>OY755040.1:55037733-55552733 GCA_963576565.1 Aspidapion aeneum | reverse complement strand
GTGCGCCTGACATTTTCTTCTCAATTGCTTATTTTTTCAGAAAACCGAATAAAACCAAAAAACGAGTTTTTTTTTCTGATCTTTAGAAATAAGCCCAACATTAATGGAGTGCTAACCATTATCTTGACCCATTTAAATTACACATCGTTTCAAATTCATTCATTCAAAGGTAACTTACTTTTTTAAAAGTTTTAAATAAATTTTGAGAAAGTAAGATAAAAACTAATAAAGTCAGTTTATTTTGCTTACGACATTGAAATATATAGGAAATGAGGCGTAAGTATCCGTAACACTAGGGTTTTTATCTTATAAGGGATACTACTCAGGCAACTAATTATTATCTCATTTTATCATTAAAAGAATAGTCAAAATCTGGCGGCAAAATATTTTTTTCAAAAATACACCTATTAGCTGTGAAACATCATATGTTAATATTCTAAATTATTTTAGAAACTAACAATCAATGTTTATATAGTGGATGAACGTAGGTTTTGTAAGTGCTTTCAAGTTTAAAATGCTCTTGGTAAAAAACCCGAATTTTCGATGAAGGAAGAGTAGGCCGCATTTTTGGCCAAGGTGAGAATTCAATATTGTAACTCAGCCCACACCAACAACTATTATAGTGGCAAGTTCATTGTCCACTTTACGTGTGCATTAAAATATTTAAATATAAATCTGCAAAATTACATAAATAGGTTAAAAATTTCAACGTAACAAAATATTTAGGTTGGTCAACTTTTATTTTATTTATTATTTTATTTTATTTAGAAGCCAAGAGGTCGTTGCAACTCCTTCCTTAAACTTTTGTGACAAATTATCAAAAAGGTAGTACACAGTTGTTAGTACGTAACATACCTAATAGTATTTGGTCTGGCTTACGAACATTGTACTAAGTAAGTAATCTTCCTCACTGATTTGGAAAGAACGTAAATTAAAAAAAAACTCTGCCAATATATGGGCCCGTAAGCTCACACTAGGTACTATGGTTATAGTGTACGTGTGAGCTAATATAACTAAAAACTGAAATATATTTTATTCAACTCCACACTAAATTACCTTTTGTTTGATACTACACAAGCCATGTTTTGACTTAAACTCAAATTTTTGAAATCCACCCCCACCCTTAAAAAAAACAAAAACTAAAATGTATTTTGTTAACCTCCGGACTCAATTACCTTTCGTTTGATATCACACACGCCATATTTTTACTTAAACTCTAATTTTTGAAATATACCCCCACCCTTTTTTTAAAATAAATTAAAATGTATTTTATTTAACTCCAGACTCAATTACCTTTCATTTGATATCACACACGCCATATTTTCACATAAACTCCTATTTTTGAAATCTATCCCCACCCTTTTATTTGGTTTGTGTTCGGTGGATTTTGTTCATTTTTAAATGAGACCATCTCGACCCAAGACCCAGCCTAGGTACCAAATTTCATTGAAATCGGCCAAGTGGTTTTTGAGTTATGCGCGTTGGTCGTTACAGACAGACATACAGACAGACAGACGGCGCAACAAAAAAGTTTCAAAATCATCTGAAACGCAAAGATATATAAAAATTTTTGAAATCGGAGAAACTTTTTTTTTCTCGAAAAAATTAGGATCACCATAGCTCACACTACTATAGTATAGTATATGTGTGAGCTAAAAACCCAAGTTGATGAAAATGACGATACGTTATGTAGAAATCCAGTTTGTCTGATAATTCCCGAGTAAAAACAAAAATAGACGCAAAGCTCTTTAGATGTTATATATAGATAGAATCGATGAGCTTAGCAATATTACACGCTTGAATAAAGTTTACACTTTTATAGCATAGCTTACTTTGTCATAATTGTGCCATCCGAATATTAGCAGAGATAAAACTCAAGAATTAAACTAAATTAGAAGGGTCTCTACATATATTGGGTGAGCATCAAAATTGCTGCCATGCCCTTGTACCACTCATGTAGACAAAACAGATTTGTAACGTCATGTAGAGATCTTCCTCTATACAGTGGCGTGCAGTGCTTATCAATCAGGGTGGCAAAAATTGGCATTGTTTTGCCACTTACATAGGGTGACCATGTTTAGCATAAAAGGAGGACGTCGGAGCCAAAAAAGCCGGATTTTCAATAAAAAAACCGGACAAAACCGACCATGTTGAAAAACCGTTCTAAAAATATTTGATGACCTGCATTTGCATAAAAACCAATAAAAAGTTGCGCAACTAGTCGAGCCATTTTGGCGGGCGGAGTTTCAGCTCCATGGCCACTACCTAGATATTGCAAAAAAAAGTAAGCAAACGTAAGGTGTTCGCAGGGGTGGAAAAAATTGCAATTTCAATATACTACTAGAAAAAAAATAAATAGGTATATTTCGGAAAAATTGCGCGACATAAAAAAAATGTAGACAAAAATGACGCCACGTCGCGAGCGAAAATTAAAAAATTATATACTATTCGTAGTTATTGTAGAAACATGACAGTTTCTGCAATATTAAAAAAGAAAAAAAGTACTGAAAAGTGAAAAAAATTGCGCCGCAGTCAAACATTTCGGCAAAAATTTATGCTTTTCACAAAAAATCGCAATTTGTAGGGAAAATGTCAGAAAACTGCAATGTCAAAAACTACTAGAAAATTGAAAAAAATATGCCGCAGGCAAAATTTTATAAAAAATTAAGTATTTTTCGAAAATTGTGTCACAAAAAAAATTTGTAAAAAATAATAAAAAATAAGCACTTGTAAAAAATTGCGCCGTAGAAAACAATTTTTGCAATATGAAAAAATACTAAAAAATCGCACCGCAGGCGAAAGTTTTTATATTTTGAGATAAAATTGTGGCGACAATATTTCTTAGAAATAAAACAAAAAAAATTGAAATATAAAAAAGTTTTAAAAAATTGCTCGGTAGACAAAAATTTTCAAAAAATTAGGTAGATACTTTTCGAAAAATGTTTTTGGTAAAAACAAAAAAAATGAAGCAAGCCAAAATTGAATAATTCTTGAATAAATGGTACCAAAAATATTGGTAAGCTTTAAAAATATAAACGCCGCCCCGGAAATTGTCATGTGAATTGATCAGTTCGATCCCGATAAATTATGCTCACTTCATTTTGGGGGCTAATTTTATGGTTCGGGGGACTAAACCATTAATGCGCCCCAGGATGATCAAAAACAAAGGGTCCTTTTGGTCACCAAAAAGCCGGATAAATAAAAAAGCCGGCCGGACATTTTCATTTTGACCAAAAAGCCGGACTTGTGCGGCTTTATCCGGACGTATGGTCACCCTAACTTACACGCTTACTGGACACACATCGTTGCCTTTCTCACGAAGGGACCTAACTAACAAAATTACGAAACTTGAAATATTTTGCGGTCTAATTGTTCTCATGCAACTCTTTGGTATCACGAAGTCTCATATCTTTATTACAAATAGTTCAGCTTTGGTTATAAAATCAATTTTGGGCTAATTGCAGAAACCGAAAAAGGATTCACCCGACCCGACCCACTAAAGTGAACTGCGTGTTAAGGGCCCACACCCGTAGTTCGTTTGGCTGACATTTAAGAGTTTTATAAAAACTTACCTCATGAAGTGTGAACTAGCATATAGGTCCACTACCAACTGATAAGTATCAATTTTAGATTTGCGTAACGTTTTAATTATAGAAAAAAAATAGCGAGGACAGAGCTCACACTTACCAGTCTTGTAATGTCCATATGCTGAGTCGAACAAACTGCGGGTTGGGTTTAGAGAACGTTTTTGCACTTTTTAGACTGAGTTTTTCTTAGAATGTTGAAGTTTTATTTTCACTCCGCGCGCGGTTAGCTTGACATTCTTTCTTCCAGTCCTAGTTTCATGCGCACTTTCTTGCGCCGTTTTTACGTTGCATTTTTTCGCCACCAGAGGGCTCTTCCTGTGCTCGCTCTAGTCCTTTCATTGGATACACGAGAAATTTAAATAAAAGTCGCGGGGCGGGAAATAAAGGTTTCTTATATTATTAGGCGTAATTTTATAGTTATAATTTAAATAATAAAACGAAATAAAATAAACAAAAAATTCTAACTTATTTAGCTAATAAATTGAGGATGAAATCCGAACATGCTCCACCCCCAAAGAAAGTAATTTCTTTCATTCAGATTTTGCAAAGGGTAGCGGGCATAATTTTACTAGGGGTCTCTTAAAAGTCCCTAGACTAGTTACCACAGTCGCTACACGACAAATGTTATCCTTGCCAGGATGTAACGCGGAAATTCGGCCTAATGGCCAGTTAGAAGGTCGAATATTATCTGCTTTAATTAGCACTAGAGTTCCAACTTCGGGTAAAGGAGAGGAAGGTTCTAACCACTTGCCCTTTTGTTGTAATGTGTTCAGGTACTCGTTTTTCCACCTTGACCAAAAGTCCTGGTGCATTCGCTGCAACATCTGCCACCTATCTAAGCGGTTTAATTTAAGATGCGTTAAATCATGATCGGGTAAAGCAGAAAGAGGTTCGAGGGTCAAGAAGTGCCCAGGCGTAAGCACTGAAAAGTCGTGAGGGTCTGTAGAGACTTGACAAAGCGGTCTACTGTTCAGAAGAGCCTCAATCTGCACAATGACAGTATAAAGCTCCTCAAATGTTAAAATTTGTTCGCCGATAATCCTATGGAGATGGGTCTTAAAAGATTTTACCCCTGCTTCTGCCAAGCCTGAAAAATGGGGTGCAGAAGGTGGCTGGAAATGCCATTCGATATGTTGGGATTCGACTGAGGTTTTGAACATATCTCGCAGCTGTTTTTCCGCAGCCGTAAAGCAAGTTGCATTATCGGAGAATATTTTGCAAATTTTACCACGACGCGAAGTGAATCTTCGTAGTGCTGCCAAGAAAGCTTCACAAGTAAGATCCGAGACTATTTCTAGGTGAGTTGCAGTGGTTGCAAAACATTTAAAAATGCAGACATAAGACTTTGAAGTCTTGGGATTGCGGGTTTTTGATAGAGCTGTCGTAAAAAAACCTGCGTAGTCTATACCCACGACACTGAAAGGTTTGATTTGAGATACGCGAAGAGTAGGTAAGTTACCCATGGGACCAGGCTCATAGGGCCTGGGTTTAAGAATCCAACAATTTCTGCAGTTTGCAACTACTGAGTTTATTGCGCGTCGCGCAGACAAAATCCAGAAACGCTGTAAAAGAAGAAAATGGAGGGTGTGTTTTCCTGGATGCAGATAGACCTTGTGGTAATATTCAATAACAAGAGTGGTTAGGCGATGATCTCGCGGCAAAATAGCGGGATGTTTTTGGTCATAATGTAATTTAGAATTGACTAGGCGCCCGCCGACGCGAAGGATACCATTTTCATCCAGAAAAGCACCTAGTTTTCGAAGATTTTTAACAGGCAGCCTTTTAGCGGTAAGATTTGCAATATCTTCAGAAAACGATTTGTGTTGGATGAATTTTATGAGCATGAACAAAGAATTATCTAACTCTTGAAGAGTAATAATTTTAGGTAAGTTAGAGTCTGATGGATTTTTCTTACGGCGTAAAAGTTTGATAAAACGTAGTATATAAGTAACGATTCTTAAAATTTTTGTCAGTGAAGAAAATTTGTTTATTAAATTTTCGAAGCAATTAGGGTCTTCCGCAAAGGCGGCGAAGGAGAGATAGTTTTTTTCTTCACAGGAGATTAGCTCCTTATCTAATTTAATATCTATAGATTTTGGCCAGTCGTCTTTAGACCCTTTTAACCATTGGGGTCCCTTAAACCACAAACTGCAGTTTAAAATTTCATTCGGAAGAAGGGATCTCGAAGCACAGTCGGCGGGATTCGATTCTGATACTACATGATAAAAAATGGAAGGAGGGAGAATTTCTTGAATTCGGGAGACTCGATTTGCAACAAATGTTTTAAATTTATAGGGAGGACTTTTTATCCAATATAAGGTAATGGTTGAATCAGAAAAAACATATATATTTTCAATTTGAAGCTTGTCTTTAAAAAGTTCAGTGACATAAGAAATAAGTTGGGTCACCATCAATGCGGCTTCGAGCTCTAACCTGGGTATAGATAACTGTTTTTTAATAGGAGCTACTTTGCTTTTGCCCATTACAAAAAATGTCTGAAACATGCCTGTAATTTTATCAAAAAATCGGAGATATGTAACGCAAGAAATTGCACGCTGTGAAGCGTCACAAAAACCTATTAGATCGCACTGAGTTTTTGTGATGATAAGCGTCATTTGGCGGGGAATTTCAATTTGTGATAAAGCGGGTAATTGTTCTTTGAATTTTGTCCAGCGTTCTACTGTTTCAGCAGAGGGGATAGAGTCCCAGTCTAAACCCTCCATCCAGAGAGTTTGGATAATCAGTTTTGCGAATAAAGTAACAGGAGCGAGAAATCCTATTGGATCAAAAATGCGTGCGACAAGGCTTAATATTGCCCTTTTTGTGCAAGTCAAATTATTATCTGAGGTTTGAATAGAATAGTGAAAAACATCACTAGATGGTTGCCATCGAAGGCCCAGAATTTTTATTGTAGCAGAATCATCGTCAAAATTAAGAGAACCTGATTGAATATGCGACTCGGGAAGATCAGACAAAAAAGATAATTTATTGCTGCTAAATTTTCTTAAGTCAAACCCACCTGTTTTTAGACAATTTATAAGGTCGTCACGGACCAGCTTAGCTTCAGAAAGTGAAAAACAGCCTGTGACACAGTCGTCAATATAAATTGAGGATTTTAGAACTTCATATGCTCGGGGGTAGTTAGATTTTTCATCCTCAGCCAATTGAACAATCACTCTATTAGCAATAAATGGCGAACTAGACAGACCGAAGATCATTCTTTTCCAGCGGTATTCCTTTAGTGGCTCGTTTGGCGAAAAACGCCATAATATGCGCTGAAAGTCCCTATGAGGTGGTGTGATTAGAATTTGATTAAACATGCCTTTGATATCACATGTAAAAACCACAGGATAGAGACGGAAATTTAATAAGATTTTTACGAGGTCATGTTGGAGTTTTTGACCTACTAATAAGGTATCATTTAGGGATGTATGTTGAATAGTAGTTTTCATTGAAGCATCATAAACTATGCGTATAGAGTCCCCCTTCGTTACGCAATGATGGGGAATTATGTAAGAAGTAGAGGGGTTTGAATTACTAGGTACTTCCTCGATATAATCCAAGTCTATATATTCTTGAATTAAGTCAATATATTTTTTGTAGATATCTGGATTTGATAATAATCTTTTTTCTAGCATGAAATATCGACGAAGTGCGGGAATTCGGGATTCATCTCTTTGAAATTGCGGTTCTGACTTATTCTTAAATGGTAAGGAAACCTGGTAACGGCCAGATTCGGTGCGAATATGCGTTTTAGAGAATATTTCTTCAGACAATTTTTCATCGGGAGAGAGACAAGAGATACTTGGCAACTCTTCTAGCTCCCAGAACTTTTGCATAGTTCTTTCTAGTGACAAGGGGTCACTTTGAGAGTGCGTAAAATATGAAAAGCTAACATTTTTTATGGACGGCACAATGTTTCCCGAGAGAACCCAGCCAAATGAAGTTTCTAAAGCTACAGGTTCGTGAGGTTGGCCTGACAAACGACCCTGTTGGAGAATATAGGGGTAAAGATTCGCACCTATGAGTAGGTCAATAGGTGATGTTTTATGCCAATTTAAATCTGATAACTTGAGCTGAGAAATATGCGGCCAAGAAGTTTTTTGAAAAGAAGCGATCGGTAACATTGGGCAAAGATCAGCCATTACAATGGCGTCTATCGAAAAAGTAGGGTTATCTTTTGCCACAGGTTTAAGAGTGCATGAAACACCTCCTTTTGATGTGTGTTGACTCATTTGTCCTAAGCCATAAATAGACATAGAACAATCGAACCTTTTTAATCCGAGTCTATTAACACAATTTTCAGAAATGTATGTTAGCTGAGAGCCACTGTCTAAAAGAAGCCTCACTTTATGATAATTACCATATTTGTCAGAAATTTCAGCTATAGCGGTTGATAAGAGGGTGTTGTTGGTAGGAATAGAACTTACTCCACAAAATGGGGGTTGCTGAGTGGTTTGGTTTGGCGGTGTGGCTTGCGGCGGACTAGATTGCGAGTGCGAAGAGTGATCAATATTTTGATTAGTGCGGTCATGATGTGAAAGACTGTGGTGTTTATCGTTGCAGAAACGACATAAATGGGTAGAGTTGCACCCCTTATAGCGATGACCTTGACTCAAACAGTTGGTACACCAACCCTTAAGCCGTACAAAATTAAATCTATCTTGAGGAGACTTATTATGAAATTCTTGGCATCTATAGATTGTGTGATCAGAATGACCACAGCAAGGGCATGGATTCTGAACAAAATTGTTATTTTGAGTCGAGCGAGAGGCACTTGGTGCGGTAAAGAAAGAATTTGATCGCGGTTTTGGACTGAAATTATGAACTGCTTGCGCAGGCGGTTTGGATTTTCTATATTGCGGGTTAGAATAATAATTTGATTTCGAATTGACTGATGTAGAAAACTCTATGGCGTCTAGGGCGTTGCATTGATTAAGAACAAATATCTTTAGAGAATCAAATTTGGGGATAATTTTGCTGTTTTTATTTTCTTCGAATTCAAAACGAGTTATAGTATCATCATCTAAGTGCTTAGATAACATATAAAATAGAAGGAAGTCCCACTCATTTACAGGAAACTTCATGCTTTTTAGCGCAGATAGATTTTCAGAAAAAGTATCAATTAGAGTGCGAAGTGACTTTGCGTCTTTACAATTGGTTACGTAAGGAGCGTTTTCAATGGCTTTAAGATGCGCGAATGCTATAAGTCTGGGGACGTCATAGCGATCCATTAATGATTGGTAAGCGTTTGAGTATAGGTCAGCTTCCAAAGGAGTACACTGAACCAGGTCTTTAGGTGGCCCTGAGAGGGCTGAAAGCAGGTGGTTAAATTTTTCAAAATTTTCGAGATCAGAATTTTCGTGTACAAGAGATTTAAAAACGTCTCGAAAATATCTAAAAGTTTTTGGATCACCTGAAAAGGTCGGAATCTCAATCTTAGGGAGTCTGACATTGCATGATTTTCTCTGAGATGCAGAAGACGCCCCTTGAGGTTCCGACCCCGTTTGGCTTCCATCCAAATTTTCGAAAATAGCGCGTACATAAGAAGCATTAAATTGAAACTGTGTGCGTACTGATTCTTCCTCGGTTAAGACTTCATCAACCTCTGAAAGCGCGAGTAAAGTTAATAGGCTTTGATGATTTTTGCGAAAATCTGATTCAATTTGATCGTAATGAATGCACATGGACTTAAACTGCCTTTTTGTGTGCTCATTTTCACCAATACGATCAGCAAGAGCTTTTAGTTCTATCATTTGGTTACAAGCCATTGTCCGTAAGACTTTATGCTGTTTGATTTTTCCTACGTTAGCCATTTTAACGGCTTAAATAGGTAACTAGAAAAGCGACTTTTAATTTTTAAAACACCCAATACAAACGTATATAAAAGCGTTCGGGAAACACCCTATAAAAAAGTGTTTATAAATATCAAAACAAAAACGGAATCCCCAGCTTAGATTGTTTGTTTACAAATTCCTTGGGAAACACCTTAAGAAATAGGAATATACCACAAAAAATTGCAACTCGGAATTCCCCACAAAAAATGGTTTTTGTCCGGCGTCGAGCGCGGCCTTGAATTTATTTGGACGAAAATATAAAAATTAAATAAAAATTTATAGCAATGTGTGGGACAAAGATAGTACTATAATTTTAATTAGGGTAAAAGAAAATGCTTTTAATTAGCAGAAACCTTTATTTATTTTTTTTTTTAAAGAAATTTTGAGCATCTATGGCTGCGAAGGACCAATATGAACTAGCATATAGGTCCACTACCAACTGATAAGTATCAATTTTAGATTTGCGTAACGTTTTAATTATAGAAAAAAAATAGCGAGGACAGAGCTCACACTTACCAGTCTTGTAATGTCCATATGCTGAGTCGAACAAACTGCGGGTTGGGTTTAGAGAACGTTTTTGCACTTTTTAGACTGAGTTTTTCTTAGAATGTTGAAGTTTTATTTTCACTCCGCGCGCGGTTAGCTTGACATTCTTTCTTCCAGTCCTAGTTTCATGCGCACTTTCTTGCGCCGTTTTTACGTTGCATTTTTTCGCCACCAGAGGGCTCTTCCTGTGCTCGCTCTAGTCCTTTCATTGGATACACGAGAAATTTAAATAAAAGTCGCGGCGCGGGAAATAAAGGTTTCTTATATTATTAGGCGTAATTTTATAGTTATAATTTAAATAATAAAACGAAATAAAATAAACAAAAAATTCTAACTTATTTAGCTAATAAATTGAGGATGAAATCCGAACAAAGTGGATTAGCTATAAATATTATTTTTGTTACTATTACTTTAAGATTAAAGCTTAACCAAAATTAATAAAAATGTGTGGTTATTTTTGTCCAATATCTTATACCTAAATATTATTTAGTTTATTTACATTAAAATTTAATACAATATAACAAGAGATGTTTTATTATATTCTTTGTTTTCCTTTTTTTTTATAAATTTCTTCTGTTTTATACACAAAAGATCCTAGTATCAAAATTAAAACCTGTATATCTGATATAACATTAACATAATTCTCACGTAGTGGCTTATCTACACATATTAGTCTAAGCCATAACCAACATATTACAAAAAAATCTCACGTAGTGGCTTATCTACATATGTAAAACTGTAAAATTAAACTATCTTTAAATTTTTATTAAGGCCGCCATCATGTATTCCAAGTGAATTATATTACCTAACTAAATGGAAAACAAGAAATTAATTACTTTAAAACTATGCTGACTGGACTGATTTAAACCTACCCCTTTTTCGTTTTTTAGCTCTCCTGACAAATTTACCAAATGCTAGAGTTGGGTCCCTAGGGTTGCGAGAAAGGCGACGATATGTACTAGACCAAAAGTTCAAAATTTTCGAAAAAAATCCCTGACAAACTCTATTATCAAATATTAAAAGAAAATAAGTTAACACAAAACATAAAACCCCTTAAAAAATCCAACGAATTTATTATAGCTATCAGTCTGTATAGCTATTATGAAATCAAGATGATTCTGCCTAAATATCGAAAAAGCAAAATACGTTTAGGTTACCACTTAATGTATAAGTTATTTTATATCTTGCACCTAAATATAAAATAAATATTCGATAAAATATTTACTGCTTTCTGGAAAAACTAAACCATTGCTAGTTAAAGTCGATTTTGCACAAATTTGTTAATTGCAGATTCTGTCTTTCGCTATAGTGGGCAGAATTAAATTTAACCAAGCAGCACACACGCATTCATGGGACACATAAATATTCGTGTGCTATATGAACGCAAACGCGAAAAAAACACGCGATGCCTCCTTGTTCTGGCTCTCCCGTTCTTACAGCGCCAGCGGTCTGCAGAATACAACGTCTTTCGAGGATCGACAAAGTCCCAGCGTTTACAGAAGTCTTAAAGATAGTAGTGTTGTAAAATTTCCAGAAATATATTTTCGGAAATATTTCCTGACACATTGGAAATATTTTATGAAACATTGGAAATATATGGAAATATTGGAAATATATGAAATATTAAAAAAATAAGAAAAAAGGGAATATTTGTTTATAAAATCATAACAAAACATCGAAAAACCCAGAAGGCTTATTTATACATGAACATAAATCAGGAGTTATTCTTCAAATAAATATACAGAAATAAGGTCAAATTTGTACAACAAAAATCTCATTTTTGACACACTACACTATTCACTAGTTGAGCAAGAGGCATGTATTCATCGTTGTCGTCAGCATAACACTCAATAACATCGTCTTGCCAGTCTATTCCTCAAAATCTTCAATAGTATCAGAAATAAAAATTGTTCTATAGTAAGTTTAATGCTTATTAGGGCCTATTCTTAAATAATATAACGCTCAAGGGGGGAGGGGAGGTTTTGGCTTTGCGTTACATTCAATTTTATTTTAATGTGTTTTTTCTTGAAAATGCGTTAAGAGGGGGGGTGGGGGTAAAAAAATCTGAATTTTTGCGTTGCGTAATTTAAGAACGCTCTCTAAGGTTACAAAATATGAAAGATAATATTTTTTTAAATATTTCCATTATTTCCAATATTTCCGAGACACCTTCTTATAACACCTATTAGGAAAATATTAGATGAGAAATGCGCGATAACGCATGCATATTCGGACAGGTAATACAAAAACATTATAGTTGGATTCAACTATAACTGGACGCCGCAGGCAAAGTTATTGACAGTCGGTTCTTTTAATTTGCTTAACGAAAGCTTTGTTGAAGAACGTGGGCAAATAATCAGGAGCAATAAAGAGAGCTATATTTATCCATCAATAACACATGTAAATTAAGAGTAGTGAAGGTAAATATTTAATTATAGGCGCAAAATCGTGACAACCTTTCTAACACTACTTTAATTTCTTTGACTATGCAGGGATTAAAGAGATATCCGAACCGAATATCAATTTATTTCCTCTCTGATTATTTCGCAGCTTTTCCCTAATTTCGAAGTTCACCCCGAGGGTTATTTCTTTTGAAAACCATACAGAGTCGTTGTTTGTATGTTACGGATTGTTTTTATTTTTGCTATTTTTGTATTACTTGATACCCCTCAATAAAATTTCGGACCTTCATTGTCTTTGTTTATTTAAACACGACGTTTCGGTTGGTAAGTATCTCTACCCGAAACGTCTCTCAATACTCATCATTGTCTACGAGTTTCAAACAAAAAATATTTTTAGGTTAAACTTACATATGTATATTTGTACAGTGAATCAAAAATTTGGATTCTAGCTTTTTTTTATCAAAACTGCTGATTTTACAACGCTGTTATTCGCGTAGCCAGCTATCTGCATTGAATTGCAATCTTAACACAAGCTAAACGTAATGATGATAACGGATCACCTTGCCTGACTCCTGAAGGAACACAAAATAGTTCTGAAAACTGATTATTTATTGTTTGACTAAAGCGTTGATAGTTTGTATTTTAAGGTGATTCCCAAACTAGTTACTCTACACGTGGATATACTAAGAAAATTACGTCCAAAATAAAACTCATGGTTTAGCGGTAACGCCCGAAAAGCGACACGCGACCCCATCCAAAATATAGTTAACTCTGCTTGAGCTTTGGTCAATATTTAATCGCAATTAAACCGGTGGACCTTCGTATTTATTGCCGGCTTTATCTACATAGACGGATTGTGGTTTGAGTTAGCGTGAGAGCACCTCCAGCCACATTAAATTACCTTTATTATGTTTATTTGTGGCAACAGTAAACTGTAAATAAAATCTATATGTTTGTGGCGGATTCATTTTACAAACACAACTTTTTCTGGGTATTACGCCACTAGTAAGGAAAAATTACTTTAAAAAATTATAAAAAACCACTGCGTTTCTCCTAGAAAAATAAAAATCACTAATTTGTCAGTGGCTTTCTATAAAAATAAATAGTTGCCTAGTAAAACCTAAACCACTTATCTTTTAATTGAATTTGAATATGCTACGTTTCGATTGTCAATCTACAATCGTTTTCAAGCTTTTTATTTATATTTTGTCTCAAAATCTTAAATTTGAACAAGAAACATTTAAGATTTTGAGACAAAATATAAATAAAAAGCTTGAAAACGATTGTAGATTGACAATCGAAACGTAGCATATTCAAATTCAATTAAAAGATAAGTGGTTTAGGTTTTACTAGGCAACTATTTATTTTTATAGAAAGCCACTGACAAATTAGTGATTTTTATTTTTCTAGGAGAAACGCAGTGGTTTTTTATAATTTTTTAAAGTAATTTTTCCTTACTAGTGGCGTAATACCCAGAAAAAGTTGTGTTTGTAAAACAGTAAACTGTATTTTTATTAGGGACAATTATGGACCTTAGGGTAATATAAAGCCACATGTTAGTAAATTTCGAGATTTCTATATCATGACAAAGACATTTTATGTAAAAAGCCATGTATGCGAAAATGGTATCCCGTAAAAAGAATTGAGATAAAAGTAAAGCCAAGTTCTCCAATACAAACTTTAAAATGAAAGGTTCTTACTTTTTGGAAATGTTTTTTTAAAACTTTGCTATTACAGCTTTATGTTCAAATTAGCACTGTGTCAAAAAGTCATTTGCACCCGTAATAGCCAAATTTAGAAAAACATTTCCAAACTAGTAACTTTTCATTTTAAACTTTATATTGGAGAACTTTACTTTACTTTTATTTCAATTCTTTTTAGGGAATACCATTTTAGATTTGAAGATTCATCGGTATTGCCTACAAATGTAAACAAGGGATTGAACTGATTTGTCTGAAAATGGCGGCACTTGCCGCGTTTTATTTTTTTTTCCCAGTGGTTGACAAAAGATTTACCGTGACCTAGTCGTAAACGACTGTGGCTTAAGATAGTAATTGTCCAAAACTGAAAATAAAAACAAACTTCTGAATTGATGCCATTCTTAAACTTTTCTTTTGTTTCAGAGGGCCAAACGTCTCTGTCCTTCATCTACGTGGGCCTTCGGATCCACCTTGGGACTCGAACCCTGGTGGAGCCACGTCGTACCGCTCCACTGCCAGGTAAAACAAATTATTTTTGATTCAATCGACTTACTCTCAAATTCAAGTAGCAGGATCCTATTGAACGTTTGCTTGGGCTTTTTTAACCTGCAATTCCAAACTGACTTAAGATTAAATTGCAGCAGCATTAGTTGGTATATTATTGTTTCAGGTCATACTTTTCATCCACCCGTAGCAGTACCATAGCCGCTCCAGCCAACGTTCCTCAGTCGCCAGTAGCAGCTTTGCAGAAATTGGGCAAGCACAAGTGGCAAAACTCACCAAGCTTTCACTCCGGATCGGAAGTGAATTCGCCTGGCTTTTTTTCATTTGGAGAAAAGACGAACAGAGAGTTATCTCCTGTTAGGTAAGTCATATTATTTTTGTAAAGGATCAGGCACACCTCTTATCGGATTTCTGTAATCCGTCAAACTTCATGAAATTTTGGTATGTTGTAGACTGAATCTTTCTTATCTTATGGGCCCAACTCAAATTAATTACCAGTTTTTGAAATACAGGGTGCTAAATATGATAATGTCCAGAAGCATAATTGCTCTTTAGACGGGTTTTTCAACCATAAACGCAATGTTTTTATTACAAATATCTTCGATTTATTTATTATTTTTAATATGTACCTTTGGAACATTATCTACAGGGTGTTTAAATATTAGTCGAATGTCTTAATGATAAACAAGCTTTAGTGTGCTGTAGATTAAACCTTGCTCATCAAAAGTTCTAATGGACCCAACTTAAATTAATTTTCAGTTTTTGAAATACAGAGTGTTAAAGGTCATAATGCTTAAGAAGCATAATAGCTGTTTAGACGAGTTTTTCAATCATATACGCAATGTTACTATTACATATAGAGTATATATTAGTTTTTTAATAATTCTTTTGATGATAAAGCTTGACTTATTAGGTATTTAATACAGGATGTTTCGGCAAATATCATTTTTTAAATATTAATTAAAAATATATATATTGTATATATATTATTGAGCATCTTACTATTACCACAGGTCTTTTAGCGAAATTGTGCTGCAAAAAAAGTGAAAAGGGACTAATTGTAAAAAAAAGGGACTTTTATTTAAATCCTCTACCAAAATGCCGGATGAAAAATGTTAAATAAAGTAATATAATTACTTTTTAACATTTCTATTTTGGTCAACCCGTCTGAAGAGCTATAATGCTTCTTGGACATTATTATTTCAACACCCTGTATTTCAAAAACTAAATAAAACAAACTTTTGATAAGAAAGGTTCAATCTAAAACACACGCGCTTGTTTCTCATTAAAACCTTCGGCTAATATTTACTTAAACACCCTGCAGTTAAGGTTTTGAAAGTACAGATTTAAAATAATCAATAAATCGTAAATATACGTAATACTAACAGTGCGTATATGTTTGGAAAACCCATCTAAAGAGCTATTATGCTTCTTGGACATTATCACTTTCAACACCCTGTATTTCAAACACTGGTCACTTATTTAAGTTGGGCACATGAGAACTTTTGATGAGCAAAGTTTAATCCACAACGTACTAAAGCTTATTTCTCATTAAAAAAATCGACTAATATTTACTTAAACACTCTGTCGATAAGGTTTTGGTGGTATAGATTGAAAATAATAAATAAACCGTAAATATACGTAATACTAACAGTGCGTATATGTTTGGAAAACCCGTCTTAAGAGCTATTATGCTTCTTGGACATTATCACTTTCAACACCTTGTATTTTAAAAACTGGTTATTAGTTTGATCTAGGCCTATAAGAACTTTTGATAAGAAAGGTTTAGTCTACAACATACCAAAATTTCATGAAGTTAGACGGATTACAGAAATCCCATAAGAGGTGTGCCTGATCCTTTCGTCTTAGTTACGGGTGGTTTGGTATGAAGATGTTATCCGAAAATTATTCAAGCCATTGACGGTTCTACCAGGAGGGGGGTCCAGTGGGTGATTACCACCCCACCCCTCGCCCTCCAGAGCCTAAAAGAAAATGTAAGGTATAAAGGCTGCTAGGTACTACAGATAAATTAAAGGCTAGAAAAATAATATTTTTGTCGGCTTTATCAGACTCTCGAAAATAAACGCACAGGAAATATTCTAACAGAAAAAATGCGCATACGCAAAAAAATCCAACACGAAAAAAAGCGCACAGAGGAAAAATTTACAATAATAACACCAGCATACAAAATCAAAGAGTGGTCTCTACATTTGACCAGACCTACCTGGTACAACCTATTTATAAGTTTTTCGGTGCACAATCTTCATAAATATGATGTCTGTTTTGCACCTAGACCTCTAAAATTTCGAGAAATATGTCAAAAACTTTATAATAAAAATATATAAATTTATAATACTACCTGCAGAAGATACCAAAAATGGTATATTTTCAAAGCCGTGTTAAAAAAAAATCAGACCATTTGACCACTGTGCAAAACTACTTTATACAGGGTGTCCCATAACTTAGGGGCCATAGACCAACAGGTGATAGAGAAGGTTATGTCTAATAAAAAAGTTTCTATAATGTATGGGTCAAAACTCTTTTTTGTCGAGATACAGAGCATCAAAGTTGACAATTTTTCAAACTTTTTTGATAATAACTTAAAAAAAAACGCAGTAAAAATATTAAATTCGGTAAGGTCGTGTATAAGAACAAGAGCAATAAATTGAAATAAAAATTATTTTGAAAAAAATTATTCGGTCAATTTTTTTAGAAAAAACACTTTTTTTGATATAAACTTTTATATGTATAAACATAATATAAAATAAAAAAAAAATATTATTGATATTTTTTAAAAGAATAGGTAAGCAAAAAAAATTTTTTTTATTATTATTTTTTATTTATTTTTGGAGGTTATTTTGACAGCCTGTATCTCCTCAAGTTGTAATTTTATCAAAAAAAGAAATACTACAATTTTAAATCACAATTAGCTGAGTATTCAGCTGGCTGTGACAGATTTTCTTTTTTTTGTAAAACTCTTTTTCCGCCTACTCCTTTAACTTTAAAAATCCTATGTCTTAAAAACAGATTTGTGTTGACCCCCATGTTATATAATCTTTTTTCTTGGAAATAACCTTCTCTATCACCTACTGCACTATGGCCCCAAAGTTATGGGACACCCTGTATAGCCACGTTGACATCATTAAAAAAAACTTATTCATTTCTACAACTGCGATTTTCAGTGAGTTTAGCAATATTTTTTGTGTCTGCGCGAAAAAATGGAACGTTCTTTTATTTAATTTACTAAAAAATTTGATAGTGTACGGTCAAAACGAACCCCGGATTAGATAGGTAGGTCTAATTAAATGTCCAGCCCACTTTTTTATTTTGCGTGCTGGTGTAAGTGTTCACGGATTTTCAATACGATTTTTACAACTCAATTTTTTTTTCTAATTTCAAAAGTTTATAAAATTTTCAATATAGATATGTGCCCTTGCTTTTTTTGTGGCCAAATTTATAATTGTCAAATAACGTCACCAGTTAGTTTTTTACATGGAATATTTGAATTCTAAAAACTTTATTTCAATGCATGATTTTTCATTTAATCAAACACTTCTTCATTAGTTTCATTATTAGTTAGTTATTAGGGCCATAACTAATTTTTAAAAAAAGATATATATATATTTTTTTAATTTATACTGGGACTTTCTATCTAATCAGGTTCAATCGACCAGTTTCGCAAAGTTACAGCATTTTAAACAATTACAAACATCCAAGTACCTAGCCAGGAATCGAACCTGGACCGACCGGGTGTGAAGCAAATATTGCTACCACTACGCTACGAACGACGAATTTTAGAAATTATTATTCAGGTTTTTCCTACGGCTCTGGTACAAAATAGCGCGGACAAAGTAGCGCGGGACAAAATAGCGCAGGATAAAATAGCGCCGGACAAAATAGCGCAGGACAAAATAGCGCAGGACAAAATTGCGCAGGACAAAATAGCGCTGGACAAAATAGCGCAGAACAGAATAGCGCAAATAGCGCAAAATAGCGCAGATCTCAAAAAGATACTAAAAAATAACCTAACCTTACTTGGTTAGTTTAATATACTAAAACCTTACCTGCAGACCTAACCTGACCTGATTAAGTTAGTATACTAAAAAATAAACTAACCTGTCTTGGTTAGGTTGGGCCTAATATATTAAAACCTAACCTGCAGACCTTACCTGACCTGGTTAGGCTAGTTTTGTTTATGTTATTATTATTCTTACGGCAGTGGTACAAAATAGTGCAGGTCCAAATCGCGCGGACTAAATCGCGCAGGCATTAATATTGCATGACCAAAATAGCGCAAGCCTTAAAAGCGCATTACTAAAATTGCATATTACTAAAATAGTGAATGCCTAACCTTATCAATCAAATTACCCCAGCCGAAGTGCACCAGGGGCCGAGGATAGGTTAGGTTAGTATCCCAACCTGACCCGGTTAGGTTTTAAAAAAAAACTTACCTGATCTGTTCAGATAAGTTTTTTTTGTAAAAAACCTAACCGGGTCAGGATAGTGAAGGCCTAACCTTATCAATCAAATTACCCCAGCCGAAGTGGACCAGGGGCCGAGGATAGGTTAGGTTAGTATCGCAACCTGACCCGGTTAGGTTTTTTACAAAAAAAAAAATACCTGATCTGTTCGGGCAAGTTTTTTTTTGTAAAAAAACATAACCGGGTCAGGTTGGGATACTAACCTAACCTATCCTCGGCTCCTGGTCCACTTTAGCTGGACAGAGCAAATCGGCAAATCGACTTGGGATTTTTTAGCGTGCGCTATTTTGTCCTGCGCTATTTTGTCCTGCGCCATTTTGTCCTGTGCTATTTTGTCCTGCACTATTTTATCCTGCGCTATTTTTTCCACGCTATTTTGTCCTGCGCTATTTTGTACCAGACCCTTTCGTACAAACATAAATATTGGTGTAGCTACAACCAGTTGCGGCTGCTACAGGGAGTGTATTTTGTCATTGATTTGTTTTACAAAAGTTAAATCTTCCCTTACGACATGATTGTCTAGTTCTTTTTATTATCTGTGGTTAACATCAAGCAATTAATTGGGTGAACTTTTTTAGCGTAAATAATTATAAGCCGGCAGCGCCGCGCGGGGCAAGGTTTTAATTTCACCCGTTTTTCAGCGGGGTATAGGTGGATATTCTCGAGGGAGAGCGGGAGGAATGTGTGTTTTAGTTGAAGTCGGCGATCGTGCGGAAACGTCTGTTGCCCTTCTACACGGTTCTATCCTTAGTGAACACGTATGAGTTTGTTTTGATTTGGGCTCTCAGTAGTAGAAAACATTGCCAGTCGCGTGTCATTGTTTTTGTTATCGTTTGTTTATAAAATGGAAATAAATACCGTCGATTACATAATTAACTGTGCAAATTTAAATATGTTGACATATGAACTTCGATTACAAATAAAATCTTTATCTGTAAACATAGACCGGACCTAAAAATCCTAAAAATTAACCAACATTTTAGTGCAAGTAATAAAAAATTATAAGATGCTGAAAACTGGCTGTGCGGTTGTAAAAAACGAAATGCTTTTTTTTGCTTTATTTTTCTTATTATGAATCGACGAAGTGATCCTACTTGGGTGACAAACGGTATGTGTGATCTCTAGCACTTTAGTAAAAAGTTAAAGACACAAACTAAGTGCTACTTATTAAAATAACTACATACAATTTTCTATGCCAGGCAAGACTGATATTAGGTGCCAATTGAATAGTGCCTATACGCAAAACATTATCGAACATAATGAAAATAAGGCAAAAAATAGACATATAGTTATTAGGTTAATAGACTCTTTAAAATTCTAGGGGATTTTTGAGGTTGCTATACGGGGCCATGATAAGTCTGAAACTGGTGCTAATCCAAGCCCTTTGCGCATGTAAAAGAAGGGCGAATAGACTTTATCTGTAAACAAATAAACTAAAAACTACAAGTAGCTGCTAGTTTGTAAAATGCTAAAATAAAATTGTTTAGAAAAGTTTTTTTGTCTCTTTTTCGATAAGGACAACAACAATTAGAAGAACCCGTTTAACCTAATTTTTGAATTTTGGATTTGATGACCTACCTCAACCGCGTCTCGGGTCATTCGAAAGTGGGATTTAAAGTCACTTAAACTATAATGGTCCACCGTTTTCTCGCTATAATCCAGGATTTTTGCATGCGGTTTTTTTGCACTTAAAAGAAGTTCCTCGTCGAATCTGATGAACTGGATAAATCATCATCATCATCTTTCAACAAATTTATTTTCAATTTCGCCACAAAGCTCTTTATAGGCAACATTTATAAAACTTTAAGAACATAAAATTTAAGTTTATGATATAAATCCATCCATCAACAGGCATCGACAGAGGCCAATGGCTATTGTTGCCAACAATCGATTATATCGGAAATGTAGAAGAACTTTGATGGTATGTGGATCACATCAGCACTTTTAAAGAATCCGCTGGATTGCATTGGTTAGCTCATCGATAATATTAAGAACTCTTCCTATGTTTACTCCGTGGCGCGCCCTGTCACGTAGCTATTTTGATTGTATGTATTACTGTATCTTAATCATTCAATAATAGAATAGAATAAAATAGAAAGGAATAGAATATTTTTTATTGCCAACAAACATTATAAAAGTAGAAAAAGCACATTTCTATAACAAAAAGCAACGTCAAAAAAAAGGCGATCTCACGGGTCTGAAAATTGACCAGGATTGCAGGGCAAGCATGCTGGCCAAAAACTGTCAATCACCAGATCCTTGAGTGTAAAATTACACTATGCGGAAATTCCGAAAAACTAAACAATCCTTAAATTAGGCAACTTTACACAAATAAATTTTGTAGCATAAATTGATCAAAATATTCTTATAAAATTATTAAAATAAAAAAATTAAACAGTTTTTTAAACATACAGCAACCCCACCCAAATAAATTTTATAGCATTAATTTTAAATAAAATATTTCTGTGTTAAAAATATAAAAATTAAAAATTCAACATGAACAAAACAAAATGAAGCTTTTAGGATGAAGACCAAGAAAAGCTCAAATTATTCTTTTTTGAGCTTTGAAAACCCTGTGTGCAGCTCTTGAAGAGCCCCAAAAGACAATTCCATAGGTTATTAGACTCTGTATGCTTTCAAAATAGTAAACTTTAAAACTCTTTGGTGTAATAATTTCATGCAATCTACGAACCACTGCTGTGGCACTAAAAAGTTTTGAGGTTAAGGTTTTTATTTGACTTTGCCAATTGAATATAGGATCTATTATACCTACCTACATCTCACTTTTTCATAGTTAGGAATTGAATTATGGCCCTACTATACAACTAGTGAATCCTTTACTGTTCCTGCTTTCTGAAATTTTCCCAAGGCAGTCTTTTGAACATTTAAAGTTAAACTGTTTGCCGAACAGCAGCCCGCCATCTTCTCCGCGGTACGAGAGCAACACACCGAGAAGTCCACAAGCGTCTTTTCTGCCTCAGAATAAAACAGTTAAAACCGATAACATTTTCATAAAATTTCCCAATTTCACCTGTCGTTATTTAAAACTGCAAAAATGAAATGCGGTGTACCACGACGCGCCTACTCGAGGAAAATTAATTAGCGCGCCCGCTCATGGGTTCAAAAATCTCACACGATATTTTTTTTATCAAATAAAGCCCTCTGTAAAAATTTTTATGAAATAAAGCCGGCATTTAAAAAAACCGAATTTTAATTAAAAACCTTGAAATTCTAACCATATTTTATTATAAGCCCAAAGCTGCTTAATTAAAAACACGTTGTTTCAAAATAACAAAATATTGCAAAATTGTTTTTAACGGACAGTATTGGTAAATCAAGCCTTGTTTTCAATTACTATCGAACAGCTTAATGAAGAAAAATAAATGTGGTTTATTAGTTCAAAAAAATATACAAAATAAAATTACTATACCATCAAATTAAAATATTATTTTAGTTAGAATTAGAAATAGATTTTAGTTTTTACAACAATGACAGTAGCAAGATAAAGCTTTCCTACTTACAAAAAAAAAAGAAATTGGGATTACTGAACCACTTAAATTTAACGATATACAGGGCGTTTTTTTATAGGAAACAGAGGCTTTCTTAGTTCAATTTTGTCTTCGACGGGGACACTTTTTGAGGGTTTTGAGATATTTGTAGCACGCACCCATTTGAGAAGTAAACTTTGCTTCTATATTATGAATAGGGAAAATGCAGTGCCAGAATTTTAATAGTCACTTAAAAAAAAATTCGGGGTGCTGCGTCAAATGTTTGCCCAAAATTCTGTAAAAAAGTTGCATAGATCAATTTTTCTTAGAAACGCAAAACCACAGGCGCATACTTTTGTATTATATGTTTACATTTTTAGGATTTCTACAGTGGCGTATATAAAAAATAGTTTCGGGGGGGGGGGGGGGAGACGATTTCGGGGGGGGGGGGGGGGTCCGAGACCTCATGAGGCCGTATTTTATGCTATTTTACGTCTGTATTCATGAAATATGTGGAAAATATCTAAAAAAATCTTAGCTTCGGGGGGGGGGCCCAGGCGCCCCAGGCCCCCCTTATATACGCCACTGTTTCTAACCCTAGTTTTTTCTAAGAAACTAACCCAGACCTACCCAAATTACACCATGAAATGAATTAATTTAAATAATAACTTCTTACCCTTATAGTTTGATTCATAGGGAGTCTTTAGGTATAGGTATTTATAAAACAGTTTATTTGTTTCCTCGCAACTGCATGCATTATTTTTTTCATAAATGGTTTTATTAAATTTGCGACAACGCGATTCTTTTGTACGTCCACTTTGTTTCTTAATTTTTAAATCAGGTAGTGGCCGGCCTAATTCTTAAATTTTTCCTCTGGCGAAAAACCACTAAAAAAGTTTTTTAGGACGCTAATTTAATTCATTTTTACACAAAAAATAGAACAGTTTGATTATTATTTGTCGCGTAATTTAGAGGGCGTAAATTAAAACATACATGCTCCACTCACCTAAACAAGAAGACTAACTGACTGGCGTGCCCGGTACAAATTTTCGTTAATTCTTATCATTTATACAATGTAAAAATTGTCCAACTCTGTCGCTTATATAGGCCACTAGAAAAATCTCCCTCTTTTCGGCGGCGCCAGCACCAAAGTGGCACACACCTCACCCCACACACGCGTTTCAACGACCAGACAGTAGTCGCGCATTATCGATTCGGAGTGTACATTGCACAGGGTTTACCATATTTGATATAAATTAAAAAGAAATGCATAAAATAACAAACATACGAGTATTAAAATGTTTTCAAAATAAAAAAATGTGTTTTGTAGAAAAAGAAGGTAGTGCCATTGATCCGTGGCACGACCTCACGAGCCGCCACTGGGAAAGTGGATAGAGTGGCACTTCTTAACTGTCTCTACATCGAAAAATGTCTTCTCGAAACGAAGAATAGTCGAAAAAGAAATACAGACCGTAATTTCGTCGAATATAAAACAGTCGAGAATAAAGTGGACGAAAATTAATTAAAAGAAACGGAGTTTTGTCAAACCATAAGAATATCGAAATTTATAAAGCATAAAGTACGACCGAACCAAACGGAACCGTAATTATGTCGAAACGCAAAAAGCTCAAACAGTAGAAAAGTCGAAAATAAAGGTGCATTGTTGCCAAATCTAGCAAATTTTTTAAACTAATATTATTGAACTGGCATCTAAGCAAAAGGGGTCATTCAATAATTAGATATTTTATTGCAATTTACGTTTTCACAATATTGACTTTATAGGCCGATGACCGGTTAGGATACATTTAAGTTTGGTTGGGTTTGGTTTGAATTGACTTATTTAACCCCGATTTGGATCTCCCAAAAGAACGTCAGGGGAGCTATAAAATCAGAAGTTTGAGATTACCTTATTTTAATAGGACAATAATTAGTTCAAGCAAGTACTGTAATAGTACACTAGGCCATATAGGGCTTTTACTGCAGGTAGAAAGTCGATTCGACTGTTTTACAGTTCAACCATTTTGCGTTTCGATATAAATCCGTTTCGATGCTTTTGTGTTTCAACTTTATTATTTTCGACATTTTTACGGATCGATATAACCACGATTCGTTCAAAATATTTTCGTTTACTATATTTTTGGCTGTTTAATTTCAACCAAATTACGGTTCGACATTTTTTCGGTATTTCTATATCGCGTCTGACAACCCTGTAAAAATTTGGAAAATCTATTTAATTGTTTTTGAGATATTTGCCTCCAAAATAACCATTGAGCGATAAGAAAACGTTTTTAATGCACATTTCTGGGAAATCTTTTAAAAAAATCTGAAACACGTCAAGTGGTTTTTTATCAAAAAACTATTTTTTAGTCACTCTTATTTCTAAGTTTTAGGTTAAATTTGAAAAATTAGACGAAGATATCTCAAAAACAAATCGATTTATTTTCGAAATTTTTATGCAGTTGATAATAGATTCAACAGACCTCCAAAATTTAAAGTTAAAACTTTTCCTACTTCCTTTATTCAAAATATAGGGGTTACGTTTACCCCTTGAACGGAATGCGTGCTACTTAAGTTTAATAACGGCCAAAAAGTCGACGCGTTTAAGGCTTTTTCCAAAAACATAGAGCTTTCCAAAAAAGCGCCTGTTACCTATAAAAAAAACTCCCTTATAGAGATATATTAGGTAAAACTTAGAACGTATATTTGTCTCCGTTGACCGTTGTTCTCTATTATATTTAAGAAGTTTTTTGTTTTAGGTGGTGTGATCGAGAAGTAGACGGAGTTTACCTAGGTCGTTCCGGTTGGGTCCAAGTTCAACAACGATCGCTGGATGAAAATCGACGCCGCGCAAGTTACGCTTTAAATTTCCCCGCGTCCGTTCAGTCCAGACGTACGGGAGTCAAACTAGCCAATTACCATTTTAGTAGTGAACCCGCGAATAGACCTGAGTTAAGTCGAACGATAAGTGTTTGTGATCCACATCAGTCTCCGATCGGGCATATTCGGAGCAGTGTCGATCGCACACAGGAAAGTGTCGATCATTCGCGAAGTAGTTTTGACCGAAAACTAAGCCCGGATGATCGGGTGCGAACCATTGTCGATCGTGATCGTAGTCCCGACGAGCGAATAAGATCAAGCATTGATCGCCGAAGTCCTTCGGACAAAAGTCGAGGAAACATTGATCGCAACACCAGTCCTGGCGATCAACATCGAATAAGCGTTGATCGCAATCGATCGCCAGACAGTCGCAGTAGCAGTAGAAACCGTAGTCCGAGTAGTATTGATCGTAACCGAAGCCCAGTAGACGTTGGTAGAGTCAGTGCCGACCGTAAACGAAGTAATCTGGACAGGTCTCGAACTAGCATCGATTTCAGTCGATCGCCACCAAAGTTTCGTAGTCCTAGCGATAGTAAACGAGGTAATTTTAAAAAGTTATTCCGAGAGGTCCCCGCTACTAGGAACATAGTAATCTTGTCGCCCAGTTTACAATCGCTTGATAAGCACACGAGGAACCATCTTATGATCAGCTGGATCGCCCGATCTTGCACCCAGTATTTTCTTTTTGTGGAGTTACACTTATGCTCCTAGATGGGTGGACCAGTGGGTATATTATTTTTTAGTAGGCTTATCTTAAATAAGCAGTAACCGAGTTATATAATAAAGTAAACAAAATCTGAAAACTTAGGTTGATTAAAATTTTTCTGATTGAAAAGTAGTGGTAGAGTACGATGCCTTAGGCCTCGCAGGTAGACCTCGACGCAAAAACTTTTTTCTTACCCCCAAAGTATCCCTCTATCCTGGACACAATAGATCCATATGTGGCCGCAGTGGGGCCTGCCACCACTTTCGAATACATGCATCCCTCTATCCTTGAATTTAATTCTCCCTGTCGTCGAGCCACTTCATGAATTCCAGGTCTTTTGATTTCAACTTCTCTTCTCACCCCCTTATATGCTTCGGATTCTGCTACGAAGTCAAGTGCTGTTTCCTCTTCCTTTCATGTTTTACCTTTAGAGTGGTTAAGTGGTGAGGTGTCCATAAGTTTCACGTGTCCTGTAAGCACTCCAAGCAAACGTCTCACTTCCCTTCTTTATTTGCCCAGCAGCCAATTCCTTCTGCTTAAGCAAAAGCTGCTGAGTCTTCTTTGTCTGTCTACAGCCGTTCAAATTCGACCATCAGCTCCTTGAGTGTCTAGGCTTTAAGAGTCGATCTTATTTGACCTCTTGTCAGCGCTACAAAGAGTTAAGTACCAACAAAGAATTATTTTGATTCCCTTTTGGCCAGTCTATTGGCCTTTTTGTTGCCAAAGATGACCATATTATCTGGAACTCTGGAACCCACAGGAGCTTGACTTTCGTTATCTTGGCCAATATTTAGGGTGTTTCAGAGCATTCCTGGAGTAAAAGTTTACCTTAGTCTAAGGTAATTGGTCAATTTATATCTCACTGTAAACTAATAAGGGAGGGATCATTTTCAAGAAAACCTTTGAAATAACTACTGTACTGCTTGGCAATAGAAGAACTTTAGAGTGATATTTCTTATTGAAAACACTCACAAACAATGTCATTACTAACAAACAGACGTTTTATATCGACTAATGCTAACTCTGGATGATGGTGAACTTTTAATCGGGGAGCATGTACAGAACTGAGTGCCTGATGTATAGGGTAGTTTCCTGTCCCGCTTTTATATAACAGCTGCTCCTATAGAACTCTTTTCGTATTCTCTTTCCTGTTCTCTCTACTTGGTAAAGCAACTGTGTATTGCCTTGTGGAGCTTGGGTTTTTAAAATTTAATTTTTAAACGTTGCAGGGAGCATAGAACGTAATCGCAGTCCAAGTGGTGCCGATCATATCCGAATTAACGTCGAGAGTGCCCGCAACCCAATAGAAAGAACGGCTAGTATTGATCAACATACACGACCCGCCTTTCTCTCAATAAATACGAATTTAGACCGAAATGTGCCAAACTTAGATCGAAATTTAGCGAACTTAGACCGAACTTTTGCTAAGTTAGACCGAAAAGTGCCAAGCAGAAGGCCGTCACCAAATCGTACGCCTTCACCTCTCAACCCGATAACAGTCGAGCCTGAGTCACCGCCTTCTGTGACTCCAATTATATCGCCACCGCCTGCGTTCCAGGACATATCAAAAAATCCAGTCATGAAGACTAGGACCTTTTTTGGTAAAGCTCCGTTTTTACCAAGGTAAGAGTATGAACATTCCACATGTTTTAATAAATAAATAGTAATAATAATAAGTACAAGCCAAAAAGGTTTAACGTTCATCTTGCTTTTCTACATGACCTTGGATGGTAATGATCTCGTTACTCTTTGAGTATTAAGAGAACTTTGTTACAGTTATTACACTATTACACTAAGGTGTGTTTTTGTTTTTAAGTACATGTGTGTTTTTGTTTTTAAGTACATATAGGTAATAAATGGCAAGAATAACAAATACGAGGTTTGTCCGTGAATTAAGGTCTCCAGTGCAGTTTCACATACTTAACATAATTTTATTGCAAAACTAATTACATATTATGAAAGCTTAAACTTTAGCCTATTTCTCAAGATAGCCGCCGTCACGATCGATGCATCTTAAAAGACGCTTTGGAAGTTTTTTCATACCTGCGTCATCACTCTCCCGCCGACTGCTGCCTTTTGTTGTTGTCACTTGACAACAACATTCTCTCTTGTGTGCAATTCAATTCAATTCAAAAAAGCTTTAGTGTCTGAAGAATTAATTCCTATTGACAAAGCAAGAACTTAAGACTAAAGTAAATAGTAATAAATCAGCACTAATAAAAACAACATTGTCTAGTCGCATAATCACACACAATCTATAATTAAGAGTAGCCCCCTTTTAGGCCATTGAGAATATTCGAAGTTAAGCGCAATTCTAGTAAAATTCGAACGAGCATGTTTAAGTCAATATAAATTAAAATTGTACCCAACTATTTTAAAATTTCAGTAAAATATGGACAACTATGAATATGCACACATACACAATTACAACAGCACAATCAATCGATTAAAAAGTTGGAACGAAACTACTTACAAAAAAATAAAAATGTTAATCTAAAATTAAAATTCAGGTTACATAAAAAAAATATAATAAAAATATAAGACATATAATCACAGTTACTAAAATTATTTATCAAGCCCATCTGTGTAATACTCATTGCAGCTATAGTAAATTTTTGTTTCAAAGCAATTACGTACTAACCTTCTGAATACTTTTAAATCTTGAGTATGTCTAAATGCGATGGGTAAATGATTGTATAATTTTATACTTTCGTAAATCAATAAATGTTTTGTCAAAGCTAGCCTAGGTATTGGAAGTGGCAAGTTCCCAGATTGACGAGTTGTATAGTAACGACCAGTTTGAGTATTTGGTTCTTGAACCTTCTTTTTATGAACCAGGCTGACTGTCTCCAAAATAAAAAGACACGGTAACGTTAATATCCCTGCAATTTTAAAAAGTGGCCTACAATGTTCTTGAGGATTGACATTAAATAGTTTGCGTACTGCTCGCTTTTGTAGAATAAAGACTGACTCAAAAAGGGTGACACAACAAAGTCCCCAGAATGCAATCCCATATCTCATTTGGGATTCAAATAAGGCAAAGTAAGTAGCTCGGGCTGATTCAAAGTTTATTTCTCGCTTAACTACACTTATAGCAAAGCATGCAGATGATAATTTAGAGTTAAGAAGATATATATGCTGATTAAAGTTAAGTTTGCTATCAACAACTAGACCCAGAAATTTTACAAATGGTTTAGGGTCAATTGATTGATTCCCTATGCTTACTGTTGTGCTGTTTCAAGTTGATAAACAAATGACAATCACTTGGGGCCAAACCAGGGCTATATTAAGGTTGGTATATGATGATCCAAATTTGGCGATGAGATCCGTGGTGGTGCGGAAAACGTGAGGCTAGACGTTGTCATGGAGTAAACAAACTCCCTTTATCAGCATACACGTTGATATACTCTAAAATCTTGTCAACTATAATCTTAGAGACGTCCCCTATCTGTCCGGTTATCTCTATTACAGTTACACGCCGATCCGCAAGCAAAATTTCCTCACTTTTGTCACTGTCTCGTCCGAAACTAATGGACGCCCGCGGCGAGCTTCATCATGCACATTTGTACGACCTTCTGCGAATGCCCTTTTCACCATACACATTGGTTAACTGGCAATAAATTTCAATGGGGTTCTCTCCTTAAACCCCACCAAAATCTAATAACAGAACGCAATTCGCACTTGGCGGAAGCGCCAATTTTCCGGCCCATCATAAATGGCTGCCACGCCAGGACTGAGCGTCGCAGTAATGCGGGGATCGGCCTGAATAGTAGTAGAAGAAGCAAAGAACGCGCCGCTGTTGCCAGATTACTCTAGCTCACACAGTGAAGAATTTAATTTACGGACAACCCTCGTATTTCTTTCTGCGTGCTTTGTTTTTATTATTATTTTTATATTTAGATCGCCCGCAATTGAAGATAGCGACAACAGCCCACCACCTTCGCCACCCATGGTGGGAAAGTGGGTAACAACCACTCCCAGTGGACCTCCACTAATTAAACCGAAGACAATTAAAGTAGCTGCACCGTTCGAAAAACCTCCCAGAGTTTTTGTTAACGATAAATGTAAGTATGGTAAATAATTTTATAGCTTTATTTTCAACTCTATTTTTCTTTAGCCTCAGACTAAAATCAAGACGTTTTAATTAAAGTTCACAGTTCGTTTACAGCTCCCTTTTTGTGCTATGAATTTTAAGTTCAGCTGCAATGTTGTAAAAGATATCATTTTATCTATTTGATGCTTTTTCTGCAGTCAGACTGACTATTTTGCTTTCTGCTAAAATCCCTTGTCTCTCCTGCAATAATAATATGGTACCTGGGTTTAATATACCCACTCTAAGAAAAAACTCAAATATAGGTTCGGTTCTTCCTTAGTTTATAACTTCGAAAATCATAATAATTTAATAATCTGGCCCCACTTAATCAATTTAGGGAAATGTTTGATTACTTTTTTTGGCCATGTTTGACTTAGTTACTCTAATGATTTGAAACTTAATTTTATTTATAAAAAACAATTAATCGCTCGGTTTATAATTATTGTTCCAATGTCTTTTGATATTTCTGTATTATGGCTGACTATAGTGCATTTTTGTTTATATAAATCGATCTTTTAATACTTTTTCTTTGCTGCAGATAAAAGAATACCACAAACAAAATCTCTTGAAGATACTACTGCATCAAGAAGATTACAATTCAAGCAACACTATGGCAACTCTTCTTCTAGCTCTTCCAGTTCTATGGGATTCAGAAGCTTGGATAGTGTTCTTAACCGGGGTACTTCGAATGTTATGCCTAAATTGTCGGAACATACAGGTAAGATCCAAGTAGTAGTAGGGGGAATGCGACCCGTAGCTCTGGTAAAAAGGCAAAAGTACCCAATCTCTGCATTTCCATTCGATGTTTAGTTAGCTCATTGGGTTCTATCTACAAAGTCCAGTATGCCGGCCCACTTGAGCAAGTAGTTTAGCTCTTCCTCGCTTAGATTGCTACCCAAGTGCCCGTTGTTTCATCCACGCGTAGGCCTCACATTTTACAGCGAGGTGCTCTTCTTTAGGTCCAAATATTATATATTTAGATTCTTTCAGGTCTTCTTACTATTGAACCCAATATATAAAAACGATGTTACTGAAATAAAACAAATCCTTTCAGAAAAAAGACTATAAACTCACGGAAGAAGATATAAATAAAGATCTGGAAAGACTAGCAAAGGCTTATAAATCGCATAACCTTGTCATTGACCCAGCTAAATCGCAATTACTAATTTTCAGGAAAAAACCCGACAAACCTCTAAATATTAAAAATAATGAACAAGAAAGAGCCACAATACAAGTAATGCAAACAATCTTGGGCTTCATTTTGCTGAAAAATTAAGATTTAAACATCGCATAAATAAATGCCTTGAAAAGACTTAACTTGAAAAGGTTTTATCCTAGCCGTCAAATTTTAGCTATAAACCATAAAACAAAACTTATCGACCGATCTAGTATAAAGCAGTTTCAAAGTTTCAACTATTGTGCTGCCGTGTATGAACCCTGCCTTGATGCTTTGGACAAGCAACGTATCGAGAAAGTCCAACGGTAATGCTTAAGATATATCTATGAAATACAAAAATACGTTAGAATTTTCCACAAACTAAAAGAAACAAAATGTATATCCATGAAGCATGGAAGAAAACTCTATGTATATTTCATAAAATCATTAAAACTAAGCAGACACCACAACTACATTCAAAAATTTAATTTCATGCTTCCGGTCACCCCCTTGGTGTCAGACTACAATACTTTATCATTACCCCCGCCTATCGCACAACGTTCTTTAAATTATTTCAAAGCTTTAGTTATAACACCTGCAAATTTTGAGAATTCTATTCCTAGAAAAGCAAAAACTTTAAACCAATCTCAATTTAAAATCTTTATGAAAAAGCATTTTTTAAATGCTGGCGACTAAAACATACCTCATCAAACATCTTTATTTCGAATCACCTTCTGTAGCTACTAGGTCTATTATATTTTGAATCTTTCCTTTTGTTATCTACAATTTTATCCAAATGTTTATCTACATTTTTGTTTACATTTTGTTATACTTAAATGTTCTTAATATTTATTATTATTTAATAAGAGAAGTTAATTTTAGTTTTAGAAATAAATGATATAAGATGGGGTGCAGGCTGACATCCCGCGTTTTGTGCACGAAATGTATGGCGCAGAAGCGGGAGACGTAAGGGGTTAAACCTAGATTGTTTTGAACTCCTTTTTGCAACTTTAAAGTTTTACTATATAATATACCATCATGTTATTATTATTAATTGTTGCAAATAAATGTATATTTTATTTCTCTATTTGACTGATGAGAAAAATTGACGAAAACTACTTTATATTTATTTCCCTAAACAACCATTTATTAACATAAATTATTATTACTTACATTAACTCATACAATCCATCTTCCGGAATTGGCGGCGCCAAATTAATTATTAGCATCAGATTAAACTTTGATTGATATATTTCTCAATAATAATTTAATTTTGGAATTAATTAAGCACTATAGCGATGTTCATGAATATACATAGGGTATTTATAATCGATGCACCAAACTTTAAGGTGTGGTGGAATAGGTCAAATGAAAAAAAAAAATTGGTCAAAAGCTTTTTTTTCAAAGTTATATTATTTGCCAAGTTTGAAAATTAAGGAAAGACTATGAGTCGCTTAACGAGATTTGTTTTAAACCACTTTCTAAAAAAATTAATGAAGATTTTTTATGTTGTATTTAATTAACCGCTTAATAATTCCAGTAAATAGTAACATATTTTTTAAACAAGATTTCTCGTAAAAATTTTGACTTAAAAAAAAGTTAAACACTAAATTAGGTATAACCATAGAGAAATGTAGTTCATTTTATAATTTTTGAGATAACTGTCAAAAAATAAATTATGAAATGGACTGTATATTATATATTTCTCTATGGAAAACCTTTGTCTGTTACAATATTTAAGGAGCCTATAATTTAAAAAAATTGTTTAAAGTATTTTAAAAATAATAAGTATGTTATGGTGTACCACAGGGGACAATGTTGGGTCCGGTCCTTTTCGTACTCTATATCAATGGATTACTGAGGATGGAGACGGCAGGGCGGATACTTTCTATTGCTGATGATACCGTTGTTTTGTTTAAAGGAAAAACTTGGGATTATGTTAAAGAACAAGCTGACAGAGAATTTACTAAAATAAAAAACTGGTTTAGTCATAACCTTCTTACAGTGAACTTTGAAAGACCCATATGTATGTTTTGTTATGTATGTTAATTAGATACCTAGGAATAGTTATAGATAATAATCTTCGATGGGAACCACATGTTACTTACATTGTCCAAAGGATAAGAGGAATTTTAACAAAATTCAGATATCTAAAAGATTTTTTGTCCATTAAACAACTAAAAACTTTGTATTCTGCTCTTGTACAAACACATCTTACTTATGGAATTATTGGTTGGGGAGGCGTTTTAAGCACACACCTAAAAAGTTTGGAGATAATTGAAAAGTGGGTTCTTAAATTGATTTTTGGCAAGAATAGGGTTTTTCCAACGGACCACTTGTATCGCATAAGTGGTGTCATGAATATCAGGCAGCTTTTCTGTTATAGAATGATCTCAAGATGTTATAAAAAACCTCAGGAATGTCTAGTTTCAAATCCTACATCCTACATTTTGAGATCAGTCAATACAGTAACCGTTCCTAGATGTAAAAAAAACAAGTGGACAAAGGAGTTTTCTGTACTTAACACCCAGGCTATTTAACATCATCCCATAAAATATAAAATCTTGTAAGAACTTTGTTAGTTTTAAGAAAAATGTAGTGTAGTGGTTTTTAAAGGTTTTTCCTCGAGGAAATTGATACTTTTGTAAATCAAACTCACAGTAGATACTAACTCAAAAGTGAAAACGCGCACAAGTGAAAATATAGTGGAGCAAAAACTGCCACACAAATAGACACACAGTTTTGTGCTATTTCGGCAGCAGTTACGCACGTTCATTGCGAATTTACTAGTTATTCTTTTTGTAAATTTTCTTTTTTGAGAAATAAACTTCTAAATTATTATAATTATTTCTATTATGTTTTGATCTTTCCCACCACCCTCTAAAGTTTATTGCATCGGTTACAATACACCCTTTAAATGGTGACCACCTAGAGATTAGTGTTTAAAATTAATAAACCACAGTCAACTTAAAATTTAATTTTGTTCAAAAAAAGGTGGTAATTTTTTTAATTTTATCTTTAGACTCTTCTGCAGACATTTGTGCAGATGCAGACGAAGAAGACAATAACTCATCGTCCATGGGCGTCCAAATCGCCAATCGAAATAAACTGCAGGTTGAATACAACAAGAAGTTGTCGCCTAGTGGCAGACAAAACCGAATGGTTCATCATAGGTAAAGTTCTTTTAATAATTTTTGAGGCTTTTTTTGTTGGTTTATTGTATTCTTATGAAAACCAGCTGATAACCCACATAGCACAATCACGTGTTTAACAAGTAAAAAACGCGTGAGAAAAAACGTTGATTTTAAAAGCTGCAAAAAAAACGTTTATTTCATATATGAAAATAAGCTTAATAGATCATTCATTAACGTTATAAAAATAATAATGTTGCTAAAAACGGTGTTGTAAAAACGCCAATATTAAATCAAAACAGCAATGTTTTTACGTTATTTTCAAGTAAATTCTAAGTAGATTTTTATCAACGTCAAAATCACATTAGGTTCGCGACTTTTCTACACGAATTTTCAAACACGACTTGCATGGCTTGGCTTTTTCACTTCGACGAAAACTATGCGGGAGTGATTTGGTCTCTAAACTCCGAAAACCAGATAATGAACTGATAGCTGATCCTTCACGATCACGACGCATCCGTTATTAACCTGATAAAGACACATATTATTGATAATATTGTGTGAAAGTGTTTACTGTTGAAAAATCTTGTTTTGCTTTTAAAGAAAACATAATGTATGTATAGAGATTGTGTCTTGCCTTAAGCGCCATCTTTTAAAATTGTCTTGAAGTGTTGTAGTCTTAAACTAGTGAACTTTTAAAACTTCCTTTATCGTCACTTTTAAGTTAAAAAAAAAACGTAACAAAAAAAGACGCAGAAAGTTACTAGGTTTGAGAAGTCCTAATCTAGTGGTGTTTTAGAACATGTTGTGGAAAAGTTTTCAAGTGTAAATTTGGCACATGAAAATGACGAGAGTTAAAAAACGTTATATACACAGCCCTGGAAACTTCAGCAAAAATTACATTTTTATAGCTTGATTCCTCCTTGTTTTTAAACTATCTTTAAGCATGTAGCTTTAACAAAACAAATATTACATGGTATGAGGTTGTTTTCTAGTAAAAAGTAACTTTATTATTTTTGTTCACGTTAATTTAACGTTGATGTGATTAACAAAATTTTGATTTTCTTTTCGGAAAATATAAATAAAAGCTAAGTATCTTTTATTTGGTATATATTTTTTGAAAATATTGTTACTTCTAAGAAATCCACATATCTTTCTATCTTTTTAGATATTTTCAATTTACAATTATTAGTTAAAACCCCCCTGTACTCCGACCCGGTATACGTCACACCAGTCCAGCAATACTTGTTTTAAAGAGAAACAATTTGTTAATGCTCGCAGTAAATTTTAGCAAGTTATCTTGCATAACTAACCGCCTGGATTTTTTTTTCTACTGAACACCTACACCATAAATTTTTTAAAAAAATTTATTTTTATTTTTCGGAAGAAAATTGAACAAAATAATTTTTTTATCGCTTAAAATAAAAACGTATATATCCTTATAATCGGTGCCCAGTTTCATTACTCTAGCTTTACATTTAAATTTTATACAGAATTTGAATAAGATAGATGCAATTAAAAATAAAACACTCTGTATCTTTGCTCTGCACTGGGTTCGGCATGAGCACCACTTTGTAAAGTAATACCATAGTGTTGCATTATAATCGTGCCGAGTTTCATTACGGTACGCAAAAATGCAGACAAAAGTGGCTTAGGCTCCGGACTACACACGATTAATATATAAAATATAATTTTTACCCATTTCCGCAAAAATAACCCCATATACGTCACCCGGGGACGCGTCCGATTGGAGATCCCCGCCACCCCGATCTAATTTTAAATTGCAGCGTCGCTGTGTAAGAATAATCGGAGGCTTAAGGTATCAAGAGTGTTGTAAAAACTGCTTTAAAAAATTAAAAATCCTAACATTTCCATGCATTTTTATTTTGAACTGTCTGACATATATCAGAAAAAATCAAGAGATGTTTAAAACTTATAGAGATGTACATTCTGTGGATACTAGGAATAGAGATAATCTCATACCTAGCTATCACAGGCTAGAAAGAACTCGTAGAGGCACAGATTATTATGCAATCAAATTTTTTAATGCACTTCCACCAGAAATAAAATCTCTGGAAATTAAACAGTTTATTGGGAAGGTGAAAAACCATCTAATCCAGAATGCATTTTATTCCTTCGAGGAGTACCTGAGTAGTAATTTTATGTTTTGAACTTGTGTGTTTTTTTAAACTTGTGTGTTGAAATTTCTTTTTTTTAAATAAACGTGTTTTTATACATATTTTAAATCTTAAATAGGTTTTTTAATTAATCATAATTATGCAATAATCTTTTTAAGTAGAATTTTGTAAGATATCTTATCTGTTGACTTGTAAAAACACTATTTTCTGTGTAATATTACCAATAAATAAACTAAACTAAACTAACACCAGTGAACAAAACAAACTATAATGTATTTTAGCTCACACATATACTATACTATAGTAGTGTGAGCTATGGTGATCCTAATTTTTTCGAGAAAAAAAAAGTTGCTCCGATTTCAAAAAATTTTATATATCTTTGCGTTTCAGATGATTTTGAAACTTTTTTGTTGCGCCGTCTGTCTGTCTGTCTGTCTGTCTGTCTGTCTGTCTGTCTGTATGTCTGTCTGTCTGTCTGTCTGTCTGTCTGTCTGTCTGTGTGTCTGTATGTCTGTCTGTAACGACCAACGCGCATAACTCAAAAACCGCTTTCCCGATTTTAATAAAATTTGGTACCCAGGCTGGGTTTTGGGTCGAGATGGTCCCATTTAAAAATGAACAAAATCCACCGAACACAAGCCAAATAAAAGGGTGGGGGTAGATTTCAAAAATTAGAGTTTATGAAAAAATATGGCGTGTGTGATATCAAACGAAAGATAATTGAGTCTGGAGTTAAAAAAAATACATTTTAGTTTATATAAAAAAAAGGGGGGGGAGGTAAATTTCAAAAATTAGTGTTTAAGTGGAAATATGGCGTGTGTGATATCAAACGAAAGGTAATTGAGTCTGGAGTTAAACAAAATACATTTTAGTTTTAAAAAAAAGGGTGGGGGTAGATTTGAAAAATTAGAGTTTAAGTCAAAACATGGCTTGTGTGGTATCAAACGAAAGGTAATTGAGTCTGGAGTTCAATAAAACATACTTCAGTTTTTAGTTATATTAGCTTTCACGTAGATACACTATAACTATAGTACCCAGTGTGAGCTTAGGTGCCCATAGATTGGCAGAGTATTTTTTTATCTTCATGCACAGTCACCTTTATTATATAGAACTCTAAAAGGGGCCTACAGACACGCGAGCATTTCTTGAGATTAGTACGCGCACTAATCTCTGCATACATGTACGTTTGGTGGAATTGCCTACACACACGAAGACAAAATTAAACGTTCTAAACATAAACACGATAATATCAATGCGTTTTGCCTAGACACCGAGAGATTTGCTAGCGTACATCGTGCGCGCGAACTAATCTTCGAGAGATATTTTAGGCGGATATTGTCTACACACGAAGAGATTAGTATGCGCAAACTTGTACGCGCGTACTAATCTCTAGAAATGTTCGCGTGTCTGTAGGCCCCTTAATGTTTGAAAACTACGGCGTAGAGAGACAATTATTTGAAAGGTAAATCTGTATCTTGGTAGAACAAGGACCAATGTCCGAAATTGGCATTTTAGTGTTAAATGCGTCATGTGGTTACTTCTTAACGGTATTTTATTAAAAAAAGTGCCAAACTCCATAAGAATTGGGTTTAAGCGATACAAAAGGGGCCTATGTCAGTTCTTTAATATTTAAACAAATATAATTGATAAAACTTTATCGTCGTTTTTCTCGAAACAGCAAAAATGGACATTGTTCTACCAAGGTACAAAAATATATATGAACATTTCTGAAAGCGGACTAACTACTATGCTGCCGTGCAAAGCAGAAATCTAGTAAGTCAAAAACTAGTGTTTTGGGAAATAGAGTTTGAAGTTTATTTGACTACATACTAACTATAGTTTATTTAACTACATACTAACTACATAACTTTCTTGTTTTTTAAGATAGCCACATTCTAGAAAAACTGGCTGGCGCCGTTTTTTACGGCGATTTCAATGTCAAGTCGAGTTACTAGGTTTTTGCTTTGCACGGCAGTATAGTTATAGTATGGGCACAGTGTGCCTGAATGAAGTATAGGTTACATAAAAATGGTTCCAAACACTATTTGCACATTTCGAATATGGACTCTTTCCTGACTTCAGAGTCATATTCATATAAATCCACTTCTCGAAATGTTATCAATTTTTTGCCTTTTTTCTAGTTAGTCTAGGCGCTGGCTCCTGTCACGTGTCACCTAATATGTGCGCTCAGTTTGACTACGGAGATTGGTTAAGCACCCATGGGAGTATAAAAAAAGTTTGGTCACGTGGTCGAACTCATGGTCGTTTGGCTGCCATCATTGAAAATGGCCGCCAAATTGATAGATTTTTGTCTTGTCCTATCTCTCTACCCAGTATTCTGATTTAAATTTTTTAAAGCCCCTTTTACTCCTTTTTTAAAAGCAAACTAATTTTGTTACTACACATTTTTTGATAATGGTATTTTCGCTCGTAAAGTAATTAAAATAATACTTATGTTCACTTTATTGTAGCTACAATATTATTGACATTTGTTTTTTTTGTTACATACAAGGCTTTAAACCTTTCACAGAAGAGGATATTGACTTTATGTTTAAAAAAAAAAAAAAAATTTATAGCACTTTTAATTCCGCTTCTTTTGATGTGTCACTTAGCATTCTAGCTTTTGTAAATATTTCATATTTTCGCTCCAAAATCGATTTTTTTCTTAAAAATTGTAAAAGATTGACAATGATCAGAAGAAGCGGAATTAAAAGTACTATAAAAATTATTCTTGATATTTTTCGGTAGGATGCATCGTTTCGTTGCAAATTCACTTTTTCTATAATCTTGTGAGCAGTTTTAGAAACCACCCTCTTTAAGGCAGTGTTTAGGGGTACCATCCATCGAACTTTAAAATCATAAAGTCAATATCCTCTTCAGTGAAAGGTTTAAAGCCTTCTATGTAACAAAAAAAACATATGTCAATGATATTGTAGCTACAATAAAATGGGCATGGGTATAATTTTAATTCTTTTGCGAGCGGAAATACTAATAATTTGGGTATATCTCAAAAACTACTTAATTTATTTAAAAATGTGTAATGACAAAATTTATTTGCTTTTAAAAAAGGAGTATAGCAGGCTTTAAAAAATTAAAATCGGATTACAGGGTAGGGAGGTACGCTAAAACAAAGAAATCTATCAATTTGGCGGCCATTTTCAAAGATGGCGGCCAAACGACCATAAGTTCGACCACGTGACCAAACTTTTTTAATACTCCTATGGGTGCTTAATAATGCCCCGCTGTCAAACTGAGCGCACATTTTAGGTCACACGTGACAAGAGCCAGCGCCTAGACTAACTAGAAAAATGACAAAAAATTTATAAAATTTCGAGAAGAGGATCAGCTACGATTTATATGAATATGGCCCTAAGGTCAGGAAATAGTCCATATTCAATATGTGCAATTAGTTTTTGGAACCATTTTTATGTAACCTATACTTCATTTAGGCACACTGTGTAGGTGTGAGCTAATTATTTACTTCAAAATGAAATTTTCGGTAACGAAAAACTATGGAACCCCTCACAAATCTTTGCAAGTCATCAAACTAAATTTAATGACATTTTGTAGAACACAAGCAAGAAGATCCCCAGGAGGTTCTGCTGAGTGTTCCAATAAACCTTCGCCATGTTCGTCGTCTTCCAGTAGCCAAGAAGAATTTATAGCAAGGTATGCCAAATATTTGAAATTCTTATGATGGTCTAAATATTTATATAAATTCGAGTATAACATGAATCTTAACCCTAAAATCTCTGAGTTGTTTTTACTTCTTTCGAATAAATCTTCACTTAATGTTTGCTTTTATGTGTTTTATGCAGTGTTATTAAACAAATCTTTGGGATGCCAAAGGCCCTATAATACGAACCTAGGTCACGGTTAACACTAGAGGCCCTCGATACATTTGACATTTGGTGTAAAACAACTGTCAAATGTACCGAGGCCCTCTAGTTAACACTAAAGAGTAAAAGTAGTAGGTGTAGTTAACAAAATAATTTTTTTTTCAAAATGTTATTTTCACATATAAAGATTTATTTTAGTATCTAACCATTTCTAATCCCTTACTAATACTCCTGTAACCCAAGTTGGTTGGCTACAAAACTCCAGTTCCAAGGCAAAACGCAATAAATAAGTTTCCTTCGATTTTGAGATTTTTTGCTTTTTGGGTGTAAAATTATAAATTCTGCATCTGCAAAAAATATATATTTCTAAATTTTTTAGTTCCTGTGCTGACTCTGCTAGTTTTGTTTTACGCAAAGGTGGCGCTAGCAGTAATAGAACGAAAAGTTGTTCTTGACTAAAAGTTTATTTGTTTAAATTAAAAAATTTACCAACTTACGAGTGTTTTCGTTTAGTTACGTAAATTTTGTGATTTTAAAAGAACCAACCAAGCAAAGTGCCCACGACATACTTAAAATTCCTAATTTGTAAACTACGTCTTCAAATCTGTGCCTTACTTTCCTAGTAGAATGGAGTATGGACATTATTTGTAATGCAACCAGGAGTAAAGAACTGGAAGCTTTACACAAAATATATACTTTTTTATATCGTAAATTTTCTTTATAATAAATTCATGACAGTTGTTTTATTTTGCTTAGATCCCCACAGCCTCCAGTAACGGCACAACAGCCTGCTAGACGCACACCTCCAAGTAGACAATACCAGCGATCTCCCGAGGATACGTTGCAAAAAGCCGTTAGGAGATCGAGAAGTTTGCAACTGCCTGAAAAGAAACCTCCCAGTTTTGACAGGTATTATTTAAAGTAAAAGTTTATTTGTTAGCAATTTACTAAAAGCATCAGCGATGTCCATAGATATTAGTTTTTTTTCAAGGATATCAAGGGGGAATCTCGCAAGCGCAAGACACCCGGCCATTTTTCCTGCCAGAGTCAGGTCTACTCTACCAGGAAAGCCTAGGTAGTGCCGGTTTCCTACCGACTACATTCCATCGACTGTGACTCCAACCTACCTGGGTAGCTATTCTGGGTCTTGAACGATGTGACCATCCACATCACACGCTTTGACCAATATCAAACTCTAAGCGGTCGCGTGTTTTGGGAAATAACATGTCTCGACCAATAGCATAGTCGCCCGCCTTTCAGAGTTAGTGAATTTTACGCGTTTGAAGTAAAATCTGTTCTCCTACCCCATACCGACTAAACGTTTCTCGGTCGGATCGTAGGAGAAGGTTGCGCAATGGAGGTCTTTTCGCATAGCGCGTGACGGCTCGGATCTAATTTAAAGTTTGCCATTGGCCAAAGCATGTGATGGGAACTATCACATCGTTCAAGATCCAGAATAGGTATCCTGGTGACAAGGCACAGTCACTACAGTGCAGCTATTACTAGGGTCACTGGATCACAAAGACTGCGTCTTTCCAGGCTTTCAAAATACAGTGCCCTAGCTATCACTGGAATATTGTGCACCCTTTTGGTTCCTAGGCTAATCACTTTATCAACCCCTCCCTGTACATTTGTACAGGTCCGTAATTGAGCAGTTCCCTGTAGCCATTGGGACTGCAAAGTTATTAAGAATGGTAACAAAAACACAAACCATACCACAGTTTGAAAAACTCTGTAGAATGGTAATTTAGGCTTTCAGTTACAACCCAATGCTAGCTTTGTCACATGACGGGCCATTGGTCAGCCCCTGGGGTCTTTGGTTAGGTGATATCAAGTCCTAAAGGCACGTAATATCACCGACATCCAGTGGTGCTGAATGACCATAATTGGCCACCATTCATGGAGGTAGACGCAGAAAAACTTGGATTCCCACCCCCGTAATTGAGAGCACAGCCGAGAACTATGCATCAATCGGAACATGAGAATATCAACGATCCTCACTACCAAGCTATTGTCCTTAGAAAGGATATTTAACGCTACACCTTCATACAGAGTGTCCCAGATAAAAGTAACTAAGGACATATCGGAAACTATTTTAATAAAAACGCCTTTAACGTCGCTAATACAAAACAACTGACTAGATGGCGAGGAATTTTTCAAAATAAGAATGGCTCCATTTTAAAACAGCAATTTTGTTCCGTTTTGTATTGTTACCGTGTTACCGTAATACCATTTAGTCAATTTCTCATTTTTTCATAATTTCTATTTTATTAGTGTATTGTTACCGTAATACTATTTCGTCAGTTTCTCATTTTTTCATAATTTCTATTTTATTAGACGTGAGTCCCAAAAGACTTCTCCACAACATCCAGATCAGCAACATCGTGTTGTAGTGAAAGTAGGCCAACCACCGGACAATCGAAAACAAAAATTTGCTAAGCCAATATCGTTGGATACTGGAGCTGAGATAATGGACGATGAATTGCTACGTGAAGCTGAAGTTGTTGCTGAATACTTGTATGGAAACCGTACCAGAGCTGCGGCGCAGGCGCTGCTAATGCACAGGTAAGTTCTATTAACTAAACGACCAATTAAAAATGATACACTTTATTTTTGATCATTTATTACTTTGTTAGTTAGTTACGGCTCTTTATGAACTTTTAGTTGCCTAGGTAGCAATAAAAAAAAATCGTCTGAAAAACGTTTTGTAAACGGCGTCATCCAAACTAACAGTATGCCTCAAAAAATTAAAATGTCGTGACCTTCTTCTACCTGGCAAACGTTAAAAAATTGAAGCTTGGTCTATGTAGGTCATCAAAAACAACCCGTCAAAACATTTCACACAACCTTTATGTTTAGTAAAACTTTGGTTTTTACAACTTCCACGACTGATTAATACTACTTGACTTGCAATGATGGCATTTCAACACTAAAAATCATTGCAATGCCCAGGTAGAAATGCACCAAATTAAACCCTGATGGAGCACTCGCCTTGAAATCTCTTTAATCTAAAATGTAGCCAGTGATGATAATACAAACAAACATTTTCTTTGTTTAGGTACAACAATAACAACATATCAAAGAAGAGAAAAACAAAGAATTTAATAAACCAGCTCTCAACAAAGAGTTAACTGTGTACTACGTTGGGTCCAACAATAAAAAGGAGAGACAAAGAATTTTACTGCGAGGTGCTACTAGTCCACTTTTGCCGACGACGAAAAGTAGTTTTGAATCGACCAAAACAAGGTAAGATGTGCAATGCATGGTGTCTTTGTTTAAAATGGTTAAGAATTTAAACACTACACCGTGGGGTATTTTTGGTATTCCGCGGTTTGGTTGGGATAAATCAGATAAAGCTAAAGATTTTTTTGTAGTGCTGATCCTTTGGATAATCCTTGCAATCCAGAAAATTGCGATTTTTGGCCACACTGCCCACACGGGATTGGATCTAGTGCCAGAGAATCCCAGTACGCTATGAGGTCCTCAAAAAGCTATCCGTCACATCAAATGTCACTGGATTCTGCCACTGATGTTAGCAGGTAATTTCTAATAAAAGTTTTAAAAAAGAAGTCATTTGTGATTTAAATTTTATATGATTTAGCTCGTTGAACGCCTTAGATTTTAAAACCATTATCATACGAAAATTGTTCGCCTACTCCTTTCTAAATTTAAAACTTTAGCAAGCCCGCTAAATATACGTTGAATTATGAGTTAGATCTTGGTATATATTGGAAAACCATCTATCTTTTTCCCGAGAAAATAAAATAAACAAACATAAGCAGTGTTTGAAAAATGGAGTTTACCTTCTGAAAACATAATGAACGAAATAAAAGCGATAAAACAGCAAAACGAATAAAAGTGTTTAAACAAAACAAAAACATAGTTCTAGGCCAATATACAGGGTATCTCAGATAAAATTAAATTAATTGGCAACGTCATTCGAATGGCCGTGATTGTTCATACAAAACTGCAAAATTTTATTATATTTTTTTACAAGATAACGACAATTCCAACTTCTTGAAAAAAACACAACTGCTCGTTCCTTTAAAAACCCTGAATATAATTTTAATTTGATACAGCATATGTTTAGGCTCGGAATAGACCCACTATTTTTATATTTAACCGAAATTGTATAACTTAGTGTTCTGCCGTGCATAACCAGCAATTTTGTTTTTCGGTCTCGTCTTAATCACTACATTATTCTTCATCAATTTTATAAGCAAATCTTCTTTAGCTTATATGGTTTTCAAGACTAGGAAAATTTTATAGATAGATAGCGGCATTCTAGCTTAAGGATGGCAGTGTTGCCAAAACTGCCATAAAGCCACATGTACAGTGAAACCTCCCATAAGCGAACACTCACGGTTCCGTCGTTTTTGTCCGCTTATTGGAGGTGTCCGCTTATGAGAAGGAACTGCGAAATTGTAATATATATTTATTAACAATTTCCGCTGCTTGAGTTTTTCCGATAATAAATTTTTCAGCGATCTTAAAGATGTTGCTTCTCCGAAACGTTAACATCTTCCATTTTTTCGCGTATATCAAAAAGTTTTTTACTAGGCACTATTTCAAAAAGATCTATTATTACCCAATTGAACAATAAAAATAAAACACAACAGTCCCGCCCCCGCCGAATAAAATATGTTGTAAATACGACAGAAGAATTAAGTCTTCGCATTAAAACCGAAAGAGATAATTCCCCGGCTGCAGAGGGTGTTGTCGCCAACATACTACATAATGTTTATGCCCATGTCATGCAGCACTCCGTCCCGTTGTCAGAGGTTCGCTCCGGTTAAGGGAGGTTTCAAAATTTTTTAGCCAAACAAAATTGTCCGCGTCCGGTTATTAGAGTGTCCGGTTATAGGAGTGAATTGTACATGTAAAGAAATAGTGAAAAGCTTGGTTCCAAAAAATTTGTCCGCTTAAAGGGAGTGTCAGCTTAATAGAGGTGTCCGCAAGAAAAGGTTTCACTGTAGTTATTTTTATCTGGGACATTATGTTATATGACAATCAAAGAATTCAACCAAATATTAAGGCGCATTTGATCACGTTATGAATCCGCACCGTTTGACGCACTTTATTTTTTAAGCAATTTTTAAAAAAATATATTTTCTCAACAGTGGATTTTTGACCAGAATTGCCAAAAAAGGGCCACGATTAGTGAAGTGTATACTGTTTACACTTGAAAATGATTATAGATACTTACTAACCGAAACGTCGTGTTTAAAATAAATAACGACAATGGAAGCCCGAAATTTTCTTTCTAGGTTCAATATCTCATAATAACATACTTTGCATTAAACCACTAGACCGCACGTTGGTTTCATTACTTATAATAGCAACTCTTCCCTTTTTATTGGCAAAGTATTATCCAATTTAAAAACATTATATTTATAGTCCATCCTGTAAACATTTTTTCTTAGGTTAGCTAGACACGCTCAACAAGATCCTATTTACAGTCGCAGACTTGGTGTATCAAGGTCATCCCAAAAAGAATACAGGAGACCCAGTCCCAGCAGGACCGGTAGTGTTATCAAAAATGGGTCTACTGATATGGCGGTAAGTTTTATTATTTTTTGTTGGTTGTGAACTTTGGAAGCGTTTTATTTTTTAACAGGAAGTGCATTAAGAATGTGTTTTATCCGGTCAAATTACAAAATTATCACAGTTATGGTCTAGTTTATTTTGCTAAATTTGTCAGCGCTACAAAATCTTTAAAATCAATTTTTAAATGTTAAGTAGTTATTAGTTCATTTTAAATTCTCATCACACGAAAGCCGTTGTCATTATTATGGAGGATTTTTTTAAACAAAATGTTGTTTTCGAATACCAAACGTATACAGCCGTCATGTCTTGTGAAATGGAATTCGGTTTCTGTTCCGGAAACTAGTGGCGGAAACGGTAGTCTTGTCTCCGCAAGAGAACTCTCTTGCGGCTGGAGTAACCTAAAAGAATCGATGCTATCAAAAAATTCTGAAAAATATTTTTCTTGCGTTCGCATTCGAGTTTTGATTTATTGAACAAATATTTTTCTAGCCTTTGGAAAAAAAATTGTCATCTATTTTTTAAAAATCACTTTTTTTTTTAAATCAGTAAACGTTTTAGATGTTTTTTTTAGTTACACTTTTATATAAAATAAGACACAGTCAGTGTCATTACACTATCCGATAATAAGTTGGTAGCACTGTGGTGCAACCAGTCCAAGCATATACTGTGTGTCCGTAAAGTCTGGAATCACCCATTTTTTTTAAACAGCAAGTTTTTGAGAAATAAGCTTGGATATGTCAAATACAGTTTTAAAAGGCTTTAAAAAAAGTTATGGGTTGTTATACAGGATGTCCAAGAAAAAACATATGACATAAACTTAAGTTTCTTTAAATAGGGCACTCGGTATATTTTTACATATTTGGCTTTGATAGGTCATTACAAATGTTTTTTGTGAACATATCGCCATACCTAAACCTAAGCGATTTCGAGATATTAGGCATTTAATAAAAAACATTTGTATTGAAATAAGTCTTTTTTAGCTCCCTGATTCGTAAACTAGAGTTAAAAGTCATAATGAAGTACGTCATTATAACCAATATGGCATCCAATTAACCGTCTCTAAATCAGCAAAAACATCCAAAACAACGCAAAAAGGAAAAAAAAGTTTTCTTAAAAAATGGCTGATTCCAGACCTTACGGACACACATATTATAAAAAAAAATGATTATGTCATTATACCTTAGCATTCTTATTCAGTTATTGTTTCTTTTTAATAAGTCATTCCTTTAAAAACTTTAGCAGTGCTTAAAATTTTTAAATGACAAGAATTAGATAATTTAAATTTAAAATTAAACGAAAGCCGTTGTAATTATGGTGCAGGTTTTATTAACAAAGTGTAGTTTTCCAAAACCAAACGTATACATCCGTCACGTCAGGTGAAAGGAAATTCAGTCTCTGTTCGGGAAACTGGGAGCGAAAACTTTAATAAGTATTTTCTCCGCCAGAGAGATATTGTAGTAACCCAAAAGGACACGGAGAATCAAAGATGCCATCAGAAAAGTCTGGAAAAGTTGTCTTTTCGTACGCGTACGAGTTTTTTAAACAAATATTTTTCTAGTTTTTGTAAAAATAATAAACTATTATTAGTGTCATCATACGATTTTTTTTTAAATTCAGAAATAGTTTTATTTAAGTTAAATATATTTTTATATGAAATAATATTTATATCATTATACAATTCTATAATTAGCTGGTAGCAGTGTGGTGCAACCAATTTCAGCATAAATATAATAAAAGATACCTTATGACCATAAGGTAAATTATATCTAGGGCGACTGTACAATCAATGCCACATAGAAGATTTTAAAATCGTATTTTAATAGTGTGTAGATTCTAAGAAAAGCAAATTTAAAAAATGTATTTTTTTTTTGAAACCTCAAGTAAAACAAGCTGACCTAGGATGATACTAAATTTTCAAATTATTTTATTAACGAATTTGAAAGATTAAATTGGTTTAAATAAAATAAATAACAAAACATCTTTATTTAAATAAACTAGACTATTTCTGTTTTCGCATTTGTGTCTGGTAAATAAAGTCAGCTTTTGTTTCTTTGTTTTGGCAGCCGGACTTTCCAAAAGAATGGCACCCTAGAAAGTTAAGCCAAACATCAATTCTTTCGTACAATCTGACGAAAATGCGAAAAAATATAACCAACTGCTTCGGGCTCCATCACATGAGGGATTCTTCTTTACCCTAGAAGATACAATACGTCACACCCACACACCTACTAAAATTATTAGACTCAACGACATTCCGAAACTTCGTACTTCCACCTTCGTAGAGATAGACTTTTCACCAACCTACTAATAAGAACAGCTTAACATTAGAAATCCTTAATGACAGTCACAGCAATCTTGATTAGGGAAGAAAAACTCACTTAAGTTGTAAACATTGAGGTGAGAACGTCCCCCTAAGAGTGCTGTATTGTTTTTTTTAAAATATCTCTCTATTACACTGTTTGATGTCCCTGTATTTTGCACTTCCCCGTAATTTTTTATTTAAATATCTCTTTACATGATAAACTTGCTTCTTTTGCGATCAAGATATAATTTTAAATATTTTTTAAGTCCTAATTTGCTATTTTAAAATATGTTTAACTAAGCTAACAAATTAAATTTAGAACAAAACATATAAAAATATTAAAAAATAAAATAGATATTTAATATTTTAAAAATTGACTGAAAAGAGTCTGTACATAAATATATGTATTTATGTAGGCAATAGGTTAAAATAACTAGAAATTACTCCTAAAATTCAACAAAAAAGCAATTTATACAAAAGTCTTAAATGCCAAAATTCAAACTTTTTTAAAAGTAGATTAAAACAGCTTGCTAGATCAAGATGCGTTTTTTTAAAATTGAGGTTTATAAGTGAGCGATTAGACCTTTTTATTTCTACAAATCCTAGAAATACCGTACCCAAAGATCCCAAAAACATCGAACTTGAGAAAAGGGCAGCACTTGAAAGTCGATAAAGTGTTTTATTCATATAGCGTGGTTTAGAGTAAGGTAGACCAAATTTTACTATTTTATCTTGATCGCAATAGGAGTTTATCATCAAAATTTCTCGTTACTCTCTGTTTTGTTTGTCTGTGTCTTCCCCCTCTTTATCCTCTTTATCACTTCACACATTACCCACCTACTTATATCATTCAACTGTTATAACTGTACATAATTTTCATTATTAATTTAACATACCTAAGTTCATCTACTAAAGTAAACTTATAATAAATGGTCCATTAATACACCCTTAGAAAATATCAAATTCCCTTTTGAAGTTTTCCAGGTAGTTTCATTTCGAGTAGAAATAGAACTTCACCAAAATAGTTTACTAATACACCGAATATCAAGAGGCTAACCAGCAAATCAGTAATTTTTCAAATTTCAAATACGGACGAGAAGAATTTTTAAAAAAAATTCAAAACAAAGATTTAACAAAAAATATGGTCAAAATTACACTCGCCCCTTAGAGAGAAAATTGGTATAATATGGCACACCAGAATAAAATAGCACACCACTTTTATTTTAAACTGCGCGCTCTTTTTTAGTCAAGCTTGACGCTGAGGAGAAAGTACAGCTTAACTTTAGCTTTAGCAAGAAATATACGATATTTATCAGCTTAAAATATTTTTTAGTATGTAGCTCTCTCTCTCTATTGAAACTGACAATGTATGAGTAATGTATCTTACTTAGCGTAATAAATGCACATTTCTAGTACATTTTGTTTGTATTAAAAAATTAGTTTTGAAATATTTAAAAAATAATAAACATATGTATCGTGTGATGATTCGCTACTTTACCGGCTCAAGTAAAAACAGTGGCGAACACGAACAAATTTTTGGTTTCGAAAAAAACTCGTTCGGTCGTGCTACTATTTTAGATACCATACGTTTTGTTTTGTTTTGGTTAGTGGCTTTTGTGGTAACTTTTTTTTAAAATTTAGTTGCAGTTTAGTATGCCATTTGATCCAACAATTTGGATAAAATGGCAAATTTGCATTACTATTAAAATTAAATGTTTTTTAATTTTATTTTAAGGTTGTATAATATATTTGTATATTATTCGTTAATTAGCATTTTAGTGAAAATGTGCCATATTATTTCCGATAATTTGGTTATAAGATATTATTTTTTTTTAATTAAACTGGTCGTAAGTTTTGCAAAAAAGCTTGATAATTTTCTTTAATGTAATTAAACCCAGAAGTAGTTTGGAAAATATCAAATCTCATTAGCGGTTATTTCTTCATTTAAATGTGCTTTTCTTTACATTTTGACGCAATTTCCTCTAACATGTTGATTTTAGCAGTAATAATTGATATTCGGCGTATATAAACTTTTCATATAAAAATGCATTTTCGTCATAAACAATTTATGATATTTCTCGCTTTTGTGCGTTCGTTCGTTGAATGCGTTTAAACTCTATTTTATGTTGAATTAAACTAAAATTATTTAAAAAAAACTCAATTTATATTATTCATTTCAGCTCCAGATAAAAAGAGCAAGAGAGAATTTGTTAAATCAAAAATTGCAATGTGTGCATGCAAATAAACAAAGCAATTTTTGCATGATTGGTTTTGTTATAATGGCTTATGATGTGAAATAATAAAAACTTCATATTGATTTTTGATTAAAAACTAAAAAATCGAATATTGTCCCAGATAAAATATTATCTTATTCTTTTAGAACTTTGATCTTCTGACGGATGTCATGCAGCACCATTTTCCAAAATTCTTAAGCCATGATTTTCTTCTTCTTCCTTGGCTTCTTTTGCCTTTATTCCTTTTCTCCCTTATATTCCATTTTGGTTTGTACTTATTTGGGGTCTCTCATTACGTGATAAAAATGTTCCAACTTTTTAAAGAAGGCTTTATAACCCTCTACCATTTAAATAAAGATCCTTGCTTCTGCCAATCTTTTATATTAAATTATTAATAATTATTATTATTATTTAAATGGCTATAAAATTGTCCTTTTTTTTCTAGATCAGTTAGACATTTTTGAATCTACCAGTCCATCAAATTCTTAGCATTCGACGATAGCAACATCTGTTACTTTAGATCTGTTCATTTTGTTCTTTTTTATTTTTCAATCATAAATAAAACATGGTTTAAAAAAACGCAGCAGCCCAGATTTTTTAATATCAAAAATAAATATTTATAAACGTCCCTCCTACAAACTTTTTGCTATTTCGATTTCCAAGATTATTTTCCCATTTTCTTCTTCCTCGTGCAAAATTTGTACTCTAAAACTTTTTCTATTGGTGCGTTAGTGATAGTCAGAATATACAAATAGTCATAGGTATTTAGTTTTCTTTAAAAAAATTATTGGTAGAAAAAAATATTGTTAGCTTTTGATAACTGATGCAAAATAAAAAGATTTTGTATACAACGTACTGATATTATTGTATTGAAGCTTTAATGCTAGAAAGACTAGTATAGCTATATTATGGATAAAGTTTGGAAAGTAAATGAATTATTATTCTTATTTTACTCGTCTGTAAGTAATTAAGGTATAATCGTTTTTGAACTGCTGTACTACTTCTAAACATGTTCGCAAATCATATAAATATAAACATAATGCAAAACTTATTTCAGAGAGAGTTTTAGTTTGTTTTTTGAATCTTTTGAAAGCGGAAAACGGATAGGTAAACGTCCTGCAACTTCAAGCAAAATAGACATCTTTAAATGCAATTAAGAGACTATAAAAAAGAACTAAACTTCTCTTACAAGTAGTTTTTTCTACATAAATTTCTTCCTTCAATTATTGGCTGACTTTGTAATTTAACAGTTTTCGAGAAAAGTCGTCGTCTCCTCGTATCATCTTTTGAAACTGAATTGTGCAGATCTTCATCTAAAAGTGAATCATTTTCCCACAAAATCTTTAATTATTCCTACATTAATTTATCCTTTCAAATATCGATTAGTAGTTTAACAGGGATAGAAGAAAAATTCGTTCGTCATACCAGCATCTATATTTTATCTGTATGTTAGCCGTACTCATCTGATCCAAACTCTTCTTACGAACTGTTTATTTTCTAGACTAGCTTGTCCTTTAATTTATCAATTGTCCATAACGTAACAGAGCTATAATAAAAAATCATTATCTCCTCCTACGAGCCTCTCTCGTGTAGGTGGCTCGTGTAAATGTTCATCTAGGAGTGGACCGTTCTCCTAAAACTGTTTAATTCCTAGATTAATAAGAGAATACAAGAATAGGTCATTACCTTCTCGTACCAGCTTGTTAGTTGCTCATGCGGAACGTCATCATGCGGAACGTCATCTTGAAGTGAACCGTTCTCAGCTGATCCAATCTCTTCTTGCAATCTGTTTAATTTCTACATTAATTTGTCCTTTAAATTAATGATTGTCCTCGTAATTTAACAAAGCTACCAGCCAAAATCGATATCTCCTTGTACCAACAACCCTTTATAAGTGGTTCGTACGGACCTTCATCTGAAAGTGAACTGTTCTCAGCTGATCCAAACCCTTCTTACAAACTGTTTTATTTCTACATTACTTTCTCCTGTAATTAACTGGTTGTCCTCATAATTTAACAGGGCTACGCGAGAAAGTCAACGTCTCTTTGTATCAGGAACTCTCCTGTAAATGGCTGGTACAGATTTTTATTTGGAAGGGAACCATTCTCCTATATATTTCTTAATTCTTACATTAATTTCAACTTTCAATTGCTTTTTCTCGTCATTTAGCAGGGCTACGAAAAAAAGTCGTTGTCTCCTCGTACCAGCAACTCTCTTGTAAGTGGCTCATGTGGATCTTCATCTGGAAGTGAACTCTGGCTTCCCGGATCCAAAGTGTCCTCGGCAAAAGGTTCCGGAGCCTCAACACCCAGCGACGAGATGAAAACCGTTTTTTCCAGACCTGGCAGTGCCCCAGCTCAACAGGTCGCAACTGAAGAGTTATTGGTAAGTTACCGGGGTTCTATGTTGCATTAAGTGCCCAGGTGTGACTAATCAAAACCACGTTTGAAGATGCAATTGCTTCCCTTGATTTACGGCCAGACCACCTTATTATGCTTAAAAGAAAAATTACTGAAAATTATTTACGCTAAGATATAGTGAAAATAAAGACATTATTGTTTTACAAAATACACTTGTAATTCATCGGTGAAGTTTCGTCGATATGTTTTACCTTCCTTAGACGTTTTGTTTGAAATGTACCTTTTAAACATTATGTACTAAGCACTTAATCAAATTTTAAATTATAAAGGAACATTATTAACTTAGCTATATTTTTTGTCTTTTTTAATATATTAGCTCACACTACTACTATATAAGTAGTGTGAGCTATGATGTTCCTAATTTTTTCGAGAAAAAAAGTTGCTCCGATTTCATAATTTTTTATATATCTTTGCGTTTCAGATGATTTTGAAACTTTTTTGTTTTGCCGTCTGTCTGTCTGTCTGTCTGTATGTCTGTCTGTCTGTCTGTCTGTCTGTCTGTCTGTAACGACCAACCCGCATAACTCAAAAACCGCTTGTCCGATTTTAATGAAATTTGGTACCTAAGTTGGGTCTTGGGCCGTGATAGTCCCATTTAAAAATGAACAAAATCCACCAAACGCAAGCCAAATAAAATGGTGGGGGTAGATTCCAAAAATTAGAGTTTATGTGAAAATATGGCGTGTGTGATATCAAACGAAAGGTAATTAAGTCTGGAGTTAAATAAAATGAATTTTAGTTTATTTAAAAAAAAAAGGTGGGGGTAGATGTCAAAAATTAGAGTTTAAGTGAAAATATGGCGTGTGTGATATCAAACGAAAGGTAATTGAGTCTGGAGTTAAACAAAATACATTTTAGTATTTTTTTAAAGGGTGGGGGTAGATTTAAAAAATTCAAATTTAAGTCAAAACATGGCTTGTGTGGTATCAAACGAAAGGTAATTGAGTCTGGAGTTGAATAAAATTATTTCAGTTTTTGATTATATTAGCTCACACTATAACTATAGTACCTAGTGTGAGCTTAGGTGCCCAAAGATTGGCAGAGTATTTTTTATTATTTAAAACCGTTTTTACGGATTGGAATTTTAATCAGCTTTGAAAAATCGACAATATAATTTGAAAGTCTAAGAAAGATAAAAAATATTGTCAACACGTCACCACGGATCATGACGCCCATGAGTTAAAAGAACAACAGTGTCCTTATTCTCACTATATTTGCATGTATTTCAGCTGCATAGACTTTAAATATTTACTAAATCTAAAACAAACTCCAGTAAATGAGCTATTTAAAGAAATTCTCGTCTATTGTTAGGTCAATCAGCAAAGATCTATGTCTCTTCCCAAATCATTTTTATCAGCTACAGGACAAATTAGAGAAAAAGTTGGAATTGGAAGCGTAGAAATTGTATACACCAGGTAAGTCAATTAGTATTTTTCCTATTGTGATGTAATAAAAAAAGCATTGTGTTGACATTTTTGTCAAACTGAGTAAAAAAGTAGAAAAAATGTTGTGGGGCAACCACTATAACTCCGATTCTAACGAAACTTAGCAAATGAAGATGTTATAATATAGGTTTTTTTGGGTTAATATTTATTTAGCTAGTAAGTGCGGAAAGTGATACTTTACCGCAGCGGTAGTAGTAGTAGTAGTTGACCGACCGACGCGTGTTCGGTCAAGCCGTTAGGGCGGTAACGACAATTTTCGCAAACAAAATTTTACCTATAAGTGCATTGTAATTGAAAAACTAAATGTAATATATTTTTAAAAATGTCAAATTAGATTAAATTTAAATGTAAACAAATATTGAAGCTGTCATATTGATGCGTTGCTAAGGTTTCTAAAGTGGTGCGCGTGCGGTAAAGTTCTACTTTCCGCACGCAAATGAGTAAAGTAAAGTGCACTTTACCGCACGCGAGTAGGTAATAATTATTTACCTAACAAATGCGGAAAGTAATGCTTTACCGTCCGCGACGTTAGTTAACCGAACGAGGTGATTTTTATTAAATTTTAATAAAAATCATTTTTATCAAAATGTGATTTTGGCGATGTTTAGGTGTGATCAAAAACTAAGAAATTATTTTTTTTTTCTTTGATCATTTGAAACCGTTACTTTTTTTGCCGATAATAAGGCCGCCATGTCGAAACGCGTAATTGCATTACGTTATTTTTGTTATTTGGTCCGTTTGTCATTTAGAATGGTCTACCGACTGAGGGAATGTATTTAGTGTACCTTATTGTTTTTGAAAATATACATTTTCATATAATATTGGCTTTAACCCGATTTATCTAAAGTTAGGTAATTAAAAAATGTTCATGTTACACTCCCTAGGAAATCCTATAAATGACTGCCGCACCCGACCTCGGCAATCGACGCCGACGGGGTTTGAACCCGCCACTGTAGCAGGCAAGATTCCTAACTCACTTGTTTTCGATAAGCTCCGCGATCGCACCGAGCCACCAAAGCGAATGTTTTTTATGTTTTTTTTTAGTAAAACACATAAATTTTTAATTTTGACTGTGTTCAATAGTAAAAATTTAAATTAAAAGGAAATTTCAAAAATTCAAAACATCCCAACCGTGTTTATATAATGAAAAATAGTTTATGATCGTCACTTATTTTCGGGTTACCCTGTATTAGGGTTGCCAACCGTCCTCCAGCCAGGAAGACAGTCCTCCTTTGAGGCAAAATGTCCTCCGTCCTCCACAGACCCTGTGGAGGACGCCAGTTGTCCTCCTTTATCAAAATTATGTGCTTAAATCAAAAATAACGTGATAAAAAGACATGAGAAATGACCCGAATTCATAGTTGTTCCCCATTTTTTTTCTCTGTCATCCATATAAAATAACACATTTAAGAAATAAATAAATGAAGCCTGAGGAACGTCTGTAAAAACAGCCCTAAGCAACGGCGGCATCATTCGTAAGTTTTCGTCACGTCTGCCGCGGCAAAGCAAAGATCGGTCCGACTCCGGCACAGATGATCGCGCATAGGAGATCGCAGATTTTGCACCCTATGTTTGCCTCCAAGTTTTGGTTTGTTTTACTAAGAATTTAATATTTTTTCTCTTTACTCTTGAGGTATAGTAGTAATGTAAGTAAACAGTCACTTAAAATGATTGCCCCAAATGCCTCAATTTACTGTTTTTTTTATATTATTGAAATCTAGCACTTCTGCTTATGCTGCAATATTTTATGCTGAGTTTATACACTATACATACAGATAAAAATAATAGTTGATTCTATAAAATAAAAAGTTGGAAAACTTTTAACTTTTTTTTTATTTTTATCTGAAAACAGATGTGCAACATCACATCATATGATGTTTGTTGTTGTTTTAGTATAGAATTTGATTATTTTTTTCAGTTTATTTTTTAACCATTTTAGGATTTTTAAGCAATCCAACTCTAAAAAGCCATTTTTCTTTTAATTCAAAAAAACTTACAGATTGTGTTTTTTTACAAAAATATTGATGTTTGTTTTTTATTTTGGCTGTCTAAATAGCAAAATAGGTATTTTAATTTTTATATACATAACCCCAGCATAAAAATAAAACAAAAGTATATATTAAAATAGAATTCATATTATTTTCTACAAAAACAGTGTTCAAAATTTATTAAAAAACTACCTCCGATAATGAAGTTTTTCACTGAAAACGGCGTTTTTCACAGAGCAAGTGCCAAAGTTTTGCACACGCTGTATATTGCATGAAATTTTTTTTTCACAACTCGCTCGAATTATGGACCTCGCTAAGGCTCGGACCACCAAACTGTCTCGCCCATATAAATAAATTCATTTGTAAAACTTGTTTTTTAAATAACTATTAATTTTGATTGGGCTGTTTCAACAGCAAAATATTTTTATTTTAATTTTTACTTTAAAATGAGTCTTAGTGGCGGCTCGTGGTCATTTGCAAAGGTAAAGCAAAACAATGACATAAAGGTACACGGCGCAGGCAAAAAAAATTAGGCATCATGATCAAAAACATTAATTTTGAGCATTAAAAAGTAGTTATTTTACCCATTATTGTAAAAAATAATATGATATTTAAGCTCCTGATTAATTTCTGTATAAACCAAGCACACAATACGTTTCTGTTCTGAAAAGACAAAATAAACCATTTGTATCTCCTTTTTTAAGTTTCACCTCCCAGCCAAGGTTGGAAATAAATCATGGCAACGCGAGTCTTATTTGCTGCTGCACCAAGCAAAAAAAGAATTCGACGTCATGCCGCACAAGTCTCTTAGATTCTTTCGCCAGGACGTGTTTCTTCTTGTTTGGCGTCTCTTGCTTTTAATTTTAATTAACTTTGTAGTAGCTTGTAATTTGGGGCGCTCATTCCGCGTCATATTCAAATGTCGAAAAAAATATCGAACCGTAATTTGGTCGAAAATAAAACAATCGAAAATAGAAAAGACGAAAATAATTTAAATGAAACGTAGTTTTTTCGATCCGTAAAATTGTCGAAATAATTTAAACAAAGCGTCATTTCATCAAAGTGTAAAAACGTCGAATCACAAAAAAAGCCAAACATAAAAAACTAGACTAATTATTTTTAATAAATGTGTTTTGAAAAAGATTATTTTTTTAATTTAAAAAATACATACCAATATACGTACCTACCTAGTAAATTTTTATATTATGTTTATACGTATAGAGCTTTATTTTAAGGAATGTGCACTAGAATTTTTTTTTTAATTGTGAGATCATATAAAAATGTCCTCCTTTGGCTCCAGTGGGAGTTGGCAACCCTACCCTGTATACATATTGTTACCCTAAAAAACTCGCATCCAAAAATAAAAATCGTCGTCTCTGAGGTTTTTTTGAAAAAAAAAGCTGCTAAATTTAAAGTAATTTGTTCCAACTCACCAGACAATAACCCAGGAACGTGTTAAGTCCTTAATGAAACCATGGAAATATTCCTCTTTAAATTTTTATTCGTTTTATGCAAATGAGAAAATCTTTCTTGGCTAATTCGTTACATAATTTTTGTTAATAAAAAAACGCAATTTAGATGCTAATGTTCAAATTTCAAAGCCTGTTGTCCGGGAAAATGGTTTTCTGTTGACTGTCATTAGAGGCTTTTTGTTCGGAAAAGTTGTTCTGTTTGAGTTAAAATGTTGAATAGAATAATTAAAGAAAATATACTTTAATTGAACGCCTACTAAGCAAGCAAAAATATTTAAAAAAACTGATGTGCCAAGATCCTCTTTTAGACAAGTTTTCGCGAGAAAACTTCTAAACTTTTGTGAGGATGTTAAAATGTTTAAAAAGTTACATAACTTAAATTAAGTTTAAATTTCCCGGCATGCGCCGCTTTAGATTGACTGGTTCAAATTGTATTATGAAATTTGCTTGGGTTATTATGTTAAACTATTTTTCGATTTTTTACAATAACATTAATTTCAAATCCAGTGGTACCAGTGTTAATAATTTCTAAACAAAATGACAATACAAAAACAAACATTTTTAACGCGATTTGACAAGAAACTACACAATTAAAGGTTATGTTGCCGTGACGTCACCATTAATCAGGCCTTGGCTTGTGACGTCAAAAATGTGATAGATTGTGGCCCGTTCGTTTTGATAGCCCTGACCACGTACTGATATATACATTTTATTCGACGCCGGACCAATAGCCGCGAGAAATCTTATTTAATTTTTATTTTAATCTAACTTATATTTTCTTAAATCATAGCTCCCCTGTCCTTTTGTTGGGAATTCAAAATCTGTGTCAAACCTAACCGTGGTCAAAAGATTACAAAGATATCTTAATCGGTATCTGGATCGCCAACAATTTGCAAAAAAAAACCTGTACCCACAAAACAAAGTTTTTCCAAATACTAATTTGTAAAAAAAAAACTAAAAATGTTTTTTTTTTCATATTTTTATTTAAAAAAAACTTTTTCAAAAAACGGTTTTTTCAAAAATTAATTTATAATTTTTTTTTAATATGTTTACTATACGAATAAAACAAAATTGTAATCTTAAACCCCGTCGGCGGCGAACTGTCCCCACGGAAAATTGGACCGCGGAGAATTGTTCTCGCGGCGAATCAGCCCGCGGCAAATCGGCCGCGGCGAATTGTCCCATCACCTTATCTTGAGTTGACGTAGCCGCTTACTTGGCACTTTTTTAAACAAATTAAAAAGTAGTTATCCTAACGTAACGGATAATGGGTGTTTTAAGCTTAGAAAAGAAATGGCACTGAGAGCGCGGCACCCATTATGAGTATCCATAATTTATCCAAGCAATACGTTGGGGTTTATTTGATATCCAACATGCCGGCACTCTTATATAATAGCACTCAGTTTTAGAGGTTCTTTTCCAGTACAGATGAATAACGTGGTCCTGACCCCAGGTCTTTATACTTTTACACAGGTTGCCTACAGAATTTGACGAGCCATGTAAACTTAACTGGACGACTGTAGCTGCGTGATCGGGTTTCAATAAAACAAATGGTTTAAGGCAACCCGGTGACGTAAATTTTTGAATCTAGTTAAAATGGGCCAGTCAGGTTTAATGAACTTTAAAATTCTGGTAACCTATGTAAAAGTATTGTATTGGCCCTGACCTATAAAAATGGTTAAAAGATCTCACTTTGTTGACGTTATGGGTGAGTTTGATTTTTTTATGGTCAGGCCAAAAAAAAAAATTGCTTTTTAGCGACATTTTTAAAAAATGTTTGTTTTTGGATGATAATAGTTTATATACCAAGAGATAAAAGAGACAGTTTTTATATCCAGACGAAAAGTTTGTACAAATCGTCGAGGGATAAAAAGACACTTTTATCACGAGGCTTATACGCTATTTTTCGCACTTTATAGTTTATTTTCCTAGTTTTTGTCTATTTTTTTTTTGGATTTTTACTGTTTATTTATGTATGAACAGCCAGCCACTTTTCATGCCGTTTTGTATATTTTATCCCTGTCATGTCCCTTTCCAAGATTTTTCGTTTATTTGTCAGTTCATTCCGAAAATAAAAAGCGAAACCTTTGTCCCAAAAAATAGAGATAAAAAGTAATTTTACATGCCAAAACTGCGAAATAGTATATCATAACAAAAACATTTCATGAACAAAAAAAGCCAAGTACGCGGTATTCCGTAAAAATACTCTGCCAATATATGGGCCCCTAAGCTCATACTAGGTACTATAGTTATAGTGTACGTGTGAGCTTATATAACTAAAAACTGAAATATATTTTATTTAACTCCAGACTAAATTACCTTTTGTTTGATACCACACATGTTTTGAATTAAACTCAAATTTTTGAAATCTACCCCCACCCTTAAAAAAACAAAAAACTAAAATGTATTTTGTTAAACTCCAGACTCAATTATCGTTCGTTTGATATCACACACGCCATATTTTCACATAAACTCTAATTTTTGAAATCTACCCCCACCCTTTTATTTGGTTTCGGTTCGGTGGATTTTGTTCATTTTTAAATGGGACCATCTCGACCCAAGACCCAGCCTAGGTACCCAATTTCATTAAAATGAGCCAAGCGGTTTTTGAGTTATGCGCGTCGGTCGTTACAGACAGAGATACAGACATACAGACAGACAGACATACAGACAGACAGACAGACAGACGGCGCAACAAAAAAGTTTCAAAATCATCTGAAACGCAAAGATATATAAAAAAATTTGAAATCGGAGCAACTTTTTTTTTCTCGAAAAAATTAGGATCACCATAGCTCACACTACTATAGTATAGTATATGTGTGAGCTAATAATTGAGATAAAAGTAAAGTTCTCCAATACAAATTTCAAAATGAAAGGTCCTTACTAGTTTGGAAATGTTTTTTTAAACTTTCTTTTTACGGAATACCGCGTACTTGTTATGTTGTTGTTATGAGTTCACTCGTTTTTTAAGGGATTTGGATAATATTTAAGTTTTAAATTAGTAAAATATGCGGAATATTCTTCAAAACTTTTGCAATGCCTTATTAAAAATGTTGAGGTTTTTTATATTTTCCTATGATTTTATCATAGTTCCTATCAGCCTTCTAAAGCTCAGTTCTCTAGTGTTCCTGGAAGTAAGCAATGTTAATTTTACATAACTTTACATTTATAGGGGAGGGAAGTTAATTAAAATTTGGGGTTTTTTAATTTTCTTTTATAGTTTTATCATAGTTTCTTTCGGCCTTCCAAAGCTCAGCTCTAAAGCTAATACTTTACATTTATAGGGGAGGGAAGCCAATAAAAATTTTGATTTTTTTAAAAAGTTTTCCTATAGTTTTATCATATGTCCCATCAGTCTGCCAAAGCTCATCTCTCTAACGCCTCTAGCAGGGGTTTAGTGCTATTCGGCGCCGCCGCTTCGGCGCGAGCCGGTTTGGCGCGAGCCGGTTCGGCCCTAGCCGGTTCTGCGCGATACGACTCGACGCGAGCTGGTTCGGCGCGGGCCTACCCAGCGCAAAATAGTATGCACACAGCACAAAACTTTATTTTACATACAAAGTTTGATGTTTAATATTAAAAAAAATAAAACCAAAAATATAAAGTTAAAATTTGTTTTTATTAAAATTCAGTATTCGTTCGATCGCAGTTCAGTACGGTTATATTGCATCGTACCTGCATGATAGTGCTAACGAGGTCAAAGTCGAAGTTTGTTTTGTTTACAATAAACCTCGCGCGCGCTAAAACTTTGTTAAAAATCTATATACAATGTGTATTATAAATAATATATCATGTTTAAAAGCAAAAAAAGTGTACCATCACCTATGAAACTTGTTTTAAAAATTAGCGAAGAGCCCAAACAAAATCAAGAAAAAATGGATAATGCCGAATTATTTCAGGATAGCCATGCTAGAACACAAAATGAAGAAGTTTTATATAGCGAATGGAAAAAATCCCAAAACGAAAAAAATTCACTTAGTGTACAAGTGGATTATCTCCGAAGTCAACTGGAAAGTATGCAAAGAAAATTTGCAGATTTAGAGACAAAAGTCACTAAAATAGAAGAGTCTGACATGGACTACATTACTGATGAGGACGATCTGGCAAGAGAAACTGAGTGGATCAGACAAAAAGGAAAAGGTTGGAAAAAACGTCGAATGGATACTTTACTCTCACCACCACAACAAAGCTCGTGCACTGGAGAGCCCTCCAATAAAACACAAAATGAAGAACCCCCAACTAAGGTTAAAAAAGCTCCATTACCTCCACCAATTATGGTAAATGGCGTAAATAATTTTAATGATATTTATGAAAAGTTAAATATCATACAAGGAGTTAAAATAAAAGTTTTAAATAACGAAAATATTAAAATAAATGTACAAGACGCAGACAGCTATCGGCTGGTTACTAAAATGCTTAATGAAATAAAGCATCAATGGCACTCATACGAAAACAAACAAATAAGGCCAATAAGAGTAATAGCGAATAGGCTACACTTCTCATGTGACCCACAAAAAATTGTAGGTGATCTACAAAAAAAAGGTTTTAAGGCACTGGAGGCCAGCAACAAACTTAAATGGAGAACAAGACAACCTCTTAACATGTTAATGCTCACATTTAGCCACGAGGAAGATATCAACAAAATTTTTGAAATTTCCAGTATCCTTGGGATTGAAGTGGAAATAAAAGCACTAAAAACCTCAAAGTTAGTCCCTCAATGCAAAAGATGCCAATCTTATGGACACACGTAAAAATATTGCGCTAAAGAACCACGTTGCGTGAAATGCACGGGGAAACATCTTACTGTAGAATGCCCCAAACCAAAAGAATCTGAGCCAAAATGCATCCACTGTGGAGGCAAGCATCCTGCTAACTACAGAGGATGCCTTGTTGCTAAGGAAATACAAAAATTGAAAAATAAACCTAAGAAACCGAATCTCATACCAAACCTGAGTACAAATAGACAAAACCAACAGACAAGAAACACAGTCACACAAAACTCTGTGACAAGGACATACAGCCAAGTAGCAGCAACAGCTACTATACCTGATATTAATATCAGTAGTCAAAATACTATGGAACAAACACTACAATTAATTTTGGAAAAATTGAACAAACTTGATAAGCGATTAACTAAACTAGAAAGTAGCAATAACGGAGCTACCAATATGCCTCAAAATGGTCAGTAATCTTAGAATCCTAGCTTGGAATGCCAATGGTCTCTTGCAACATCAGCAAGACTTGCAAGTTATTCTAGACATAGAAAAAATTGACGTCTGTCTTGTGTCAGAAACGCATTTCACTAACCAGTCTCACATTAAATTTAAAGGTTATAAAGTGTATCATACAACTCACCCTAGCAATACTGCACATGGGGGAAGTGCTGTAATAATTAAAGAAAATATATCACACTATGAGGAGATGGGATATAAAACCATAGAGATTCAAGCTACATTAGTAAGTGTAAAAACCAAAACATATACATTAGTCATAAGTGCTGTCTATATACCACCAAGGCACTTACTAAAGAAAAATCAATATCTTAATTTTCTCAGAAAATTAGGAAACCGTTTTATAGTTGGAGGTGACTTTAATGCAAAAAATACCTACTGGGGATCTAGACTGACGAATTCTAAAGGAAAAGAACTTTTGCAAGCTATTAGTGAATATCAATGTGAGCCGATATCAACTGGTAAGCCCACATACTATCCAACAGATTCAGGAAAAATTCCAGATCTAATTGATTTTTTTATAGTAAAAAATATATCTTTAAGCTTTTTAGATATAGAAGAAAGTTTTGATTTACACTCAGATCATTCACCTATTATTCTAACTCTTAGTAAAAACATAATAAAGAAAGAAGCAAATATCTCACTAGTTAATAAACTGACTGACTGGATTAGTTTTAAACAAAGTCTGTCAGAAAAAATAAACCTATCAGTACCATTGCAAACACCAGAACAAATCGATAAAGAAGTTGAATGTTTTGTTACAAATATTCAACAAGCAGCTTGGGAAAACAGTCCAAAACCAAAGATAATTTTTAAGGGAAAAAACTATCCAAAGGAAATTAGAGACCTTATATTGGAAAAAAGGAAACTAAGAAGAAAGTGGCAGCAAAGCCGTGATCCTCGGGACAAAACAAATCTCAACAACATGACGCAGCGCATTAGGCGAGAAATTCTAGTAATAAAAAATGAATCTATTAACCATTTTCTTAATGACCTTACAGATGATAAAAATACCGACTATTCCCTTTGGAAAGCAACCAAAGATTTTAAAAGACCAATTATCCAAATTCCACCCATACGAAAATCTAACAACCAGTGGGCAAGGAGTAACGAAGAAAAAGCAGATATTTTTGCAAGTCATTTAGAAAAAACATTTCAGCCCCACGAAGCACCAGATGAACACTTTCATTTAAATGAACCCCATCAAATCGAGGACCATATTAAGCTTACATCACCAAAAGAAATATTAACAGAAATCAAAAATATTAATTCGAAAAAAGCCCCAGGGTATGATCTTATTAACGGGGTAGTCATAAAACAACTCCCCAGAAAAGCTATCGTAAAACTATGCAACCTAATTAATGCGTCTTTTAGGCTTAGGTATGTACCTAAACTGTGGAAAGTTGCAGAAGTTATCATGATTCCAAAACCGGGAAAACCACTCCATGACGTGTCATCTTACAGGCCAATATCTTTGCTGCCAATTATATCCAAGCTCTATGAAAAATTATTGCTTAAAAGAATAAAACCCATCATAGAAAGACAAGAAATTATTCCATCTCATCAATTTGGTTTTCGAGACAAGCATTCCACGATAGATCAAGTACACAGAATTACTAATATAATAGAAAAAGCACTAGAAGAGGGAAAAGTTTGTTCTGCAGTTTTTCTAGATGTAGCACAAGCATTTGACAAAGTGTGGCATGAAGGCCTTAATTTTAAACTAAAACGGTTTCTGCCAAAACAATATTCGGATATTTTAGAATCATACATATCTGATAGACATTTTAGAGTAAAACAGGAAGACTCATACTCAAATTTAAGAGAAATTCAAACAGGCGTGCCCCAGGGTAGCGTGCTAGGCCCTTATCTATACTTATTATTCACTTGTGATATCCCAAAGCCAGAAAATTGTCACTTAGCAACATTTGCCGATGATACTGGTTTATTGACGGTAGAAAAATCTATTGAAAAATGCATAGAAAAACTTCAGGATGCAGTCACCCAAGTTCACAGTTGGACCACAAAGTGGCGAATAAAATTAAATGAAACCAAATCAATTCATGTTGATTTTACAAACAAAAATATAAATCACATACAAATAACAATTAACAACATTCCAGTACCATATTCGAATCAGGCAAAATATCTAGGTATGACACTTGATGCCAAATTGCGCTGGAAAGCACATGTTAAGAAAAAAAAGGAAGAACTTGAGATAAGGTATAGAAAAATGAACTGGCTAATTGGAAGGAAGTCCAATTTAACAATTCATAATAAATTACTGCTTTATAGACAAATACTGAAACCAGTATGGACATATGGTATTCAACTATGGGGTTGTGCTAAAGAGAGTAACATTCTAGTTGTACAGAGATTTCAAAATAAAGTATTAAGAAACATTGTGAATGCACCTTGGTACGTTTGAAATAGTGACCTTCATCGAGATCAAAAACCGAAACTGTGGCAGAGACTATAAAAAAGTACGCAAAAAGCCATGAAGATAGACTCCATCGGCATGTGAATGTGGAAGCAATTCAGCTTCTAGACAATACTATGCTAGTTCGAAGACTAAAAAGAGTGAAGCCGTTTGAGCTAGTAAACTAAGTGAATTACACATAAAACAAAATAATGCTATAAACACAACACAATTGTGAGTTACAGACTAAACAAAGCGGGGAGAACTGTTGAGTGAACCCTAAGTTTAAATCTGACTTTTCTAGTAAATTAAGTTAAAACAAAATTGCTAATTAGTCTTACTGACTAGATTGTAATAAAAAAAAACACAGTGTGTTTGACAAAAAAAAAATAAAATAAAAATAAAAAAATAAAATTCAGAAAAAACCAGTATGTGGTTACAATAGTACTATTACTAAACATTTTTTAAAAGTATTTAAGTCCTAATTGTTTAACATCTCAAAATTATGAGCTATTCCCCGGAGATAATCCAAAATATGTCTATTTTCAAAATCATTCACTAATCTGAAAATTCTTTCATCTGCCTCGCGATATTTTCTCAGTTTTTTGGGTGGTTCATGTCCTGCCACAATCTGCTTAAGGTATAAATCTCGCCCCTTCTGTATCTTTTTCAAAGAATCGATGAACTTCCAAATTGTTGGGTGATCCATCCCCAATTCACTCTGCAACCTTCTATTTGCAGGTTCGGAATAGTTGTTGGTCCTGTCGATTCTTTGCAACACTCTTTCGTGAAGATTCCACATGGCAATGGGAAATATGGAAGGTCTTCTAGCATTCCCTATTCTTGCGGGTCTCCCAACATAATAGTCCTCGAACCAGTTCATTAGTCCCTGTAACTCGTTTGGAAGACTTGTAGATAATCGATCGATGGCTTGATCTAATTGGACTGGCGGTACACATGCAAGGCTTAAAATCATTCTTGCTTGTAGGGCAAAGTCGGGGTCATCTTGATATCTCCCTTTCAGGCTTTCTTGAGCCAGATGCAGTGAATTTTATCTTAAATTAAAACAACAGCATTCCATATTTGGTACACTTCCTCTACCTACCTATTTTTAAAATATCGCCTCAAACCTAATTGACTCGCGCCGAAACAGCTCGCGCCGAACCGGCCTGCGCCGATCTGGCTGGCGCCGAACCGGCCGCGCCGATTCGGCGGCGCCGAATAGTACCTTTCCCAACCTGTATCTTTAAAAATCGGGAGAAAATGTAAACCTTATATGCCAAAATTGTGAAAATAAATTTTACTGCAAACAACTAAATAAACATCACAACACAGATTGACAAAAACCCTTTTCTCTTGGAGTAACTAGAAATAACCAGGTTATCTGGTTCCTCATTTTCTTTTTTTCCTCGCTGAGTAACATTAGTTATGACGTCACAAATAACCACCCATAGCAACCCTCCTAGAAGACGTGCTTCTATTAAAAGTTTAAAGACAAAACCCAAAGCGTTTTTTTTTAATTTGTTTTTTCAAAATTTTTATTTTAAAATCTATTTAAAAAGAATTTTTGAAAAATTCTTCAGTCATAACAGATAATTTAATACTGGTCGGTCCAAGTTATCGTCATTTCGAGTAACTTAAATGAGTGACTAGTAAGTAGCCTCGTCAAAAAAGACGTTAAGCCATCCCAGAGCGCGGGACGTTGAAAAATGTCAAAAGTTTTATTATATTTCCTTTTTACAAAAATTTTGCGAAATATCGGTGGGTAATTACACTTGTGCTCATAAAAATTCCGTACATGGAAAATTAAATTGATAAATTTTAGATTAAGTTACTGAAAATCCAGCTAACATGTCTTGGCATTTTTAATTTTTATGTGACATCCAAATCTTCCGATGAATTACCTAGTTAAAAACAAAATATAAGTAACCTCTATCACAAGTTTCCGCGTACAGGATTTTAATGAGCACGAGTGTAACATATGGGTGAGAGACAGTGTTGCCAGACTTTTCTGATAACTTTCCTTCAACTAAGTGACAAAAACCCTTCATATCCTTCAAAACAGTAACTGGTGGGTGGTCGACACCCAACCAAACAAAACTTTATACTATGAACATTTTAAAAAAAATAAATATGGAAGAAACAAACCACAAATAAAAGATTTACAACTTAAATCAAAAATTATAAAAACGAAAATAAAAAATAAAGTATTAAATTTACTTACTAAGAGTAAGAAAAAAAATCTTAACTGCATAACTTTGCCTTAAAAGAGTCAAAATCCTTCAAATTCGGATTAAAACCTTCAATAGTCAAAATATTTGTTTAAAATCCTTCATATTGAAGGAAAACCTTCAAATCTGGCAACACTGCTTAGAGAGTACTCCAGTAAAGTTTTATGTAAATCTATGGCGCCGTTTTAAATATATCGGAAAAAAAAAACTTTAAAAAAGGCTTAGTTTATTTAAAGATATCAGTTACATATGCTTAAAGATATTTTTGTTAATCTTGTCTTATAAAAAATAAAAAAAAACCTGAAAGGTTTTTGTTATGAAACTTTTGGAATGCCTTATTTAAAATTTCGAGGTTTTTCAATATTTGCTCATGGTTTTTCAGTTCCTATTATCCTTCCAAAGCTCAGCTCTGTAGCGTTTCTGGAAGTGGGCAATGTTACCTTTACATAATTTTACATTTATAGAGGAGGGAAGTAAATAAACATTTTTGTGTTTTAAAATTTTTTTCTATGGTTTTATTATAGTTCCTATCGGCCTTCCAAAGCTCAGCTCTCTAGCGTCTCTAGAAGTGGGCAATGTTACTTTTACATAACTTTACATTTAAAGGGGAGGAAAGTTAATAAAATATTTGGGTTTTTAACATTTTTTCTATAGTTTTATCATAGTTCCAATCAGCCTGCCAAAGCTCATCTCTTTAGCTTTTCTGGAAGTGGGCAATGATACTTTTACATAAGCATGTATAGGGGAGGGGAGTAAATTAGAATTTTGGGGTTTTTTGATTTTTTTCCAAGGGTTTGGTCATAATTTCTGTAGCATGTCTGGAAGTACAGCGTGTCCCATTTTCGATGGGATTAAATGAGAAACTCGGTTATTATTAAAGATATTGATTTCCTGATTGCACCTTACCGTGCTCTTTTTTAGCCCTTAAAAATGGTGTAATTATATTTTTGCTATATCCCGTTGTTTCACTAATACAGGGAGTTTTTGAAAAAATTGCATTTTAAAAATCCCTTATATCTCGCTTATTTTACAAGATATTTTTATTCTGTAAAAACCTCTTAATGGCAACTTTTTTAGAAGAAAATAATGACGTTGTTAATTTTTTTAAATATTGTCTAGTTTTTCAGATATGTTATCTATCCTAAAAAAATTAAATACTGACCAGGATTTTTTTTATTACTATTATGATTGGTTTCATGCTATTATTATCACAAAATATTAAAACATTAATTTTTTTTTTTTTTGGTTAAAAAAAAATATTTATTATTTAAAAAAAAGTTTAGTCCGATCCTGGAAATTTCCCACATAAATATAAATTAAAAATTGCTAGTTGAACGACTTTTAGTTTAACTCTTTTGATACTTAGCAAATTAAATAGTAGAGTTAAAAGCCGCTTCTATCGTGTCACCCCGTGTGCACTTGATTGCTAAAATGTAAGACACAATTTAAATCATTTCTTACACCCTAAGAATGCAAAATCGACTGGTCGTCCAAAAATCGTCGTGTGCAGGGGGTGATGAATGTAGTTTTTCAAAAAATTTGGAAAAAAATTTTTTTGCATTTTTTTAATCTATAAAGTGTGCTCATGACTCCACCAGAAGCATATAGTAATATTTCTATCAGAAACATTTATTTTTCAATGTTGAAAATATCGTTCCCAATGCTTTTATATGGAGTTCCCTATTAAACAAGTGCTCGCCCTGAAAACGCGTATTTACAATAATTTATAACTTGTAATAACTCGAGAACCCTTCGCTTAATCAAAAAAACACCTTCTATAAGCTCTGTGTACCAAAGATCAGGAATCACAATGGTTTTTGAAAAATGTCAATCGGACGAATAGTTTTTTTTTAAGTAGCAAAGTGATGCCATGACGCGACGAACGCGGCGGATCGCAGACATGCGACGAAGGGTCGGATATTTTGCAAATGCACGGCGGGCCAGGCGAAACGCCACTCTATTAGTCGAGACACACGTAAGTGCGCTTTTCGTTGATTATCTCGCTTTTGCCATTATTTCCCTTAATAAACAATGCTTTTGCGTTGCGATGTCCATGTAGGGTCGTAGTAAATTTTTTGACTTATTATGACAAGAACGTTGAATTAGTTATTCTTTTTGTGTACTGATTACATAATATAATACAGTGTCTTCAATGTGTGTATGTAGTCAAAACAGAGTGTATTTAAAATAAACAATATACAGAGTGTAAATAATATATAAGTGCAGAACGAGTGGATTATTCCTTTTGCAGAGTAATTACATAATGTAATACCGTGTCTTCAATGTGTGTAATTAATATAATCAAAACAGAGTGTATTTAAAATAAACAATATATACAGAGTGTAAATATGTAATATAAAAGTGCATAACTGGTGAATTTTGGTTAAATTAAGAACGTTGAATTGATTATTTTTTTGTATAGTAAGAATTAATTACTCTAATACAGAGTCTTTAATGTATGTATATAGTCAAAAAATTAACATACTGTATCTGAAATAAACAATATATAGAGTAAAGTGGGTAATACGTCGCAGTTCAATAATTTCTTTCCAGGCCAACATTTGAGAACAATGCTCTTTCTAACATGTCAGTATAAGCCAGCACGTGCAAGTGAATGGTAAAAAACTCAATTTCTTTTATTTTTAATGCAAAAAACACCATTAAAAGTAGTAATTAGAAAAATATTCCTACATACGGGCGAAAAAAGTTTTAACTAGATTTAGTCAGTTTAAGTTCAATTTTAATAGGTTTGTGTCAAAATATGCTTTACAACCTTAGTTATTCTGGCGGCATACTACGTGTATACCTACCTTAAATACCTGATTTAATTTTGTTTTTGATAGAAGTCAATTTGGGGTAATATGCGTAAGTGCGGAATATTAACCCCATATGTACTCCATCTTTTAAATACTCCGCAGATTGTATTCCAATAAAGCAACTGTTGTAAAGAAATATTTTATAAGCCTTATCTTATATATTTTTATGCTTAATATAGTATGTGTTATTTTTTAAACAATTTTTTTTAAATTTTATAAAAAAGTTTAATTCTTATGAGAATAGTATGTTGCCATATTCTTCTTACCCATGACCAGGGGTAATATGGCAAAAGTGCATATCCATGAATTTTTGCTTGTAACACTTGAGAATGCGGGAATTTGGCAAAAAGCCTCTTACGACAAATATCTGAGTGTGTAGGCTCTAAAGTGCAGTCAAAGTAGAGTTGGGCAAAACAGTGATTTTCGACTAACCGGTGAAGTAGCGACAGCGATTTATAAGTAACCAGTGATTTTTAACGGTGATTTCAATCACTGTATAAAATATTTCTATTATTCATTCTTCATTCACTATTTTACCTAGTAAAATATTTCTATATATTTCTAGTATTATTTATTTTACCTAGTATTACGGAGAGCATTCCCTGCGGCTGCGGCTATACAGTTATTTCGGCCGCGAAAAAGGTTACCTAATATTCGGTAGTGCTATTTATGATTTAACCGGCTAGTTGAAAATCACCGTTTCCGTTTGTTACGGTGAAACGCGATTTTACTGCCAAATATGCGTTCGGGTGCGACCAGCGACACGATGACGTCGTGAGACGCGACGTTCCTCAGATACCGGTAATAATATTTACTAATCACTGAATAACTGCTTGTACAGAATTTCGATAACCGGTAGCGCCAGTGATTTTTGTTTCACTGTTACTGAATCGCAGTGATCGAAATATCGCCCATCTCTAAGTCAAAGTATCTTAGATAGGGACGTTAGGTATTAAAATGTGAACCTCTGAATTTTAAGTTGCCATATTACCCCACTTCCCAACTAACATTTATAGTAGCGGCTACATGTTCTAAAGGCTTTGCTACTTTCTTATAGTAGAAATGTGGTGATCCCAACCAAAATTTGTTACTTTTTAGTTCTAACTACTATTTAGTATCAGGAAATAGTAGATGTTTCGTAAAAACGACCCTCTAAACTACTTCTTAGGAATGTTTCTTGATAGTCGATTCTGATAGTCTTCTCTACCACAATAGGACGTTGCTAAAGTTTTACTTTCTTTTTAGTCGTTATTTTGTAGTCGTCCTGACTTTTATATCCTACTTAATTACCACTAGAAAGTTAAGCTTTATTGGAGTCCCAAACAAGTGTATCCGACAACTACATTATAACTTTAATTTTTACCACAAAAGTTTGTGTCATCATAGTAACATCCGATGTAACAATGTAGACAAAATAACTTTGTGGATCAACTTTAAAGCCGCAACTACTTTGACTTTTTTTTAATGTCGATCTTTTAAAGTAATCTCTCCTTCCTGTTTCTACTTTGAAAACGTAGACTTTCTGAAGTCGCATCTTTGTCGCACACATTCTTAACCCTACTTTTTGTGGCTCCTTTTATAATATGGGAATATTAGGAATAGTTTCGCAAATATTTTTTTAACTACCTTGAGCAGTCCATTTTTTCGAGCTCATTGCTTGACCATTTTGCAAAACAATCAAAATGTAAAATATTGATCCAAAGTATCGAGTACCGCACCCGGATTTTAAGAATTCCCTGGTCCATGCTTAATCTCCATCCTTAATCTTTTACGCTACTTGTTGCTGTTCTATTCACTGTCTTTGTCGTTCGTGGTTTGTGCTGTAGCACCACCCTATTGCCATCGTAACCCTCTTGTGCGGACTAAACCGAATTCGTTTATCTATGCCTCTTGTGCTGACGTGTCGTCTCACTGTGATTCATTTTATGTGTTGAGCTTGGGTCAATAATTCTTTTTGGTTTTCTTCAAATTTGTGCTGTTGTTAAAGCTTGGTTTGAAGTGAATAAACTTAAATTTGTGCTGTGTTACATTTTTAAAAAACTCTTTTTATTGGCACTTCATTTATTGTTCTAATGGAATTTAATTTATCTTGTTTTTGTTTTAAAACCTACCACAAATTCACGCTCGTACATAACCTAAAAGCAGTGGTGTTGTTGTTGACAGAAACGGCAAATGACAAGTGGCGACACCCCAATAACTTGAGGGTAGTAGTTATACTTATCGCGTGGTTCCTATCACTCTGTAGACGTTTTCAAGTGGCGAAAGCTAGTTAATAATACGTTTCTGCAACGAAGGAGTAGAAATTCGAGTGTGTTATCTAGAACTAAAAAGGAATGCCGACATAAAAGTCGTAAGTGACACGTTGCCGTAACTTAGGCTCACTTTCAAGTAACCCTTTCGACTATCAGGGAATATAGTTTGGGGCGCCATGTTTTTATGTAAGAAAGAAAATTTAATATTTTTGTTGTCGTTTTATGAGCTCATATTAAAGAGCTATACTATTTTAGAAACAAATTAGTTGAAGCTTACCAAAAATGCTCTTCTTAAGCACCATTTGTTGGAGTTAACTGTCGATTATGAAAACATAAACTCCAAAATCACAACACAAAAATTCCATCAGCTAGCAGAAAACGGCTCAATTTTACGGGCGCACCGGTTTTTTGCAACATATATAATGCATGTTATACAAAAAACTTTGCGTCGCACTCGAATTTTGATCCTCTGCTCGTAAATTCTCACACTTTTGGATAACATAGTACATATTATAACCATAACCAAACAAAAAAACTAAGCGAGACAATTATATTATTTGCAACTACATCGCAACTTTTATGCCATTACGAAAAAAAAACAGCCTCTACGACGTAGTAGATACCTGGCTACGACGTAGTAGTGTAGTTGTTACTACAGTGACTTTAAACACTTGGCCAAGTAGTTATAACCAGAAATTGGTTCCCCACTTTATTATATAATAATTATATAACGTCGCTGTATGGTATACTGAGACGTAAAGGGAGTACGTTGCGGTTACTTTTAAGAAATTCTTTCTAGTTGGGGTTTCGTCGTTACAACTTTAAATGTTTGTTGGGTTTACTCTACAGAGAGTAAATAAAAAATACTTTTCAAGTGCAAAAAGAGTGGATTTCAGTTGATATAAAATAGGTAAGCTTTTTGTTTGATAACACGTTAAACTTATATTAGTATAAGGTACGTTGGGGTAATACGGCCTGGGCGAAATTATGGCCCACCTTAATATACTTGGAGATCTGACGACATTAATTAACCGATGCTGAAAATTAGTTGTCCATCAGTGTATGTATTCTTTAAAAAAGTGACAGTGAGAATTTACATATCTCTCGGATGGGACCAATAGAGATGCGGAAATCTAGGAAGAACGCATGTGTAGTTCGAGATTCACCTGATTTTGAGGGAGTACTCCTTCTCACTCATTGAGGAATCCATACACAGGGCGTAGAAAACTTCTTGCTAACTTCACTGACAGCTGTTTAAATAAGGAATAAAAAAAGGTGTGAAATTTTGTATTATTAAAGTAAGTTTGTTTCGGCGTTTATTGAAAAAGACCAGCAGGTAACATACGCAGTTTAGAATTTTGTAGTTTTTGACAGTATTTTACTGTATAAAACTTTTAGGTATAGTTTTAATTTTTGAAATGCTCTCAGAGGTAAAATGGCCCGGTCCTTTTCTAGGTGAATTTGGGATTCACCATCAAACTGGGCCATTTTACCCTTAATGTCGGAAAGTTTAAGTTTAACGTGTTATCAAGCAAAAAGCTTACCTTTTTTATATCAACTGAAATCCACTCGTTTTGCACTTAGGAAGTATATTTTATTTACTCTCTGTATACAGGGTGTCCCAGAACTAATGGTACATAGTTAAACTGTAGATTCCCTGGGTCAAAATATTACGATTTAGCCATACTTACCTTTGTTCAAAAGTTCGTACTAACCGAGATACAGGGTGTTAAATTTTATTTTTTCAATTCGATTTTCTTTAATAACTTTTTTAATAATTAATATTTTTGCAAAAACTAACCAGCGTGTAAGTTTTTTTTTAAATTGGCAAGACGATTCCGTTGAAAAATTTGATGTACAATGTATGTACATTGTAGGTGTTCCTTAGACCACTACCATTGCATAAAAATCAGTGTATTTTTGTTGTGCCTCGGTGTATACAAGTTTTTATGTAAAATAATGGTTTTCCCATCCTTTTTATGTAAAAAAGTTATACTGTTTCAAAGTCGCTCAGAGCAACGATTTTTGAGATTTTTGCATTTAAAGTTTTTATTGCATGTGAGTGATATGCCTAATTTATGTATGATACTTTCCTCAATTCTTTCTACTAATTAATAATTTTGCACAAAAAATTCGGTTTGGTGGTTTTTGGGCATGGACATCTTAATTTTGGTAAAAAAAAATATTATACAGGTGTTTGTTCTCTGGGTCGGTACCGTTACATTAAAATAGGTCTTTTTTGTTCCTTGGTGTATACAAGATTCGATTAAAAACATGAATTTTTAAATTTTATTTAAGTAGGAAAGTTATAGCGTTTAGATGTCGCTTAGAGACGACGATTTTTGGATGACCAGTCGATTTTGCATTCTTATGATGTAACAAATGATTTAAATTGTGTCTTACATTTTAGCAATGAAGTGCACACGAAAATCTATTCTAGAAGCCTTTTACGCGCTTTTAAACTCTACTAAAAATGGTTTTACGTTAATTTAAAGATTTATTTGAAACAAATTCTACGACAAATACAAAAAAAATAATGAATTGCAAAAAATAATTACAAATTTTTCTTTAATGATATACAGTCGAACCTCTATAACTCGAACTTCAAGGGACAACCAAAACAGTTCGAGTTATGGAGAGTTCGAGTAAAAGAAAAAAAATCATATATTCTAATAAATTTTTTATTGCATTAAAACAGTTGAAAAGTACAAAACTAACTTAAAATAAATGTATACATACTTAAAAACTAGAAAAATAATTAGTTAAGTTTTTTTTTGCGCAGTTCGACTCAATTTTTTTTCGTATTTCAAAGATAAGAGACTAGTCATTACTTGTTGTGGCCTCATCCATTGAAAAAGCGAGCTGCATAGTTTCCATTGCTTTTGAAACTTCAGCGTTGGAAGGTTTTTGTCTAGGAATTTCTTCACTCTCATCTTCATCGTTAGAGTTTTCCTCAAAATTATCCTCTATTTTGCCAACACTTTCCAAGATATTATCTTCTGTAAGAGTTTCGCTTGTTACTAAATCCTCGTCTACATTTAAAAATTAATCAAAAGTCACCTTATCATTCACATGAAAAATGTTCTAGCATCGATTAATAAACTCTTGTACATTTAAAGCAACCTGCTGTTCACTAATGATTTGTGTTATTAATTGTGATAGAGGGATTTCAGTTTTAATCGAGCTCAAAGGTTCGTCTTAGAGAGATCTTGACGTTGGCGGGACTGGGAATACGGTTCGAGTTATAGAGAGGTTCGAGTTATAGAAATTTGAGTTAAAGAGGTTAAAATACATATAAAAATTGAAAAATGTGCAGGGACCACTTAAAAGGTTCGAGTTATAGAGAGGTTCGAGTTATAGAGGTTCGAGTTAGAGAGGTTCGACTGTATATGTTTAAACTGATTGCCATTATGTGTAAGACTTTGTTGGCATTTTTGAATTAGTTTTCATAACGCATTTTGTATTAAAATCTTTCTGCCGTTTAAATATTGGGATTTTTATTCTTATCATTTTTTAAAATCTGGATATGGTCGATTTCTAGCCATTTTAGAATAATTTTGAGTGAGCCATCCACAAAAATAACAAGTGAAATGACAATGTCAATTCCACGCTTTTGTTTTTCTATGTTGAAGCAAATTTTAGTTGCTGTGCTACCATCAAATAATTACTATGATATTATTTTTAACACATTAACGTTTTTTAATTTATTTATAAATCTTTTAATTAAAGTTTTAAAACAGAGAAACTAAAAATCGTTTAACTGGTGTGTATTGCAATTTTTAATTAATATTCACGTTAGAAATTTCCAAGTTTGGACTAATTTTTTTTCAACCTTAAATCAAAAAAATATTGAAGTTCATAATCAAAATGGTAATAAAAAAAATCTAGGTCCGTATTTAATTTTTTTATGATAAATACCATATCTCAAAAACTAAACAATATTTTACAAAATTGACAACGTCATTATTTTCTTCAGAAAAAGTTACTATACAAAGGTATTTACAGAATAAAAATATCTTGTAAAATAAGCGAGATACAATGGATTATTAAAAATGCAATTTTGTCAAAAACTCCCTGTATTAGCGAAATCACGGGGTATAGCAAAAATCTGATTACACCATTTTTAAGGGCTCAAAAAAACGGGACACGCTGTAAACTAGAATTATGATGATCTATACATGATTGAGTGAGTGAGTGGCAATTTCGACGTTTTTGTAGTTTTCGTAACTCCTTTACTACTTCATGGAACTCCATAAAACTTGGAGGGGTTGTCAACTCTATGCAAATCTACGTCTGCGCAAAGTTTGAGTTTTGTAGCTTATTCCGAAGTAGTGTTTTAGATAGGTCAATTATGGGCTGAAATGTTTGAAGAAAAGATTTGTTTATCAGATTCGATATAAACCTAGCAGTTCAGACATTTAGCTCACACATATACTATACTATAGTAGTGTGAGCTATGGTGATCCTAATTTTTTCGAGAAAAAAAAAGTTGCTCCGATTTCAAAAATTTTTATATATCTTTGCGTTTCAGATGATTTTGAAACTTTTTTGTTGTGCCGTCTGTCTGTCTGTCTGTCTGTCTGTCTGTCTGGATGTCTGTCTGTCTGTCTGTCTGTATGTCTGTAACGACCAACGCGCATAACTCAAAAACCGCTTGGCCGATTTTAATGAAATTTGGTACCTAGGCTGGGTCTTGGGTCGAGATGGTCCCATTTAAAAATGAACAAAATCCACCGAACACAAACCAAATAAAAGGGTGGGGGTAGATTTCAAAAATTAGAGTTTATGTGAAAATATGGCGTGTGTGATATCAAACGAAAGGTAATTGAGTTTGGAGTTAAACAAAATACATTTTAATTTATTTTAAAAAAAGGGTGGGGGTATATTTCAAAAATTAGAGTTTAAGTGAAAATATGGCGTGTGTGATATCAAACGAAAGGTAATTGGAGGAGTAAAGGAGTTTAACAAATAACATTTTAGTTTTTGCTTTTTTTAAGGGTGGGGGTAGATTTTAAAAATTTGAGTTTAAATCAAAACATGGCTTGTGTGGTATCAAACAAAAGGTAATGTAGTCTGGAGTTGAATAAAATATATTTCAGTTTTTAGTTATATTAGCTCACACGTAAACTATGACTATAGTACCTAGTGTGAGCTTAGGGGCCCATATATTGGCAGAGTATTTTTTAAAGCTATTTGGGTTTTTTTTTAATCCGTGATTAATAAATTTGGTCGTAATTTTCTGATAGTGCGTAAAATGGTAGAAATAGAGGAAGTCGGTTATCGAATGTATCGACTAACCAAAACTGCTGATTTTCGTAGTACAAAATTAACAAAATCCTGTCGATAACTTGACTGAAGCTTGACTGCATGAGATCAGCAGGAATAGCTCATCATCGTCAGTATGTTTCGATTCTCTCGCCGTTTCTGTGCGAATTTCGGCTACTCGATTGAGAAACAAAAATAACGATCGACCGGCTAATCGGATAAATAATGTGCAGGGAAAATCGAAAATCTGAACATCCCTCTTTTAAGCGGATTTTAGTTAAGTTTAATATTTTTAAAAGCGTGTGACGAGCAAATTGTGCGCTATGTGAAAAAATTTCAACGGGTGTTTAATTTTGCTGAAAAGTCCCAGTGCAAGGCTGTACCTACTGGGGGATCGAGGGGGAATAATCACTCCATAGATAGATACATTGTTTTCAAGGAGATGTATCAGTAAATGTGCAATACGAATTTTTGTTAACCAAGTTGAATTTAAATAATCATAATATACTTTACCAAAGAATCTTTGACTTAGTCCGAAAAGGTCTAAACAAATGTTGAAACAAAAACAAAGCTTTTTCGGTTCGGTTTCGGGAAAGGGCAGCGGGATAGAAAAATGGAAAACCGAGTCGCAAAAATGTGTTTGAACTTTTTCGTTCAAACGTAAAATAGTTTGAAAATATTTTCTTCGAGAGCCATTTTCTGCAAACAAAAAATTATTTGAAATACTTTCTTTGAACGGAAATATGAATACATTTTCTTCGCACGACATTTTTTTGAATAAAATTTTTTCGAAATATTATTTCCTTAAATTAGCTCTCCTGTCTTACTGTTAACCTAACCTTTGTAAGTTAATCGCATTAAACGCATCCTAACCTATCTATTGGGAACATTTTTTGTTGGAAAAAGATCAGGTTAGGTTTGTGTGGAGAACTTAGAATACGTTGGCAATCAATTGACAAAGGTTGTGTTACCACTGATTTCCACCTTTCTAAAGGGGAATAGGAAAGCTAATTGAAGGATGTAAGTATATAGTTTTGAAAAAAATTTATAATGAAAAATTTAATTCGGATAAAATATTTTTAAACAAATTTCCGTTTAAAGAAATTGTTTTTGAACAAATTTTTGCTCGAACAAAATTTCAATAGAAGAATATGTTTTCGAACAAATTTACGTCAGAGAAAATTGTTTTTAAACAATTTTCTGTTCAAGGAAAATATTTTCAAACAAATTTCCGTTAGTGCAAATATTATTCGACCTAATATTGCTTTCAAAAAAAATGTTTTCGAACAAATTCCCGCTACTCTAAAAAAGTGATAAATTTTGTAAGAAATATCTTTTGTTTTTTTAATTGTCGTTATGTTAGGTAAAGGGATATTATGCCTCCCTGGATCTGCCACTGCTAGTAAAAAACACAAAATGAATGTCAGTTTTTATCAAAAAAAAAAAAGTTTTTTCTGCGTCAGTCGCGCGTAAATTTGTTCAAAAACGCGTTTTTCGAAAATCATTTCATTTCTTATTTCTTACAAAAATTACCACTTCCAGGGGCGCTGCTTAAGCTTAGGAAGCTTGCGTGCAACCAATTTTTTGCGCTCTATTTTCTAATTTTAAATATATTTTTGCTTGACCATTTTAGGGGGTTTGGACCGCAAATTTAACATGTATAATGCAAAAAATACTGCTACAGGGGGCACGGGGCGGATAGTTGCCTTAACACTCTTCAAGATAAAAGAAAAACATTCAATAATAATTAACTTTTAGAGAATTTTAGAAAATTTAAGAAACATTTCGGAAAAGACACGCCGTGATATGAAAATTTAGGGTACTTTTTGAAAATTAGGTACTATGTGGAAATAAAGAAACATTTTGATTAAAAAAATAGCTAGTATTAGGTAAAGAGTGCGTCGCAGGCGAAAATTTTAGAAAAAATTTGGTACTTGTTGGAAATATGAAATGGTGCCGTAAGCAAAAACTTTAGAAAGATAAAATAATTTAAAGAAAAAAGGTACTGCAGATCAAAAATTTACGGGAAAATCATACCGAACGCAAAGGTTTTGATTAGTTTCAAAAATATAAGGGCACCATAGCCGGTCAGTTCGCCCCTGATATTATGCCCGTTTGGTTTGGAGGGGGGGGGGGGGGTTTCAGCTTGGCTAAGACATCCATAGCCGTCTCAAAGTCCCCCATTTGCACCCCTGCGTATGATTTAAGTAATCATCTCCATAAATGCAGAGTTTTCAAAATCCCCTCGTACTTGAAAAACTACGCGGTCTATCAAGAAGTGGTTTTGATATTTATAGACGCTTTGAAAATCGAGCCCAGAATATGTCTACTTGGTTTTAGCTATTTCGGCTAGAAATACCCAAAACCTCCCAAAAACATCGAATTTACAACATATACTAAAAGTCCTACTAACCTAATAATAGGTAATAATATGTTTTTTATATAAGAAATCACGAAATCCATTATACATCCATCGCCTACTCATTATGTAACCGGTAGAATTTTGATAATTTAAGCGCCCCTTGGAGAGGACGCCCGCGTGCCGTGCACGCCCACTTACCGCGCACCTGACCACTTCCTTAGCTTTTTTACAAAAAATTACGTAGGTTTCCAAAAATTTTCGCCTGCTCGTATTTACCTAATAGTTTAGTATTCTATATTACTATATTTTGTAGCTCAAACTTATTAAAAACAGCCATAAAAACTATTTTGATTTTTACTTATATTTTGGCTCGTCCTCTTTGTTCTGATTAGGACTAAAAATTAAGTTTTTTGTGTAAAGAGGGAGTAGGGGCACTGGTATTCAGGTGTACCATGAGAGAAAATTAAACAAAAACAAAAATTAATTAATTTTAATTTGTATGTCGCGCTGAATTAGTTATGTTGACCGTCCGTTTAAAGCGCGGTTCATGGAATTCCTAAAATTTTGAATTTGCTGCAAATTTTAAATTTAGAACATTTTAATATGTTTTAAATGGGAAAACTTTATTCAGTATTAGCTCAGACATATACTATACTATAGTAGTGTGAGCTATGGTAATCCTAATTTTTTCGAGAAAAAAAAAGTTGCTCCGATTTCAAAATTTTTTATATATCTTTGCGTTTCAGATGATTTTGAAACTTTTTTGTTGCGCCGTCTGTCTGTCTGTCTGTCTGTCTGTCTGTATGTCTGTCTGTCTGTCTGTATGTATGTCTGTAACGACCAACGCGCATAACTCAAAAACCGCTTGGCCGATTTTAATGAAATTTGGTACCTAGGCTGGGTCTTGGGTCGAGATGGTCCCATTTAAAAATGAACAAAATCCACCGAACACAAACCAAATAAAAGGGGGTAGATTTCAAAAATTAGAGTTTATGTGAAAATATGGCGTGTGTGATATCAAACGAAAGGTAATTGAGTTTGGAGTTAAACAAAATACATTTTAATTTATTTTAAAAAAAGGGTGGGGGTATATTTCAAAAATTAGAGTTTAAGTGAAAATATGGCGTGTCTGATATCAAACGAAAGGTAATTGGAGGAGTAAAGGAGTTTAACAAATACCATTTTAGTTTTTGCTTTTTTTAAGGGTGGGGGTAGATTTTAAAAATTTGAGTTTAAATCAAAACATGGCTTGTGTGGTATCAAACAAAAGGTAATTTAGTCTGGAGTTGAATAAAATATATTTCAGTTTTTAGTTATATTAGCTCACACGTAAACTATAACTATAGTACCTAGTGTGAGCTTAGGGGCCCATATATTGGCAGAGTATTTTTTTGAGCATTATAGAATAATCAAAGTTTTAGGATAATAACACAAAAAAAATAATACTAAATAAATCATAACCCGAATATTTTTTAAGGTTCCAATTCAAAAAAACGATAACTAAAACACGGGTCTTATTTGAGCGACATTCAATACAGCGACATATAAATCAGCGACATATCAAAAGGGCGACATATCAAAACACCGATAGGCAAAAGAGCGACATCTAATAAAAACAGCGATATTCAAAAAAGGGTAATTAAATACAGTAAAAGTTCGACTAAGGGGTCTATTACATATTTAAAAAAAAAACTTTCTTGACTGCTTTCCTGGGATCGGAGAAGGTGTGAAACCAAACAAAACCAAAGCGAACCAAACCAAATCAAACCGAAACATTTTTCGTTTATTGTTCAATATTGCTTAATATTGATTTTTTAAAAAAATACTTTCTTAAATGTCGTTGTTTTGAATTGTCGCTCTCTTAAATATCGCTGGTTTGAATTGTTGCTTGAATGTCGCTGTTTTGATATATTGCTGTTTTTATTAGATGTGCCTCTGTTGAATATCGCTGTTATATGTTACCCTTTTGAATGTCACCGTTTTGATATGTCGCTGTTTTAGTGTTGCCGTTTTAAATATCACTCTTTTGAACCGGTGCCATTTATTAACATCCTATTGGATACAGTGGCGGATCCAGGGGGGGGGGGCACTAGGGGCACTTGGCCCCCCCGAGAATTTTTTGAATATACAAAAAATGAGTAAAAAGTAATATTTTTGCTAATAAAAACTCAAAATTTTTGCCTGCGGCGTATGAAAGTGTCTATTATTGTTATCATTGAAATTACAACCACTGACTAATTCAATAAAATGCTGCTTAAAAAAATATATACCGTTTTTTACCAACAGAGAATGTCACCTAAAGTGCCCCCCCCCCCCCCCGAGAAGCACCTCTGGATCCGCCCTTGATTGGATATAAGATGCCTTAGCTTCTATGCGTAAAGAACAATTAATTTGCACCCTTTACCTAAAGCCTGTCTATAGTAAGTTTATTAGTGCTTTTAAGTAAAATGCAAATAGCTACTTTTGAAAAAATGTCTTAAAAAATAATTGTAACTGACTTATATTTACACAGACTGCAAAATTTTACCTAAGCAGATAATGCTTACACAATTTTCTTTTCGTGTTGAAAAACCTTTTCCGCTCTTGACGTCAACAAACTTATTAGCGTTTATCTTGTGCAAAATAGCTATTTTCGTAACAAGTGCAAAAAATCAAATTTTCAACACGTAAACGGCATTAACAGGCAATGCTTTTTCCACGAGCATCCGGAAAACATTAAAACAATAAAATTATCCTCACAGCATCGAGTAACATAAAAAAAATAGTTTTTTAAGATTTAAATAATGATTTTACATTTACACCATACTAACCAAGGCATTGGCAATATGATGAACGGAACTTTAAGTCTATATAGGTTTTTCAAAATTTGAAAATTGGTATGAAAAAACGGACTTTACGCCCTCAAAATATTTTTTTATTATATCATAACTGTGAAATACGAATTGTGTAAAAATATTTTTCGTTACCTACATAGATACAGTTAAAAAAAACCTTTGATCCGCAAGTTTAAATCGCCGTTTATTTAAACTTTATTTATTTTTGTTGTAAAAGTTAAAGAAAAAACAAAAATGTTATGCAAATAAATAAAACTTCAGAACATAATGGTATTCGTAGGTCTATAAATTTTCCCACGCAAAAATTAACTATTTTCTGTATTTCACACAATTTTTAAATTCTTAATTAACTTCAGTGTGGCTTATGGAAAATTTACCTAGAATACACTTTTTTTTTTAATTTCAGACAGTATTTGTAATAAGTTGCAGTATATACAGGGTGTTCCAGTAAGAATGGCAGCCGGATTTATTTCCGAGACAACTATCGCTACGACTTCGGCATAGTAAATTATTAAACGAATTCACCTAAAATATTTTTCTTTCTGTGGTTCCCCGCTAAGCATTCACATCTCCCGACTAGAAACGTTGTATTTTTGGACGAAACACTATGATAAACAGACAAAAATTAGACCATATTCATATTCCTTGAAAAATTCTGCATAATTTGGACCGCTCGGATGTACCTCTATGGCACTTCCTTACCGGGACTCAATGAAAATGTTACTTTTTATTAAAAAAATTAATGACTTGTATGTGGTAACTCAACCATTTCTAATTATTTATTCAACTAGCCTAAAAAGTGCAAATTATTGATTTTTTGTCCAAATTTATGTTTTTTCAAAAGAGGAAATTTTTAAAAACTACCAAACCTAAAAACCTGAACTTTTTAAAAATTTTAATACAAACCGAACAATATTTTTACCTGAGATTGTTTAACGATATTACTTTAAAATATTATTGGAATTCGCAAGTCAACATTTAACTTAGTTTCAAAAATATTTAAAAATAATTTTGTATGTGTGTAATCAGGGCTATCAAAACGGACGGGCCACGATCCTCCACTTTGTTGACGTCACATCGGGGGCTCATTTTTTTTTGATAGTCACGTCACGACACAGGTGTTTAAAATAGTGAAGTTGGAATGACGGTTCATAAAAATTTAATTTTTTAAAAAATAAAGCCGGTTTTGAGATTGTTTTTACTATATTCTTGCAGAACAATTTTTTTTAAATGTATAGTAATCCTTAATTTTTCTGAGCCGCTCACACTAGAATTAAGCTTAAAGTAGAAGCGAATGTGACAAACATAGATGGCGGGTAATTTGAATTCAAAATAAGAAATGCTAAATCTTAAAGATTTTAACCTTTTAATCATCTTGCATCCTTACAAAAGTTTGGTAGAATAACGGGATGATGTCTGAGAATATTTTACTGAAAATTGAAGACCCTATGTAAAATTCAGCCCCTCGAGAACAGCTGATTTTTTTTGGGGTCGTGGCCTGTATTTTTTTGTTGGCCTTGGTGTCATATATATATATATATATATATATATATATATATATATATATATACAGTGTGTCCACGTAAGTTGGCGGCATATGGGAAACTTTTTTATTATTAGCTTTACGAAAAAAAGTTATTCTTCATAAAAAGTTCTGCATGGTCCAAAACCTAAAATGCAACCATCAGATGTTAAATTTTTTCAGTCATATTACGAGGTTTGTCAAAAAATGTGATTTTTGTTCTAGAGTAAAGTACCTTTCTTTTTGACAATATCGAAAATTGTTATAAAGAAAAGATGTTTAGAATTAAAAATAGCTTTCAAATATTCGAGTTTCCCATTTAATCCCATCAAAAATGGGACACGCTGTACATGTGACGGTCAAATTATGTAGAATTTTCCAGAGAATATAAGTATGGTATAATTTATGTATGTTAACCATAGTGTTTTATCCAAAAGTCAAATTATTCTAGTAAATGGAGTAATTACTGCTCCCTAGCGGGGATCTACAGAAACAAAAATATTTTCGGTGAATCCGTAAGAAGAGCCGATTTGGTTATAACAATTTTTTTTCCGATCTCGTTGCCATAGTAGTTTCTGAGATAAATCCGACTGCCATCCTTAATGGGACACCCTGTGTGTCAAAAACGGTTAAAGATTTTAAAAAAATCCGAGACAGGATCAAAGCATATTTTTTTTGTAATCTTGACTTTATGTCTTGAGATATTTTTATTTCTCAGCCTATATTCAAGTTGAATTTTATCCCTCAACTTCAAATAGTCTTGAGAAAAGTGGATCGGTTGATATCTCGCTAAAAAGGGTATTTCTTCCCTGTACGGTTCTTTTAGGTGTAGGTAGGTAATATTTTAAAAATGCATCGATTCGTCGTAATCGAGAAAATAAAGTTTAGGAATGTAAACTACTAATGTAAAAACAGATCAGGGTTCAGTTTTACGCTTAAATTGAATTATGCCAAAGAAATTATCTTGAAAACAGATTTTTAAATCCTAAAAGGTGGCTCAAAAGCATATACTTAATAACAAGGTTTTACATCAAAAATTAAAAATCTTCTTTGTTTGAAACTTGGTTGATTAAAAATAAAATTTCGGACTTGCATTGGCTTTATTTATTTATTCTAAACAATACGTTGCGGTTAGTAAGTTTTCAAGTGGAAACTAAACAATCCAATATAGGGGCTACTACTTATACTACAGTGTACGCAGTAGTCAAGTGTGACGGCCTGCCCTTTTAAACCTTAAACATTTATTTTCCATTAGGAGTGATTTCAATATGTTTGATATGTCCATGCTTGCTTGACTAAAACCTGATTTTTTTGTATTATAGATGCAGCTTTAATAAATTTTCGTTTTCGCTAATGCAACTCCTTATGCAAAACTTAAGCTTGAGATCATAGAATCCTGTGATCACTCGACCAAGAATGATCGGCTAAGCGAGATTTTTTAATATCTTCTAATTGGATACTTATTTGATGTCCCCTTATTCCAACCTGAAGTTTCACCTACACATGATTTTCCACACTCACACACTGTATTTGTCTATCTATCTATTTAGCCTTCTTCAATCCATCTTTGGACAGCCTCCCTCAATATCTTTCACTCTTCTCTGTCTGTCGCCGAGTTCATTCATCTAGCTCCCGCGTGTTTCCTCAAATCGTCCGCCTATCTCATTTGGGGTCTTCCCCTACTTCTTTTATTTTCCCAAGGTCTCCAGTTTACAATTAATTTGTTCCATCGATCGTCTTTCTGTCTCATATTGTGACCGACAAATTTCCATTTTAATTTTAAGACTTCTCTTCTGACATCCGTTACTTTTTTTTTACTTATAATCCATTCATTCCTATCTGTTAGCTTTACATGTAACATTTGACTTTTCATTGATCTTTGGGCTTTTGTTCTATTTTTTCTCGCTTTATTCTGATCGTGATATCTCCATCTGTGTTTGTCATGATTCTAGTTTAAGTGTAATTCATACTCAAGCCTATATTTTTAACTGCTGTATGCTGCTTCTTTTTATCTGTTATTAAGGCGATATCATCAGCATATCTTAGGTGGCTCAAGTTTGTTCCGCTGAATTATATGGCTATTTCTTTCCTTTAAAAACATCTTCTATGGCCTGGTTAAATAGCCTACAGGACATTGTGTTACCATTCCTGACACCTCTTCTTGTGAGAATTGGCTTGGTTTCTTCGTGGATTTTGATTATTGTTGTTGCTTTGCAATATATATTGGCTATTAAATTTGTGTATCTGATCTAGTCGGCCATTAATTAAAGATGCTTTAACTACCCAGTGCTCAATGCTATCGAAAGATTTTTCTTTAAACGCAATATATTGTGAAATGTTTTACTCGTTGGCTCGTTCTATTAGGATTTTCATGTGTAATAGGTGGTCAACTGTACTGAAACCTTTTCTGAAGCCTGCTTTTAGTCTATCTGTTAACATTTTTGTGAAAATAAATTACATTGAGGAGTGTTATAGGTCGATAGTTTTTTAGGTCTGCTTTATCGCCTTTCTTGTGTAGAATAATGGTTATAGATTATTTCCGGTTGTCTGGGATTCTTTTTGCTTTTAGTGTTTTATTCAGGAGAATTTGGAGGGTATTAACTACAGCTTTGACACCGTACCGATGGGTCCCTTTTGGTTTGATATAATTCTGTATAGAATAGTTGTGTGATAATTATGATATCCTCTTCTTGTTTCTATGCCGTTCATATACTTTATTTTAATTATTTGATATCTACCTAGAGTCGTCTTTAGATATTTCATATTTCTGTTGTTTTTGTATATCCCGAAGAAAATACTGTTTTTACTTGGCTATTCGTCCTAGGTTTTCTGAAACCCGTTGAACAAATGGAATTGAATAACACCTAACGGATTATTGTTTTGAGATTTAAGTACGTTTAGTTTATTTTTGAGATCCTTGGGCTTATTAATTTCTCAGGATAACCACTCGGTCGTAAGTCGTTCCTAATGTTGTAGACTTGTTTTTAATTCTTTATTTATACTACGAATATTTCCAGCTGTTAACCAAACTTTCTATGACTCCTAGTTTTGTAGCAACATAATGATTAGACTTAAAATGTAGATACTGTCCCGTGTGTGTAGGTTTTCTGTATACAGTGGTTTGAATGTTTCTGTCCATTCGTTTAACAAGAACATCCGAAACAGTTAATGCCAAATCTTTTTTAATTTTCATTGAACACTTGATTGCTGGTCGAATAAGATGGTGTAAAAACTTATGCAGTTCTTTATAATTTTTCGGCCGTATAAGAAATGTGTTATCCATGTATCGTAACCATAGTTTTGGCTTGATTCTTGCTGTGTTGGTTGCATGTTGTTAAGACGTTTAGGAATTTTAACCAATTTTTTTGTTTTTATTATTTTACAGATCTGTTTTCCCGATATTTTTTTGCATTTTTTTAACAAAATTCTATGCCGAAAACACAATTGATACATTTTAAAAATATACAAACACGGTTAAAACAAGTAAAACCCTATTTGTAATCTTATTTACTAAAAAAGCAAAATCAGGGAGGAAAAATTTTCTCTGAAAAACTCAAATCCTGGCTAAAAGGCAAAAATTTCGTTACCTATGTAGATATAATTATCCAGATTGGAACGAAAAAGGCCAAAGATGGAATGCCCTAATGAGGAGGAGCCGGCAGGGGTGTTATTTCGGCAACCGCGGCGCTGGCGACGGTCGCCATGGAAACGCTCGGCTCGTAGTATGGATATTTCATTGGTGCAGACTAGTGCGGGGTTGTTGACAGCGTCTGTGGCGAACGATACGAATAATGACCGATTAAAGACTTGCCATGATCGCGACTGTTCTCAGCTGATGGAGACCCTGCAATCCGACAGTAGAAAAATTAGTCTAAGCCTGTAAGTAAATAGCTTTGTCCTCTGTTCCAGCTTTATACTACATACAATTTAACAGGTTCAATTAGTTATAAAAATTTTAGGTTTATCTGTTAAATGAATTATTTATTTATTTACTATTTATTAATTAAAATCACCTGAATTGTGACAATGTTCTTTCAGGGGTAGTCCCAGTTCATTAAACTGGAGCAATAATTACTTGTTTTACATCCTACCCTTCCTAGGATAAACGGTCCATTAGTTATGTCTCTTGTATAAATTTGGCCAAGTCCTTAATGGAGTAGTTTCCAGTTGTTTGTGAGGCAAGTTAAAGTTCCTCAAAGATAAGATTCCTTCTGTAATTCCAGATCTTCGAAATTCCAGACCAGTCAAACAGTTTCCGGTTCAATTGTCTAGAGTTTGGAGCTCCGAAATAACAGACCATAAAGTTTAGATGAACTTTGACGTGCATATTGTGACCAGCTATGATTCCTGCTTAAATCTGTATTTGTTGTCTTAGGCAATAAATCAGCAGTTCCTCTGTGAGGTTGGCAACTTGTACTGTGAGAAAGACCTTGACGTGTCTCAACAGCTAACTTTTTTGTTTTTGTCTCACTCGGAGCTTTATTTTAGTTAAAGTCATATTCCTTGATGCCCTTTAAGTCTGGCTCTAGTTAAATATAATCTAGTCTTGCAAATTCACCTGCATGTTCATTGCCTTTATTGGGTCCATCTATCGCAAGAATATTGAAAGACGAACAAAAAAAGTACATTGTTAAAAGCTTATGGGGTATAAAGAAAGAAAAGCAAACAGGCAGAAAGATAAGTAGACGATCTTGAGAAAAACATAATGGCAATAAAAGAGAGAGACATAAGCGTACCAAGAAATATAAAGATGATAATTTAGGGAAGAAATTGAAGCAATATGTAATTCCATAACTGACCCATAGTGCAAAACCTTGTAACATTAATATTCCATTCATAGATTTTTGTTGCGTAACTAACTTAGTAACATATACAGTAATGTTACATCAACGCCACGTTAAATGCCCTCACCCCGTACCGTAACATTGTGGCAATCCAGCTTTGCAATGATATATGCAACCACCATATAACTTTCCTTTGTTAGTTAAATAGAAATGAGTTTGTTACATTTTTAACAATCAAGTGACATTATTTTTTGTATCTTTGTTATGGTCCCTGTACTTAACACCACAACATGTTTTTATGTGATTTTCAGGCGAAGGCGTCATTCTTGTAAAAAATCTGGAATTAGCAACACAGATAACACAAGGACATTTTAAATATGTCAATTTTAAGACGTAAGGGACATCTTAAGGATTTCTCATAATCATATTTAGGGAAAGAAAATAATAATAAAGGATTTCTTTTTAAATCTATTTCAAAGTAGTATAGAATATAAAATATCATATCTTTTAGGGAAATTTAAAAAGAAATCAATTACTTCTTAACCCGGCGTTGGTACACCTTAGGTACCCCTACTTTTTCTAACATGGATGGTACACCCGCGGATGACATACCCACTTGCCATTTCGCATTTGAAGTTAACAGTAGACATAAAAATTTAATATGATGTTATGTTTTAATTTTCTGAACCTTTTTGACGTTGAAAAAAAAATAAATATAACATTAGTCATGTAGCGTTAGATACTAAAATGCATGTTTAGGTAACAAGGGCATTTTTCTATAAATCCAAAATATATTTTTATAAAATAGCGTAAAAAATCCTAAAAGTAATTTAGAACCTAAATTTTTATTTTATTTTGAAGATAATACATAAGAAAATAGAAAAAAAAATATATTTGATTAAATATTTTCAAACAGGAAAATCCAGGGGCGTACTTAAATATAAAAAACAAAGAAATTCTTACTTAGAACTAAAAAATACTTTTTAAATAGAAACAAGATTTTGGACTTTCATTGTCTTTATTTATTTTAAACACGACGTTTCGGTTAGTAAGTATCTCTGCCGTTTTTAAGTGTAAACTAAACAATCTAGTCTATAGGCTACTACTTATACTACTTGGTGTGGTTCTTTTTTAATCCTAAGATGCCTGGTTTCCATATGTTTGGTATGTCCTTGCTTGGTTAAATGAAAACTTCTTTATTCTGCATTATAAACGCAGCTTCAATAAATTTTCGTTTTCGCCAATGCTTCTCCTTATGCAATAATTTAGCTTCTGACCACTGAATGCTGTGATCATTTGACCATGCGTGATCCGCTAAACCAAATTTTTCAATACCCCTAATTGGGTACTTTTTAGATGTTCATTTAGTCTAACCTGAAGAGGGCGTTTCGTTTCACCTACATATGATTTACCACACTCACACGGTATATGGTAAATGCATTCCTTATTATTTGAGGGATTTTCTGGTTTTGTTTTCGTTACAAAACTCCTTATCGTATTTCCCGATGAAAATACTATTTTTATATTATAGTGTTTGGCTATTCGTCTTATGTTTTCTGAAATCCCTTGAACATATGGAATGATAATAACACCCAACGGATTATTGTTTTAGGAATTTGCTACAAAAAATGTTACGCGGCTGGTATAGTTTTTGCAAAGTCACCTGAAATGCTGTTAATACGGGGTTCTATCGATTTCATGAAATTTTGCTTCAATCTGCCCTTCAAAAGTTATCCAAATTCATATAAAATGTTCCTGGTATAATTTCAACCCTGCCGACAGAGAAAAGCCGCGGCTCTTGGCGGTCCTAGCACAAAGTATTTGTTTTCTGACCGACCCAGCACAGGTGGCTAGACGGCACAATTTCAACCCTACCGACAGAGAAAAGCCGCGACTTTTTGCGGTCCGACGACAAAGTATTTGTTTTGAGACCGACCCAGTGTTGCGGCCCTAATTTTTTTTGTGTACATCACCCTTGTTTCTATTGATATATATTTTCAAAATAAATTCTAGTATATATCCAAGACCCTAACAAAATCGACAAGTTGCAATAAACAACGCCGGTCCCACCTGCCGCCAGCTTTTTTATGTTTAACAGCCGGAAGGTCATGGGTTCAAGTCCAGAAAAACCTAAATTAGGAAAAACCAGGGGCGCCACGTATTTGTTAAGGTGGGGGACGTCGGGTGTTAAATTTTTGTTATAGATTTTGTTCACAGAATAACAATCCCAAATACGAACTAATTACTACTCTATTTAGGAAACTGAATACTTCAATTAACTAACTATTTAATCACTGTAACAATTTTCCCTTAAAAGAACTAGGAATACTCCCACGAGAATAGGTTGGCAATTTCTTTGATTCTATTCGGCAACACTGTCAGAGGGTTATCAAAATAAGTAAACACAAGGATTGAGGTTAAGTAGATTGTATAATGGGCTTTCTTTATCTGCTGACAGTTTAAATGGAGGAAATTATTAATCATTAATATTAATTAACATTTCTAAGCAAAACAGTAAGTTAGGTTAAAAAAAAAACAAAATATGGTTTTTATTTTAAAATTGAAGTTGAATAGAAAAATGGAGTTATGCAAGTTTAGAAATCATCATCATTCTTGCAAATAAAATTGATAAATATAAAAAACAATATAGTTTCCGACGTCTGAGCTCAGGGGGTCGTTTACACTGGGGAAAAAAATTATTATGAATATCAATTGTTAAGTTACCTATATAAGAGACATGGTATTATTTTAAATAAAAACAAATAGTATGAGTTATTATTTATATTATAGTCGAACCTGGTCAATAGGCTGTGGCCAATAACCGACCTTTAAATTAGCTTTGACAACGACTAAATATTTAGTTAGGCCTTCCCAGCACTAAACCAAGGTCGACTACAAATTACTAACTTGATATTGTAAAAATTTTGTCATAAGCGCCGTCACATCTCTTGATTACACCAATGTAAGAACCAACATCACCTGGCTGTTCTAATCAGTCACAGCATACAACCACACAGAGAAAGACACAACTTCTTGTACATTCAAACGCAGAACCCACCTGGAGAACCCTGGAAAAGAAAAAGGACACCTTTAGTTTTCCAGTGGTGTACTAATAATTCGTGATTTAACAACTCGAAACACACTGCATATTTCAGTGGTCGTGCCTGAACTATAAAGCCGCTTCATAAATAATTAAATAAAAAACGTCAAGAAAACATTACTGATAAAAAATTATATTTTCTTTTTTTTTTTTCAAGACTCGGTTGGGGAAATTCACACTCACCTTCTGAAAGAAGGGTTCCCCACTCCAACGCAGTCTCATCCTACAGTCCGGTAGAGCGGACACATCACAGCCCTCGGCCTAGCACATTAGGCTAAAATGGGTCGTGCTACCATATACTGTAAATAAGAAAAACAATCTCAGCTCCACGCCCAATTAAGTTACAATTGACCAAAACCCCAAAAACTAAGATTTTTTCCCAAAAGAACCACGAGTACCCCTAACCTTAAAAAAAAAATATGGCTTACCAATCCCACTGGTACTACCCATGTTTCAGCAGTAGCCGGGAGACAGATCGAACAGTTTTTAATAAAAAAAATCGGTCTTGCCCCTTTTTAAGGGCTGGAAAACGATCCCCTTTTACACGAGGGTGCTTCCAGAAAGACAAATGTCAAAAGAAAGGAAAGATGTCAAAAGAACGAAAGAACAGTCGACCAGTGACAACCAACCCGGGTTCCATCTCTGCACCAACCACAACTCGGACAGAACAAACCTCCTGAACTGGTTGCACCGAACAGTATTGTCAATCAGAACCAAGTTAATAGTTCCTCAAAATTCAAGAAAAATGTAGTGTGCAACCTATGTACAACAATCAGCCCTTATTTGCTTCATAAGTCCGGATAATATAAACAATGTCCCAGTGTTCCAGATTCAGCACCGAGCAGAATAAGTAATCCGTGAGCAGCCGTACAACCAGAGAAATGTACCCAACCTGCAAAATATGCTTGTGCAACCAACCAAAACACCGCGCGTGGTATTACAGCCTCACTTTTCCCTAGGTAAATAAAATCGAATTAAGTACACGGTTTTCTAATTTTTCAACTAATAAAAAGGTGTTTTATAGGCCGGCAGTCAGTGATACAATTTGTAAAAATGCCCATCTTAAATCACAACAGAACCTGTCTAACAGTGCGCGAAACATGGATTGATTTACATAAACTTAAGGTAGGTTTATAGAATTTAAAGTAGATTTATAAAAAAAATGTTGATTACTAACCACAATTGTTAGTGTGAAACTACACGGTGTCTTAAGGATAATTTCACACGTAACAATCCCCCCCGTGCTTCAAAATGGTTAACCCCAAGGGTTAAACATATCTAGTTATCATTCGACAGCTTAAGATCCTTCGAGTGCCAACAACCTGGAAGAACACTACCATCCAATTCCTTCAATACATACGTCCACGGCGACAGTTTCTGGTGAATCACATAGGGACCTACAAAAGGTGGAGCCAACTTATGAGAGAAATACTTAGCAGCATTGGATTGCACAAAATTCCTCTTCCACACCTTTTGACCCACAGAATATTCTTCCGAGCGTTTACGCAGATTATACTTCTCTACACTCTTACGACCCGCTACTTCTAGACGTTTCTTGGTTTCGGCAAACATCTCTCGAAACAGTAAATTTCTTGTAATCCCAGAATCTTGAACACCAGACTCAACACCTAACAATTCCTCATTCCGATAGTCCTCACCAGACAAACACATGTTCCTTCCAAAGTTCATAAAGTAGGGAGTCACTCTTGTAGTCTCATGTACAGAAGTCCGAATGGCACAAGCCAAAGGATGAACGTGTTGGTCCCAAATGCGGTGGTTATCCTTGACGTACATACGAATCATGATTTTGATCTGGCGGTTTTGTCTCTCAGTTGGGTTAGCCCTTGGGTGGTAGAAGGCATTAAATCTGAGATTAACATTATACGTCTCCGCCAATTTACGAAACTGACCACCCTTAAACTGACTACCGTTGTCTAAAATGATTTTCCTAGGAACCCCAAAAATCATAAAGACTTGTTCTTCAATTCGGTTAACCACAAGGTTCATTGACATCGAACGAAGGGGAAACACCAGTGTAAATTTACTGAGATTATCATATACTACTAGAAGAGCTGTATGTCCCTTTGTACTTCGAGGTAACGGACCCACAAGATCAACGGAAATGATCTCCCAAGGCCTACTAGGTTTCTCATTAGGAATCATATGATCGCGAGCCCCTTTAGGATCAACTTTGTGAGCAGCACACACAGTACAACGTCGAACATAAGACGCCACGTCCTGGCGCATCTTAGGCCAATAGTACTTTTCTGCCAAACGTTCATAGGTCTTATAGACTCCAGTATGACCGGATGTAGGAGGGTCATGGCCCGCAGACAGTGTTTTGTGTCGTTCCTCCTTCGGCAGTACTAGCTTCCAATTATCCCCTCGAGGCATTAAGCTTGAGAATTCCTGTTTAATATATTTGTACAAGTTACCATCCTCTCCGATACGCCAATTAAGAAACTTCAAAGGTTTATCCATCACATTTTTAACCATCCTGTTATACCAGCGGTCCTTCTTATTCGGCTGAGGTGAAGAATTTTCACTACAAATTAGATCAATCATAGGAACAGCCCGTGATAACATATCAGGTACAATCAGGTCTTTGCCTTTACGGTGGATAATCTTATAGTCATACTGTTGTAGTTTTACTGACCAGCGTGCCAGGCGTCCGGAAGGATCCTTTAGGTTGTGTAACCATTTAAGAGCAAAGTGATCCGTAACAATCGTAAAAGGAAGTCCCTCAATATAAGGTCGAAGTTTTTCAATCGCCCATACCACTGCGAGACATTCACGTTCAGTGGTGCTAAAGTTTTGCTCTTGCCGAGTAAGAGAACGACTTAAATAACAAACCACTCGTTCACCACCTTCTGAATCAGGCTGAGTGAGAACCGCTCCAATCCCATAACCACTAGCGTCGGTTTGTATAATAAAATCTTTGGAATAATCGGGACAATTCAAAATAGGTGCACTCACCAGTAACTCCTTAATTTTTCTAAAAGACTCCTCACACTCTGGTGTCCAATTAAATTTGTGATGCTTCTTAGTCAGCGCGGTTATTGGAGTCACTATTGAAGAGAACTCCGGAACAAAACGCCGATACCAACTAAAAGAACCCAATATTCTCCGTACTTCTTTAACAGTTCTGGGACGTGGTAACTCTAACATACTTTTAACTTTATCTGGGTCGACCTTCAACCCTCGGCTGGTAACTAAATAGCCCAGATACTTCATTTCAGGCTTACACCATTGACATTTCTCCCAACTGATAGTAATATTGGCCGCCATCAACCTACGGAAAACTTCGTCAAGGATTTGAATATGTTTTTCGAACGTCGAAGTTACGCAGACGACATCATCCAAGTAGACAAAGACGTGCGGCTCGAGGTCAGCACCCAGGACATTCTGAATAAGCCTTTGCCACGTTGCCGGAGCGTTATGAAGTCCAAATGGCATTCTTTTAAATTGGTATAAACCCCGGTGACAAATAAAAGCCGTAAGAGGCCGAGACTTCTCTTCTATCGGTACCTGCCAATAGGCGCTTTTAATGTCCAGACTTGAAAGATATTTGGCATTGTTTAGCTTGTCTAAGGTCTCGGTTACGAGAGGTAAAGGATAGTTATCTCTTTGTGTGACTGCGTTCAAGCGGCGATAGTCGACGCAAAATCTTGTTTTCCCAGTGTTTTTCTTTTGTACTACGACCACCGGAGACGCCCAGGGACTACTGCTAGGTTCTATCACACCTTGAGCCAGCATGGACTCAATCTCATCATCAATAACCTTTTGTATAACAGGAGAAACCCGATAAGGACGTTGTCGGATCGGCGCAGACTCAGTAAGGATACGATGTTCCACTCTATTAGTACGACCAAGTTGTGTACCCATCAAGGACTTATACGTATTAACCAAATCTTCCATTTGCGCAGATTGTAAGGGTGTCAACACCGTAAGGGTTTCGTTCTCGATACTAAAAATAGTGTCAGCCTTCTCAGCAAAATGCCATTCGCTCTGCCTGAGGTCAGGAACTACCCCCATTACTTTCCAAAAATCAATACCCAAAATTAACAAGTGAGGTAACTCCGGAACCACAGAAACTTCAACAATACGCAATTTACCCTTCAGTGTGACCGGCAGGTCGATAACGCCTAAACTTTGTACACGCTGACCGTTGGCGACAGAACACGAACATTTTCTTGAAGTATCCAAGCGAAGCTCCAAGTTCTTGACGATCTCCCAACCCAAGCAACCAAGAAAAGTTTTGGACGCACCCGAATCCAAAAGCCCCAAAATCTTATGCCCCAGGACCTCAACTTCGAGATATGGTCGTTCATCATTACGAGCGTGATCTAGAATAAAGTCTAAAATCGGTGAAAATGAATTAGCCGGATCAGTATTGGCGACTTGCCTCAAAGGCCGGCGACCTATGAGTGTCCTCTGCCGTTTCCCGAACGATTACAGTTGGGACACCTATTTCTATAAACTCCGACAGCCTGACAGCCGTAACATTTAACTGGACTGCGAGAAAGACAACCAATTGCTTTATGACCAGGTTGGCCACATCTGAAACACGTTAGTGTGGTGCTACCCCGTGGAGCAGGAGGAGCGTTTCGTGGTGGTGTTCGTGTGCCACTTGTGCTTTGTCTAGATGTCGCTTCTACGGCATCGACTACGCCCTCTGTTTCTGAAAGGACTTCCACGTAAGCCAGATCAGGTTCAAGCATAAAACCCTTCCTGAGAGGCACGATCGGTCGCTCTTGATTTCTGTCTTCTATCTTCCTACACAGCCTCTTAAGTTCCTCAACGGTCGACACATCTCGAGAACCCAATCGTTTCTTGTACAAGCTACCGATATTACGCATTAAAATTTTAAGCTTGGCCTCTTCGGACACTTGGCAACGTAACCTCTTGAAATAGGTATTCATGATTGAGAGATATTCACCAATACACTCGGATGGTCCCTGCTTTCTGCGTTTAATTTCATCCAAAAGATCTTCCGCATGTGTGGAGGGCAAGAATTCTGTGCGAAATTCCTCCATCAGTTCATCCCACGTTTCTACAAGGCCTTGCTCAACGCATTCTTGATAGAACGAAAACGCTCTTAAATCAAATAAGTCGATCCCAGATCGAAAGAGTTCCTCCTTAGTCACGTTACGCGCAACGCGCAACTCCTCTACACGCTGGAAAAACGCAGTGAGCGACATCTTGCCGTCACCAGTATACTTGGTAAGACCCCATTTGTGAGGTGGCACTGAAGTAATCTGAGCTCTGGAGTTAAGTCTATAAGGTAATGGTGATGAAGTTCCTATTGGTCTAGGCTGGTGTCGAGCAGATGGCTCGTCTTGATCGGTGTCCTCATCAGAGTCCGGAGTTCGTCTTGTGCCGCTTCCTAAGACGGTCAAATCTGGTAGATCTACTGCTACCGCCTCCTTTTTGGTAGCGGACTTATTGTCCAACTGGGCCAAAAGATCTAAGGTCTGGGCCAGCAACAATCTTTTAAGCATTATAGACTCCTTGGTTCTGGCCTGTAAATTGTCGATTCGATTTAGGCAGTGGTTTAGTCTAGAATGTAAGGTTATATAGGTTACGGTTCTCCTGGAACCTGTAAAGGATTGGACCAAAAGTACCAACTTATCAAGCGTCGATGTGAGGACTCCGGTGTCCTCTTCAAACGAGAATGGGTAAGGGGGATAGCGCAAACTGTCATTGTTCACCTCTTGTTGCCTTATATATACCAGCCTAGTCTCCAGTTCAGTTTTAGTACCCACTGACTCTACTCCTCTAATGGCCAACTCGTATCCTATCTCCGAGACTTCAAGTCTCTTAATGTCAATTTTCCCATGCCAAGGATATGACATTGTGGTAACTTTTTAATCTTTAAAAAAACAATAACTAATCTATGTTAAGTAAGCGTACACTGCGCAAGTCTACTAATAACCACGCTACGCTGGTCACAAAGTACACACTTCTCACTATAATAACTACTCGCACTATCTTACACTATATCAATTTAACAATTGGGCAAATAATCCCAATTACTCTAAATTAGATCTTTATTTAAAAAAAACCAAGACCTAATAAATTCGACGTGTCGTGCCCGCAAAACCGAACGGAACAGACAAGAACCGCGTTCGCGTTTACAAAAAAAACTAATAAATAACATCGTACAAGTGTCTCCTCTGTGTTTACCAAACCTCACTCTAACTGTGTGCCAAATAGAATTACCACCCTAGCTACAATTAAACTTTACCTGGCAACGGGTACCACTTACTCAGCACAACCAGCACCCACCCTGGTATTACAGCGACGTTCGCTGATTGCCCTTAAGCAGACTAATGAACCTTAATTAGCATTTAGTCTTTAAAAAAAAATTGAAGAGGAAAAAAAATGGAATAAAATTTAAAAAAAAATAAGTAGGCGTGAACAACAGTACCCAATTCTGCGATATTAGGAAAAACAACCCAGTTATTAGCTTTAAATTATTCAAAAAACGACGGTCATCTAGTGTTATCTTCCAACAAAAAGCAACTAGTAAACAAATAAATTATCTAGCAGAAAAAAAACTTATGTAATTTTAACATGCCCGTCAAACCTCCTATCAAGAATTGACAACTCCATGGGTCATAAGGCTGTAAACCTTTATGCACTCCAAGCCCATGCTAATTGTCGATTCGCAAGAGTCAGTTATGAGAATGGCTTTAGAAATACCTTAAAAGAATTTCCCGGTACGAATCCCCAAAGATCATATAATATTTACCAAATATATATATGCTGCACTCAGTCTAAGGCGGATCCTCCATTTCGCGACTTCAAAAAAAACAAGAAAACAGAAGAAAAAAAAACTCAAGTTGAACAACACTAGTGACACCCGTTCTCAACCAAGCTTGGTTTGGACTTACTATGTCCTACGCCTTACTAGCTAACCTAACACGTTCTGACCTAACCAAAAAAAAAAATAGTTGTGCTTCTAAACAAAGCAGCTATCTCTTGTATTTAATTACTATGGAGCTGTAAAACTATCAAGTAATTCTAGGTACTGGTTAACCTGAACAAGCTTACATTGTGACTGATAATTTAAAACAAACAAATTTTTTGTTTAAGGCCGGTATACCCGTAGGTCATATTTGGTATATGCTCTCCGAAGCCTACGCCGTACCCTTAGCCCCAAAAAAAAAATTGTCCCCCCTTTTTAAAAAAAAAAAAAAAAACAAACAGGATTATAATTACTTAGTTTGACAGTTCCGAGGTAGCGCTGTTTAGAGAGGTATCGATGTTCAACCTCGGCTCTAGGTAATTTAGATTAAGGTTTTCCCAAATTCCTGAGCACAATAGGACCCACCTCTGACCCGAATTGTAACACATTGGAGAAGATGTTAGTCCCCAATTGTTACCACCAAAAAAAAATGAAATAAAAGAAAATGTTTGAAGCACAAAAACTATAAGTCTATCTTCAATTAGTCAACATTAGGAAAATACCGAGCAGCACCTTCACAAAAAAAACAAATCTCTATATCCATTTAAACTACAGTCTTAACTTTCCACAGAAACATTGGCCTATTGTACAAAAATGTGTATTGATGATTTCGGTCACCTAACGTACCCTATGGTCTGGACAAAAAAATTAAATTATAATGATTTTATTTTTTTTTTGTTGAAATATTTTCCAAAAACTCTTTCCATCCAAAACTTTCATTCAGTTGAAGTATTATTAATATGTGTCGACCTATTCGTGTCTTTAAAAATAAAAAAAAACCTACATAATAAAAAGTACTGAAAATTGCAAAAAAAACCAAAAATCTTAGTCAGACATTTTTTTTTGTGTACTGCATAAAAGAAATTATTGGCTGGCTTCCCAAACAAGGAGAAAAAAAATAGTTAATGAAAATACTTTTTGTGGTTTTTCGACTTTTTTGAATGATTTCTTAAAGTTGAAGTAGTAACGATTTTCTTTGCTAACCATTGCCTTCTTAAAATCTAGAATAAAGCTGGCCTGTGTTCTCTTCACTGTAAGTTTCTTCACATGGTTAGCATTTTTCCGACAATATTAAAAGACAATAGTGTACCATTGAGTTTATAAAGGACCTTACATTAACCAACTATGTTATCGTTGTTTAAGGCTTTTAAGTCCTAAAGATTAGAGAAATAAATGAAAATTGTCATTCCCCCGTTCCTGTTTCCCTTTCAGAGACTATATAGTAGTAATTATGGATTTTCCTAAGTTTGATATACTCAGTTTTTTCCCAACAAACAAAAAAACAAGAGAAACCTAACCATCTATCTGCCCAATTAAATCAATTAATAACCCATATGGATAACTTAAGGGTATAAATTTTCCCTAGTAGTAGGTGTAGAGTTTAGCTATCAATTACCTAAAAGCCAAAACTCTAAAGTGATTCAGGTTTTTATAATACCTCTATTCAGCGCAAAAAAAAAAAATTATCATCCCTCATCGGATTCTAAAAAAAAACCATGAACCCTAAACCCTTTATTGTTATCCAAGCTATCCAACATTAGTTAAGCAAACCTATTCTATACCAAATCAAGGTTCAATAAAAAAAAATGTGGGTGCTTACCGACCAAGTAGTACTTACTATCGAAACACATTAAACCTATAGCCATAAACAGGGGTTCAATAAATCCCTAAAAGGTTCGTACAGTCTGATGCCAAAAATACCCAAACAGTCCTGCGGACTAACACTTTTAAACTAAACCATCAGACCTGCACTTGTGACTCATCATTTTTTTTAATCCCTCCTGACCAAGGTGCATGGAATCCCTCCTGGATTCTTCTTTAAAAAAAAATGGAGCCACCCCCCTTGTTTCGCACCAAAAAAAAAGTTAAAACATAAAAAAAAATGTAAAGGAATCTGAGGTTCCTATAAATACCTACTTCGCGAAACTAGCTCTAGGTTTTATTTTTTTAAAGTCCAGTCAGTAACTAGTTTATGCCCTTAATTCAAAGCTCACTGCTATTTCTCAGGTAGTTTGACTCTGGTGAAAATCAAATGTTTGGTAAAAAAAATATTTTGCCCAATAAAAGTTAGAAGACAGGGAAGTACAGCCAGTCATATGTCCTAAGTTTTTACTGAGTGTGTCTGTCTGTCAAGTTTTATTACTTATTATTCGGATCCTAAAAACAACAAAAAATTGGAAAAAAACTGTCTAGTTTGTCAGTAGCCACCTTCCACTTCTCCTATTTCAACTTGTAATCGAACTAAGCTAATTAGGTTAAAAAAAAAACCATGTACCACTTTATTGCATAAACCAGCCACCATAAGACCATTAAAAAAAAAAGTTGTCAAATTAAAAATATCAACATTTTTCCCTAACGAAAAGCAACTGCACTAGGTGGTCAATATTTAATCGAAAACACCATTAAAATTTTATAAATACCAACTTCTCCCTTTTGTGTAGTTGTCACTAGGATTCCTGTTCTCTTTATTATAGAAAAAAAACAAGGAAACAAAAGTTAGTTGGGTGATGCCAACTCATGTTGCTTATCTACAAAAACCCTGGCCCTTTACGTTGGGTGCCAAATCTGTTGCGGCCCTAATTTTTTTTGTGTACATCACCCTTGTTTCTATTGATATATATTTTCAAAATAAATTCTAGTATATATCCAAGACCCTAACAAAATCGACAAGTTGCAATAAACAACGCCGGTCCCACCTGCCGCCAGCTTTTTTATGTTTAACAGCCGGAAAGTCATGGGTTCAAGTCCAGAAAAACCTAAATTAGGAAAAACCAGGGGCGCCACGTATTTGTTAAGGTGGGGGACGTCGGGTGTTAAATTTTTGTTATAGATTTTGTTCACAGAATAACAATCCCAAATACGAACTAATTACTACTCTATTTAGGAAACTGAATACTTCAATTAACTAACTATTTAATCACTGTAACAATTTTCCCTTAAAAGAACTAGGAATACTCCCACGAGAATAGGTTGGCAATTTCTGTGATTCTATTCGGCAACACTGTCAGAGGGTTATCAAAATAAGTAAACACAAGGATTGAGGTTAAGTAGATTGTATAATGGGCTTTCTTTATCTGCTGACAGTTTAAATGGAGGAAATTATTAATCATTAATATTAATTAACATTTCTAAGCAAAACAGTAAGTTAGGTTAAAAAAAAAACAAAATATGGTTTTTATTTTAAAATTGAAGTTGAATAGAAAAATGGAGTTATGCAAGTTTAGAAATCATCATCATTCTTGCAAATAAAATTGATAAATATAAAAAACAATATAGTTTCCGACGTCTGAGCTCAGGGGGTCGTTTACACTGGGGAAAAAAATTATTATGAATATCAATTGTTAAGTTACCTATATAAGAGACATGGTATTATTTTAAATAAAAACAAATAGTATGAGTTATTATTTATATTATAGTCGAACCTGGTCAATAGGCTGTGGCCAATAACCGACCTTTAAATTAGCTTTGACAACGACTAAATATTTAGTTAGGCCTCCCCAGCACTAAACCAAGGTCGACTACAAATTACTAACTTGATATTGTAAAAATTTTGTCATAAGCGCCGTCACATCTCTTGATTACACCAATGTAAGAACCAACATCACCTGGCTGTTCTAATCAGTCACAGCATACAACCACACAGAGAAAGACACAACTTCTTGTACATTCAAACGCAGAACCCACCTGGAGAACCCTGGAAAAGAAAAAGGACACCTTTAGTTTTCCAGTGGTGTACTAATAATTCGTGATTTAACAACTCGAAACACACTGCATATTTCAGTGGTCGTGCCTGAACTATAAAGCCGCTTCATAAATAATTAAATAAAAAACGTCAAGAAAACATTACTGATAAAAAATTATATTTTCTTTTTTTTTTTTCAAGACTCGGTTGGGGAAATTCACACTCACCTTCTGAAAGAAGGGTTCCCCACTCCAACGCAGTCTCATCCTACAGTCCGGTAGAGCGGACACATCACAGCCCTCGGCCTAGCACATTAGGCTAAAATGGGTCGTGCTACCATATACTGTAAATAAGAAAAACAATCTCAGCTTCACGCCCAATTAAGTTACAATTGACCAAAACCCCAAAAACTAAGATTTTTTCCCAAAAGAACCACGAGTACCCCTAACCTTAAAAAAAATATATGGCTTACCAATTCCACTGGTACTACCCATGTTTCAGCAGTAGCCGGGAGACAGATCGAACAGTTTTTAATAAAAAAAATCGGTCTTGCCCCTTTTTAAGGGCTGGAAAACGATCCCCTTTTACACGAGGGTGCTTCCAGAAAGACAAATGTCAAAAGAAAGGAAAGATGTCAAAAGAACGAAAGAACAGTCGACCAGTGACAACCAACCCGGGTTCCATCTCTGCACCAACCACAACTCGGACAGAACAAACCTCCTGAACTGGTTGCACCGAACAGTATTGTCAATCAGAACCAAGTTAATAGTTCCTCCCCAAGTAACACAAACTGGACAATATAGTTTAAAAGCAAAAACTTTGCTGTGAAAGTGTTGTCAGAGCTTAGTTTTTGCTGTAAAACAGCTAGTTGTGGTTTAGAAATTATTTTAGCTATAGAACCTCTCTGATAGCAGGTGTTTATGGGTGAAATGGCTTTTGATGTAATATTATACAGGACTTGCTCTTTTAAAGTTAGATAACTGCTAATAAGCATGCTAAAATTTAGCTAGCTAAATAACATAAATTTTAAGCTCTTATTCCTATTATTTAGCTAGAAAAAGCAACAATTTAGCAATTTTGTATTTTAAGCTGTTTATTACAAAACTTTTGAACAGCCCCCAAAAATGCTTGGCCAGAAGATCAGTGCGATTATGACTGTTGAAAAAAGGAGATTTATTGTCATGCCTCATCCAAGGTTCGTAAAGAAACCGGTTGTGTGGTAAAAAAGTTTAAATTGGCAAACTAGTAGAATTTTTAATGCTGTTTAAGATACTTAAATTTTTTTAAAATAGAGCATCGGTTTTTGGTGTTTTTCAAAAAACATTTAAAAAAATTTATATATCCTGTATTTTATAGTTTTGTCTGATAGGCCTTTTAATTCTAAACAATTTTTTTGAAAAGGTTCGTAAAGAAACCGGTTGTGTGGTAACTCCCAGCCAATGACGCGGCATTTTGCCTGTTCCACGGTCAATAAAGAAAGACCTATACGTTACATTATGAGAGAAAGAGAGATAGGTCTATTTAAAAGCCGAAAAAATACCAAAATTAATTACAAAATTAAATCATTTAAAAATTTATGATACAAATTCCAATAGTTTTATAAATATCAGATTCAGTACTTGATTATAAATACTTTTCCTACTCTCTTGTTCAATTTAATGAAATTTTTTACGCCGAACTCTAAAGCAAACTAGCCACATATTGGTTTTTTTTTTTGGTGGGTAGGAAATAACTAAAACTAGATTTTTTTGTGTAAAATTTATTCAAAAAAATTAAAAAAAAGGAAGTTAAAATGACTAAAAGCCAATAAGGCAGTAAGAGAAGATTCATAAATTACATAACGCAAAGAATCAGGATATTTGATCACCCCTACAAAACGCATTTTCAAGAAATATCATAAAAAATACATCGACTGTAACGCAAGGCTAATTTTCCTTCCCTCCTGCTTGAGCGTTATACAGAGTGTTCCAAGTTAAGTGTCCACCATTGCTAACTTTTTTATTATTAAAGATAGAAAAAAGTTTAAATTGGCAAACTAGTAGAATTTTTAATGCTGTTTAAGATACTTAAATTTTTTAAAAATAGAGCATCGGTTTTTGGTGTTTTTCAAAAAACATTTAAAAAAATTTATATATCCTGTATTTTATATTTTTGTCTGATAGGCCTTTTAATTCTAAACAATTTTTTTGAAAAAAAATTTTGCCTAAAGTTTAAAATAATAACGAAGAAATTTTAAATTCAAAATTACGTAAATATTTTAATTTTAGTTGGTAGCAAGTAGTCTAAGCGTAATTTTGAATTTGGAATATTTTCGTTATTTTTAACTTTGAGAAAATAAATCAAATATTTAAAATAAATTAACAGCAATATTATTTTCCTCAATTTTTACAAAATTTTTAAATTATTATTTTTTTAAGTTTAATTTTTTTTCATGAAGAGGTAGGTATGCCGTGTAATAGGTACATCATTTAAGAACTATTTTTAGCATCAGGCGCCTTAAAAACAGCCAACAACATTGAGTATTTTTTAAACTATTAGTAATTTTCTATGTGTATATAAAGTTCATTTCATAATCTTTGTCCTGGCCTATACTGATTGTGATGATAACTATCAAAAAGTTATCTTAAAAATTATGTGTTGGTAGCAGATATCAGATGCATTATAGAGAGAAAACCCATACCCCCCAAGGTCTATGTCCCAGCTCCCCTTGTAACCTTGTATGACCCACATTGTATGGGTAGAAAACAACCGACACAGGAAAATTTGTGTTTGTTAAAATTTTTTATTATATTTAAAAACTCACCAGTTCTTTTAGTTAGTTTTTAATATATTTATAGTAAGAACGTAATAGGTATTTAAACACACGACGAAAAGACCCAAAATGTACAAAATTTCCTCGCAAAAGACGAAATTTCGATATAAACAGCGTTTGACTGCAAAACTGTGACGTAGCCCTGACGTCACGGCCCGGCCGCCTAAACACCGAGTTACGCAACCGGTTTCTTTACGGACCGTGCCTTCTGTTTGTTGTTTTCTTTTCTAACCTAATCTCTGGTTGTGTGTTGTGTTTTTTGTTTAATCAAGCAATTTGGTGTTTTTTTAAACAAATGTCCACTCACAGCCATAAAAGATAGTTATTTGCCCATCTTTTAGAGTATCCCTTTATCTTTGACAGGGAACTAAAGTTGGGTAAACAGTGACTGGTTCCTTGAAACCCTGGTGCGATGCCTTGTCAGGGGGCACACAATGAAGCCATTACAAGGGGTTCCTGCCTGGTACTTATCACTCCTGAGTGAACCTTAAAATTGCTGTCAAAATTTTTTCATCAGTCTGTCTGTTTTTTGTTGTAACTCAAGGGCTGGTGTATATAACAACATAATGCACCATGGACAAACATAATGCTTGATTTTGGTACATTGGTCCTCCATTTTTCTGCCTGCTTAGCATTAATAGATGATATATAATTAAGCACTAACTTTGTCATCATTGTGCACTATGTGAGCTGCGGACAGCAAGTGTACAAATTTTTTAGTAAGTACTGTAGAATTGGTTTAACTTAGCACATAATCAGGCCAGGCTCTCAAAAAGGTATGGACCCACTTGTGTAACCCATTGTATTGGGCCCTCTAAGGTGCTGCACCCTGGGCATTAAGAAGCCAGTTTATTAGTTGAATAACTAAATAAATAAATTTCTTGTTTTTATTTACCTAGTTACCTTAATAACAAAAATTTCCTCTACCTATTCCTACTAAGGCCTGCCTTACAGGTACAAAGGGCACATTCTGGTGTATTACATAACTGAGTAAAAAACTATTTTGGTAATTGTGTAATAAATATGGTTTCTCAAGAATTTCCATTTATTTTAAAGAATGTATTTCGAAAAATCCTTCTTAGAGGTACAAAAAACTTTTATTTTGGCATGTTAGAAAAAAAAACATATTTTTGTAAAAGAGAACCATATAATTTTTTAAGTCTATACAATGTATGTTCAAAAAATCTAAATTGTCATACACATTTGATACAATGGTGTATTGAATTGAATTGAATAAATCTTTATTAGCCAATCATGCTATTTCAAATTACAAACATTAATATAAAAACATAGATTTAAATGGTAATACATTCATCTATTTCTATAACAATAATTCCAAACTTATTATTTTACATTCATGGGGGTTGGGGAGGCAAGAGGGGCCCCTTTCTTATTAGATTTTTTAGATTATGAATATGCATAATAGCACCAAGGTAACCCCCAGGCCTGTCGTAAGAGCTAACTAAAGAAACCTTGACCCATGGGTAGTCTGGTAACGGACAAGCTTTGACCAGTAGGTAAAAAAATATAGATATCACAGGGATGGGTTAATCTGGTGATTCTCTGAATGGATTTGGTGACAACTATTAAGGAAATCACCACATACATGGTATATGGAGTGCCTATTTTGAACTAACAGCTAGTGCAGGCACATTGTGGCTCTCCGTACCCTGTTGATTATGTCAAAAGGTATGGTATATGGAGTGCCTATTTTGAACTAACAGCTAGTGCAGGCACATTGTGGCTCTCTGTACCCTGTTGATTATGTCAAAAGGTACACCAGTGCTCTAAGGCTATAATTATGGCATTATGTGGTATATCATGATGACTAAGTTTCTGGCCTAAAATATATTTTGAAGTCTACTGGTTTCTATTTACTAGATAGAATTTAAATTGTTATCCGAGTCATACACAGTAAGTAAACAGCACAACATACCCAGAAAGGCATGCCTACGTGCCAGGTTAGATCCTTTAAGGGTGCTAACCGCCACTACCGTACATCCATGGTAATAAAGCAAAGATGTTTAATTCCCTGTACATTATATAATTTAATTTTAATAATTATAAAAAAAAATTTTTGTAAAATGAGTAGGAGTCAATTGCAAGCAGACACCCTTTTTGGCTTCCTTGCTGACATTCCCAAGGGCTGAGCAAATGGGCCCCATTCTGGGTTGCTTTCTGGACTTTGTACTTCATTTCTTTTAACTGCTTCTAAAATTAAAAAATGTAAATAAAACTTTTTTAACTAAAAATTAAAAAAAATCAAGGCAATCAATGTGCCATGCTTTTTTAATTTTTTCTTACTTGGGACAAGTGAACATTAGTAGTCAAGAGTGTGTTTAGCGAGGGGTGAACAGCTAACCCAAAATGTGTACACCGATTGTGAAAATCCACAATCTTTTGCTAAGATTGTGAGGGATTGTGTACAGATTGTGAGGGATTGTGGTGAGATTGTGGGTGATTGGGAGGGATTGTGTAAAGATTGTGAACAGATTGTGAGAAATGTGTACATCGATTGTGAGAGCTGTTCACCCCTCAGTGTTTAGTAAAAAACAGTCAAATCAGAATGTTCAAAAAAAAAATAGTGTTTCTTAATGACAAATTATGTCATTCAGGGACACAATGTTTGAATCCATCAGATCAAAAAATATTTTTTTAATCTCATTGGTTTGAATGACACTCTGTTTTTTTTACTTCAATTCAAGCGGCTTTAGTAGTCTGCTTATTTAGACACCTGATTCCAAGCAGAGTGCACCAGAGTCAATTGCCAGTACCAAGCACTGTGGGAATTCTCCCCTTGCAATTACCAATTACTGAGAGTGTGTGGGGCCTCATATTTAAACAACTTGGACCAAGCTTGTATGTTGTCATGTTATTATATTTTTTGTAGAAACAGCCTTACAGTTTCCTTCTGTAATGATATCTTATGTCATGCTATGTCTCATGATATGCTATGTTTCTGTATAACCCCAGCTTAAGGGTTTCTGATGGCGGTGGCCAATACAATCTTTTTTGCTTCCCACTGGTGGGGTACTGTGGTAGGGCACGTAATAACTTTATCTTCTAACGTTCGCACAATTTTTAATTGAGATATTTGTTTATTTTGTTGTTGTGACACCGCCCAAGATGAAAGATAACATCTGTGACTCTTCTTTTTTTTTTCGTATTACCTATTGGGCCAATTGTTAGAAGGCAAGTTAGAGTTAGAGGTAAACTGCTGAAACCAATGAGACGGCCGAGGCGGCCATGATGGTTTTTCAATTTATTTTTCTTTAAATTTATGGACTAAAAAATATTAATTTCCAGGGGATCCCGGGCCTAAATAAATTCTAGAAAGTGCTAAATTCAATAAAATATGACTAAGAATTGATTTATCAGGTATTTAGAGGATAATTGTAATAAAATAATTTCTAACCTAAAAACAAACACCGAAAAAAAACGTTTATTATTTTGAATTTTCGAGGCGCTTGCGTTTTGACGAGCCATCTTGACCTGTTTCATCAGAAAAGTTAACCTGGCAAACATTTTGACGATGAAAACCGCCTTTTTTGCGCGATAATATCACAGTAGTGTAGAACATAACAAGTTTTTCTTCAGCCATTTTAGTAAAGTCTCTGTCCATTACAGGAAATAGTTATTTTGCAATAGTTGCCATTGTTTCTTGTTTATTTCTAGATAAAATTACTTTAATGTTAACGTGCTATATTTTGGAGCTCTCATGGACACCTTGAGAGCTAAATAAAGATTGCCTAATCAGCAACGACAACACTTTAAAAGCTGCTTAGAAGTGAAACGGCATACAGCTGTAATAGCTATTTTACATTCAGTTTTGGTGTTAAAGTGTTTTGGTAGCTGTTTTTCAGCAATTTGTGTTACTTGGGTCAAAATTCAAGAAAAATGTAGTGTGCAACCTATGTACAACAATCAGCCCTTATTTGCTTCATAAGTCCGGATAATATAAACAATGTCCCAGTGTTCCAGATTCAGCACCGAGCAGAATAAGTAATCCGTGAGCAGCCGTACAACCAGAGAAATGTACCCAACCTGCAAAATATGCTTGTGCAACCAACCAAAACACCGCGCGTGGTATTACAGCCTCACTTTTCCATAGGTAAATAAAATCGAATTAAGTACACGGTTTTCTAATTTTTCAACTAATAAAAAGGTGTTTTATAGGCCGGCAGTCAGTGATACAATTTGTAAAAATGCCCATCTTAAATCACAACAGAACCTGTCTAACAGTGCGCGAAACATGGATTGATTTACATAAACTTAAGGTAGGTTTATAGAATTTAAAGTAGATTTATAAAAAAAATGTTGATTACTAACCACAATTGTTAGTGTGAAACTACACGGTGTCTTAAGGATAATTTCACACGTAACACCAGCTCACGTGGATACACCTGATTGGCAGATTTTTTTGAGACAGGCTTTTAATTGCTTTCAGGTGTTTCTTTCGGGACCCCTTTAGTCGGCAGTATGCAGAGTTAAAAAATAAATCAGTGTCGTTTCTGTAGGTGTAGGAATAGAAAGTTTTATTTACGCCATAATTAAATGAAATAATGTTCATGAGTATATCTACCGCCGCCCATGTCACTTTCTTTAAAGGATATGCCGATGGTCGGCTTTAGCCTTTGTTCAACTGACTTTGCAAAAACTTTACACCCGGGTTTCACATGCCCGACGCAAGTTTACCTCCTAGCACCAGAGGCAGATTGATACCAGTGTTGCCGTGGCAAGTTTTAAAAAAGTACTGAAAATTTTCTGAAAATGTACTGTTTTGGTTGCAAATAAATTAACTTTAAAATTGGATTTCTTACCATACATAAGCCAATTAAAAAAAGTTTTGCAAAATGCTTAAGCTGTCATAAAACATATAATTAAATATAAAAATATATCATATCACTTTTTTTTTCATTTGAAATCCACTTAACGGCTCAAATTATATTATAATAATATGGGTTGTAACATCATGTCAAGTCATTTTGTTTCAAAAATTAATAAGAGATTCAAAGTTTTTCGTTTCGCCAATGAAATATTTAGAAAAAAATCCTATTTATTTGAGACATTTATTGTCGTTGGGATAATACTTATTATGATGTTTGGTATTCCATTTCATACTGAAAATGGGTCAATTTTTAAAATGTAGTACTTGCGTACTGAATGAACATTTTTCGTACTGAATTCACGACACTTGTACTGAAACGGCAACACTGATTGATACTAAACCCGCATTTTTTAGTGGTCCGCGATTAGAACAAGTGTTGCTTGAGAGTAGGTGGAGGGGCAAGCTTGAAGCGCTGCGAATTCATAAGTTCTGTTAGTTTTTCTCAATCTCAGGTATGTCATACCCAGGTGTACCAACGCCGGGTTAAGCCTGAAATTTCCTATAATACTAAAAAGTGTGGTGGGGTTCTTCGACAGTTGCTAAGTGATCGTCTTTCTTGCCCAAAAAAAGAGTTTTGAGAGCTACGGCTGGAATCCCTTGTACAGAGTAAGATAAAATCATGTTAGATCGAACATTGGAAACTGCACAAAATCTTATGAAATTGACCCTCTTTAGATAAATGAAAGGTGTCTTTTAACCAGTACGGAGAGTTTCCAGAACTAGGTAATTTTAAGGAGTTTATCAGAGGAGAAGAGAGCTCAAAAACAGTTGCGGCTCGTGACTTTCGCAATAGGTGAGGCAGGATTTCCCTCCCCTATTTTTTATAAACACATAAAAAAAATAAAAATATAATAATATGATAATAATGTAATCACCTATTCTATAAAGAACTTAACTACATTCAGTAAAATAAGCGAAATCAAGTAGGTAGTAGGTTCATGATATTGCAATTGCAATTTAATTTAATTTATACTGCTTGTATGTAAGGCAAATTCGTCTATCATTTAAATTTGCGAATTTATTTATAATGTCATCGCACAATGGCTGTGAAACTATTAATTCATTTAGTAGTTCTTTTTCGATAGAATTTTTTGTTAAATTTGTCAGTCCCTCCTTTAACATGGTACTTCGCAGGTAGGTTTTAATATTTTTGAGACACAAAAAGCTGCGCTCTACCGAAACAATAGTGGATGCAGTGGCGTATATACGGGGGGGCCTGGGGGGCCCGGGCCCCCCCGAAGCTAAGATTTTTTTGGATATTTTCCACATATTTCATGAATACAAACATAAAATAGCATAAAATACAGCTTCATGAGGCTCGGGCCCCCCCCCAAAACTGTCTCGGGCCCACCCCGAAACTTTTTTCTATATACGCCACTGAGTGGATGGAATAGTCACTACTAAAGAACTTATAAGCTTCCTTAAAATTTCTTCTATTTTCAAATAAATACGCCGGTAACCGGACACTATTTTAATACTGTACGCAGGTCAACGCCTGATTCTTTCCCCTGCCACAGCATGCGACGTTGTCATGAAGATCAAGGGACGCGGCATATCGAGTAGACACAGGCGAACTAAAAACAAAAATCGCTCCTACAATGCTTTTCTGTACCGATATGTTTTGTTACCTTCTAATTGTTAAATAATGGTCGTCACGTCCTCACGGTATGTCACTATAGAATTCGACAGTACAGAATTCGCGGCGGGGAACGGTTTTTAGCGGTTAATAGGTAACAAGGTGACCAACGTTCGGTTTTGTTGACGCGGTCCTATTAGATTCTTATATTTAGTCTGGAAAAAAGACGTGAAAACACCTGCGTCATTGGGCGAGCCGCCACTGCTGAGAGACTTATAGGACTTGCAAGTCATGAAGTTCTTAAACCTTGTGGTTGGCGTATACATATAAGACAGGTCACTTAAGAGGAAAAGTTTGCAGCAGAGAATGGGATTCAAGGAAGACACCGAATGTAAACTCTCTCTGTATCACAGATAGAAGTCTGTGGTATGGATAATGACCGCTTGACCTATTCTGTGCGAGAGTCCTGTACAACTTTGAATCAATATTCCATAATATACCAATGCTAACCAACCACCATTAAAAATACTATTCGTTGCTTTGACGAAATAGAAAGGGTCCTTAACTTAAGGGAATTTGATATGAGGTTCATTGAACCTATTTTACTTGTTAATTTAGCTTAACTCTTAATAGTCCGTATCTCCTAAATTTTTACTTTCTACTAAATATTCTCAATGCAATAGGTACAGTAATTGAATTAATCGGCCATTTAAACAATTCAATTGTAAATATCGATTATAGCCAAAAAATCTAGGTCCACTTTATTTAAAACCAATTTCCGAGTCGAGAGAATCATCTGGAAAGTACGCTTGCTAAGGTGAGAGTTCCTTTTAGAAATTTTCCTCATACAGGGCCGGTAATAGGCCCGGACGAACCAGGCCCCTGCCCGGGTCGGCAAAAAAAGAGTAGATAAACTAAATACATAAATCTGGTAGACAGAGATATCTTAAACTAAAGCCCGTCATACACCGTAAAAAATTTTGATTTACACATAAGCGTAATGTGTAAAACACAGAACAATGAACCTTAAGCACTCACCTTTTTTTTTGGTCGCAAATTTTTTTAAGGGTGCCCTTTTCAGCCTTCGTCCCCCTTGCCCCTTAATTCACGCTACGCCGCTGTGGAAATGGTTTACGTTATCGCTTTTAATTTTAGATAAGACCTTTTTTCCCGGGGCGGCAAAACTGCAGGCAATGGCCCTGCCTCATTTTTTAACGTAAAACTAAATACTAAATTCACAAGCAATCATACTATTAAATAAATAAATGGATCCATGACGGATCTGACAGGTTCCTAGCTAGCCTATTATCACACTTCAAGTAAAGCCATGATAACATATTAGCCTTAAAAACATTTTTTTACCTGAAAATTTTATGAAAATCGGTTTGGCGGTTTAGCAGCTATCGTGTCATCGACAGAAATAATATACACACACACACACAGACCGAGATAACGACGAAATTGCTAGGATAGGTCAAAGCACATCCAAATATAACATTTTTGTCGTCGACAATTATACCTTCTCTAGCCATTGCTCTGCGGGCTAGGAAAGTAAAAAAACTGTAAAAAAAATGTTGGCTTGTTGAAATTTAATTTCCATTACCTCACATGTAAACAAAAAGTGCTTACATAACAAAATCTCTAATATAAGTCCTCGCCCACATGCAACACCCTTTCTGCCCTTTTGACCTATAAATTGCAAAATGGTCTAGAAAATAACACATTGATGAAAGAGTTGTTTGCTTGATACGGGGGCTACATGAAAGGATTATCCTCAATTTGCGTATTGGGGAGGGAACGCGAATGGTACGTACCTAAGGATAATTCCCTTTGAATCTGGAACTATGTGTATTACATATCTGACTCTTTGGAACAAATGTCTTGTAAACTGGGGACCTTGGGAAAATAAAAGAAGTAGGGGAAGAATCTAAATGAGATGGGAGGATGGTTTAAAGAAACATGCTGGAACTAGATGAATGAACACGGCGACAGACAGAGAAGAGTGGAAGATATTGGGGGAGGCCTATGTCCAAAGATGGATCGAAGAAGGCTAAATAGATAGATGGATTGATAGATAGATAGAGGGACCTTGGTATTACGAAAAAAATTTGTTCTCTAATTCTCTGTAAAGCAAATATCTAACGAAAAACGCAGGAGGAATTCAATTTTATTTGCGACTGTTTCGGAGGTTTTAGTTAGGTTTTCCAAGATCATTTATTATTTTTAAAATACAAAACTAAAGAAACAAGAAGGTTTAAGACTTAGGTTTCCAATCTGTGCAAAGATAATTCTGGCAGGCGATTTTAACATTGATTACAATGACAGAAATTCGAGTGACACTAATTCTCTAATTAACTTACTGAACTGTTTTAATCTTCAGGTTTTTGTTAACGAACCGACTCGCGTAACTAACCACTCCTCGAAAACCATCGATTACATCTGCAGTAATATTGAGGAGAATGATCTTAAGTGTGAAGTACTACCTACGGGTATTTCCGATCATGAAAGTATATTTTCAGTAATAAAGATCAATGACGACGCATCAAAAAAGGACACAAAAACAACGAGAATCATGGGTGCGGCGAACTTTCGCACCTTCCGAGAGTTGGCAGAAAATATCGACTGGTTTAGCATGCGAGATACTAATGATCCCATTCGGCACTTTCAGAAAACAGTTGAGTTGGCATTTACACGAAGTTTCCCGCTTCGCAAAATTAAGATTAAAAAGAAAAATTTCTTCAAAGAATCTTCGGTGCTTACACACAATCAAAAAGTTCACTAACTCAGAGTGGTTTGACCATTATTATAACACGTATAGAAAGCTATATAAAAAACTAATAAGAACCGCTAAAAAACTTTATTATCATCGGAGAGTTGAGCAGGCAAATAACTCGGTGCGGGAGTATTGGAGAATAATCAATGAACTGAGAGGGAAACATTCTAAAAATACATCTTTGAGCATCAACCCAACCGAGCTCAACAACTTTTATTGCACGGTTGCCAGTAAACTAACAACCACTTTAAGATCCCAAAGAGACGCTCTCGGCTTTTTACCGCCATTTACTCCTTCCGAACCATTTGTGCTCACTCCAACAAACGCGCTTGAGGTGAAGCAGGTTATTAAAAGTATCAAGAAGCAGAACTCTTGTGGAACAGATAATTTATCTTCAAAGCTGTTTAAGAACCTCCCTGATGTGGCACTTGCTTCTCTTGCAGAAGGGATTAATGAATCATTTAGTGCGGGAGTATTTCCCGACTGCTTAAAACTCGCTATAATCATACCTGTTTTTAAGGGTGGTGAACATGAAGATCCCTCAAACTATCGCCCAATTTCCTTATTAACAACTCTCTCAAAAATAATTGAAAAAATAGTAAAGATCAGACTACTTTCATACCTGGAAAAAAACAACATCCTTATACCGGAGCAATTTGGTTTCAGAGAGCAGAGAGGTACGAGTGATGCAATCTTTGCATTCTTGGAAAGATTGTTTCTTTCTTTAAATGATGGGGAGGTGGCTGCGGCAGTGTTCTGTGATTTCTCGAAGGCATTTGATTGCGTGGATCATGGAATACTGCTGCGGAAACTAAACCATTATGGTATAGGAGGCAGGGAGTTGGATTGGTTTCGGTCTTACCTTTCTGGGAGAAGCCAATTTGTAAGAATCTCAAACCAGAGAGATTCAGACACGTCAGACCTGACACATGGCGTTCCGCAAGGTTCTGTCCTGGGACCTGTTCTCTTCCTCCTGTATGTTAATGATCTGGCAAAATTGTCAATATTGGGGATGTTTGTGATCTTTGCTGATGACACCACGATTCTTTGGAAGCATAGTTCATCGGAGGCTCTCCAGACAATCATTGAGGCTGATTTAAAAAAGATCAAAGAGTGGTGCGATGCTAATCGATTGGTTTTTAATATTTCAAAAACAAATATCCTATCCTTTAAGTGTTCTTTGACCAATATAGCATTAGATAATAAGACTCTGGAGGAAAAATCGGTTACAAAATTCCTTGGTATGTACATTGATACAAAATTGAAATTCGATACGCATATTCAGGAGCTAAATAGGCGATTATCAAGAGGTTGCTATATTGTGAGGAGTATCAGTGAGGAACTAGAAAAAACACGGCAAAAATAACTTACCATGCCCTGGTAGAATCCCATATAAGGTATGGTATTGCGTTCTGGGGCTTTTCAACTCAAGCTGCAGTTCAATCGGTTTTCGTGCTGCAAAAAAGAGCAGTCCGGTATATATGCCGAGCAGAATGCAGACAAAGTTGCAAACCACTGTTTCTTCAAGAAAAATTGTTAACAGTTCCATGCATATTTATTTTGGAAACAGCCTGCCTTATTTTTAAAAAGTTTGAAGGATCTACTAGGGACACACACTATCATCTTAGAAGCAATGATCTTCCATTGCCCATCCCCAAATCAACACTAACCAGAAACTCAGTCATTTACGAAAGTGTTAAGATTTTTAATAAGCTTCCAGAGGAAATAAAAAACATTGCAGTTTACAAAAACTTTCGGAAAGATCTTAAAAATTTTCTGGTTAGTAAGGCATTTTATTCGCTGCAAGAGTTCTACAGTTCCGAATAGTTCCTTAATTTATTAATTTATTTCCTTCGCTTTATAATTTTATAAATTCCTTGTATTGTTTTTATGTATTTGCTCTATCTTTTATTATGGAATATATTTATTTTTATTTTACCTAAAATTACTTATTTTTATTTTAGACTATACCAAATAGGTATGCATAATCGGTTTACTTTTTTATTTTTTATTTTATTTTAATACTTAGTACCTGACTTTCGCCTGCTAGAATATTTATTGCGCTTATTGTGTTGTTTATTATTTATTACCATATTTTGATTTTTATTTATTATGGGTATTTATAATTGTTTTAATTTTATTTAACAATTTTTTTATTTTTTTTTTTGTTATTTTGTAATTTTTGTTTGGTTTCCTTTCTGGTTTTACCATCGTTTATCTTTGTTATTGTTATTTACATAATTAATTATCATTTTATTATTTATAAGGTTAACTAGAACTATTTTAAGCATTTTTTTTTTAAATATTTACCTTGGCTAAAAAAAATAGATAGGTTGATTCTTGCTTTGTCAATGGATTTTGTAAATTTCTGACAATAAAGCTTATTTTGAATTGAATTTGAATTTGACTTCACTGTATATAAACCAAATATGTTAGACCATAAATATGGGGCATACCCATTCATTCTCACACGCAATACTTGAAGCCAGGACCCCTATTTGATTGTTAATGTTCATTTTTCGGGCAGACAGGATTTCGGTTACTGCGCATGCGTTAGTTTTGATGGTTTTGGAACATACTCCGATACGTCACTAGAATATTCGACAATTGTCAAAAGTTTAGGGTTATGTCTTTTATTTTTTTCTAAGAACTAGTTAATTGGGTGAACATTTATCAAATTGTGTATTCAATTTTTTCTAAAAATAATTGGCAGATTTATTGTGGACATATTATTGTTTATAAACCACTCTTAACTTTATTAAAAAATTATGAAGAAAAATAGATATAGTTACCTTCGGATTGGCACTCCCTTACTTCTCCCAGACATTTTTCCACAAACTGCACATGTTTTTCGTGAATTATTTCCCATTTTTTACAGAAAAAAACATAGTTTTACACGACAAAGGCAAAACACCGCAAAATATAAATAATAAACAAAGATCTCCACCCACACGGCCACAAATTGCCATTGTTTCTAAAACCAGCTATGAGGGCTTCACTTTTCGATTATTTGAACATGTATTTATGATATACGTTGTCCGACGCCTATTCTCCACCTCCTTCGATCCTGACAATCATCTTCTGTCAGATTTTTTTGACCCATTGATCTTTGGATTGACTGTTGCCATTCTAGTATAGGACGCCTTCTTTTTCTGCGCCCTATTGGTTGTTATTCTAGGACCTGCTTTGGTAATATTTCGTCGTTCATCCGTTGTACATGGCCGTACCACATCAGTTGTTTTTAGTGGTGTCATCCGTTATGCTTCCCTCGATGCCCATTCTTTCTTTTATGATCTTATTTCGTATGTGATCTATTCTCGATATTCTCATTAATCTTCTTATTGCATCCATTTCGACATTTTCCATTTTTCTTTTGTATTTTTCTGTTACGCGACAAGTCTCTATTCCATACAACAGCGTGCTTTTTACCAGTGTTTCATATATGTTAAATGTTACATTCTTTTTTATCTCTCTGCTCCATAAAATACTGTTAAGACATCCAATAACCTTTTTTGCTTTTACTATTCTTTTTTCTGGTTCTTTACAGTTTGTTCCTGTCTTATAAAATGTGACTCCCAAGTATACATACTCATTGCATGGAGATATTCTTTATACATTGTCTAGTTCTAACTTACTGGATTCGTTTCCAATACATAAGTACTGTGTCTTGTCCACGTTCACTGTTAATCTCCACTTTTGGTATTCTTCCGTTAACTTTCTCATCATATACTCCATGTCTTTTTTATCATTAGCTACAATTACTTGGTCGTCAGCAAACTGTAGTGTGTATATGGTAAATCGGTCGTTAAGTTCTATTCCCATGCCGTGCACTTTACGTTTCCAGTTTTTTAGAGCTACTGCGATATATATATATATATATATATATATATATATATATATATATATATATATATATATATTAAAAAGAGTTGGAGAGATACAACATCCCTGTCTTAAGCCTTTTGTTACCAGGAATTGTTTTGAAAGTCGATTTCGAATTTTAATTTTAGATTTTGGCCTTTTGTATAGTTCTTTTATCACTTTTATGTATGTATGATTGATATTAGTTTGCCCTAACACTGTCCATAATTTTTCTACTTTAACGGTATCATATGCTTTTTGTAGGTCCACAAAGGTAACATGAGTATCTATATTTCTGGCGCTCCTTTTCTCAACTACTTGTTTAAGACAAAAAACATTATCACTACAAGATCTGCCTGCACGAAACCCACTTTGCTCTTCTTCTTCTTCTTCATGAAAATCATTCTCTATAAGATCTCTAAGAATCCTACCGTACAATCTACTTAGAGTACTGGTTACTGAAATTCCTCTGTAATTGTTGCAATCCAGCTTGTTTCCTTTTTTATGTATTGAGGATAAGAATGCAATTTTCCAATCATCAGGTACTGGACGTCCGTTTATGCATTGATTGATAATATATGTGAGATTTTCGAGTAGGTAGTTTCTCTGATCCATATTTGAGCATTTCAGCATATATTCCCCCAGGTCCGCTAGCTTTTCCGGATTTAAGGTTTTTAATACTATTCTTTATTCGATGATTACTTCCTCTCCATGTACTTCTATGTCTCTTCTCGGAGAGGCTGCCAGATATTCGGGTCTCGTCTCCTGCAGCAGTCCCTTGTAGTGTTCTGTCCATTGTTCTGGTTTGATGATCTGGATGTTTACTTTTTTTTTGTTGGGTTTTTTAGTGTAGAAATGACTTTCCATACTTCAGAACTCTGCCTACCTCCTACATGTGTATTTATATCGTGGCATTTGCGCTCGAACATTTCATTTTTTTTCTGTGCGTATCAAATTTCTTAGCTGTCTTCTTGTTTCCCTGTAGATTTCTAGGTTTCTTGGCTCTTAAGTACTGAGCAATTTCAAGTATGTGCGTTTTTTCTCTTTGATCATTTCCTGTATTTTCTCCGTCCACCAACTCTCCGTCGGACAACGTAGAAAAACGTTCCAAACCGACATAGTAGTAGTAGTATTTATGGTATAACGTATTTGATATAAACTAACCCCCGTACTCACTGATTTAACTCCGAGCCTACGATCTCATTTAATTTTAAAGTTACACGCGAATTCGATCCACGCCAAGCTCTGATCAGTCCCTCCGTCCGCGTTTGGACCAAAAATAAAAAGGTTAAATTTTAAATTATTAATTTCTTAATGTCGAACACACGAGTGGGAGTGGTGTCAAATTGGCTGTACAACTGCGTCAGAATCAGGGGCGCATTTAATTTTTTTTCTTATAGGAGAAATAGGATAATTTTTTACGCATATTTAAATACATTTTAGTTGCTTTATTTTTACTATGGTTATAAATATCTTGAAAATTGAATGTCGAGCATCCATCAACCCAACGGTCGTGGACACGAGTTTGTTGTGCTCTCGCTGTTTAGTAAATACTAACGCGCCATTTTTTACAGTTTACAATATAGTTTGTTTTTTTATTTTAGCAATTACGTCATGACATATTTTCATTAGTTTAAATGATAAAATGCCAATGACGAACCGCCATTATAAAAAGAACAGACTATACCTTTACAATAAAGAAACGCCATATTAAATGTTTTCACTCCAAGATTTTAATCTGATGTTGAGACAAAATGAGTTGAGGCCCATTGACGTATCTTGTCCAAGAAATAACCGAACGCGAAAAGGATGAGAATCGGGTGCCAACCTAGGTGGCCACTAGACGCGATGCCGCGTAAATTTCTTTTTTGTTGTTATAAGCGCCGGTACACACACGCGTTTTTCTGCCGGGGGGTGCCGAATCGGTTGCTGCAAAAATCGATACACAGACCTGTGGCGACGAAACAACGGATCACCTTAGGTGATCCGTGACGAAACTGTGGCGACGAAAAGCAATTTTTGCGTTTCTTGTGTACAAAATATATAAATCTGTGTGCATGGCGTCATTTATTTTATAGTATGACGATTGCGATACCGCTGCGGCACCGCACGGCTAAAGAACGCGTGTATGTACCGGCGCTAAAACCGATCATTTTTGATTTTTTCAAAGCACACCAAACAGTCAAGGCAAGATTTTTATTAAATTTTGGCAAATGATCGATTCCCTTTCGACCCTCGAAGTGTTGAGAGGGGCTGAGATATTCAAGATTTTAAACTGACGCTTTAAATACTCCTTTGACATGCATGGTATGCAAAAAATAATATCATATATTTTTTTTTTAATAGCTGCAAAAACCCAGAAAATACCCTCAGTTCCTCAAAAATCTTTAACTTTTAGGTATTTAAAAAAAATTCCAAAACTGAGCTTAAGGCTTGATCTTAAATTAAGTAACGCAAAAATTCAGGATTTTTGAACCCCCTTCCCCCTTTGTAACGAAAATAAAAAAGATTTAGTGTAACGCGAGGCTTAACCCCCGCCCCACCCTTCATACAAGGTTAGGTAATTTACGAATGGTCTCTTATAAGGAAATAATGTATAGTGCAGTTTATTATATACAATCAAATTCCCTTTCCAACAATTTAAAAGTCGGTGGGGTTGAAGTGATTACAAACTCTCCAACGGGGTCCGTTTATTTAAGTAATTTAAAAAAGTTAAAAAGCACATGTTTTTCCCATAATATATTTCATTTTTTTAAAAACAAAGCTTTATAGGAAAAAATGTGTTATACTTTGTTGTAGTCAATAAAATTTTATTTTAAACGTTGTAAAACAAGTTCGGATAAGTTTTATAAAAATAACTTCAGGGGTGTCCTTAAATTAATTTTGTTACAAATTTATCTCATTTTCTCAGAAACCAAGCTAAATATGATAAAATATATAGGGGAAGTGTACTTAAAATGAGCTAGTAAGGTAAAATGGGATACCGGCACTCCTGACCAATCTAAAAGTGGCACTGTATCCCTAGATTTATTCATTGGGATCGACATAGGCCGCCTTTTTTTAAAATCAGTCATTAGATAGTTACAAGCACGTGCAGTAATTTTTCATTTAAATGCTATAAAAATTGACTGCCTACTGAATAAAGATTATATTCTGCTGTTTATATTTGTAAAGCTTATCGTCTTGGCTACCACACCACACATGCTGTTTTTGGCTAAATGAGAAACAATTAAAAAGTAGGATTAGTTTGAATATGTTTTATGAGATTGAGGTTAAATGGAATTTTCCTAAAATAAGTAAAACGGAATATCCGGTTTTACCTCAATTAAATGACTGATGAAAACTAATTAATTTTGTGTTTTTTTAGATGCCGCCTTTTTACGAACAATTTTGTGTTTTTATTAAATCTTGTTTTATAATAAGCATTATTGACATTATTTAACTGGTTATTATTAGGTTATTATTTAACCAAGAAATAATTTGTTTTAGTTATTACTTATTTTTTTGTCATATTAAGAATAAAAAGTATATTATTGGTAAGATTCCAAGATGATTTGTTTAAACAAAATATATAAAAATATGTCTGTGTCGTATTTTTTTATATTATTTTATTAAACTCCTTCTTTTGTATTTTCAATGTTAATTTTATATCCCATTTTGCCTTAATAGTAATTCCCATTTTACCTGCACAATTAGGGTAAAATGGGAAACTGCAGCGGTCTAGATTTTTCAAAATAACAAAACATTTTTACGTGTTTAAAGTACTACATACGAACTATAACAAACAAAAAAGAATATTTCATCAACAGCATAGTTTTAAACCAATAACGTCAAAACTTTTTTCCTATAAATTTTTAAAGCTTAGGTACACCATGTTAAGTACACTTCCTCTACTACACTTTATAGTCCGGGGCCATAGCGTCAAAATTGGCCTCCGTTTTGCTGAAGATTTTACACGATCTGTTTAAATCGATTACTAATGATCCCACCATCACTGCCTAATCTGTTACAGACCCAAAATTGCCTCAGTCAAAAAGTAAGGTTAGGATTTTAAAACATTTTGCAATTCTGAACAGATTAAGCTACAGTAATGAAACTTGGCAAGCACATCGGCCTTAACGTACTAATTTAATTTTTCAAAGAATAAGTACGTAAAGTGTTCTTTGCAATTTTAGCTTAAAAGGTTAGTTTTCGAGAAAATTGAATAAAACCTAAAACCATATTTTTGGAGATTTAGGGCGGGTTTTCTCAATCGCTGTCAAGATTTCGGGGGAAGGGGGATGGCAATCCAGATATACGGATTCAGCTTAGTCAAAAAAGGAAGAAATGACCATTTGCCTGCCAAAAAGTAATATTAAATGATTCTTGACCGAATACGGAGAGGCTCTTCAGATTGTTTTGCGTTGACTAAAATGAAAAAGCGAAAGAAATATTTTGACACAGTTAGAGACCATTCTTATAATTACGTAACGCTCAAGGGGACAGAAGGGTTTAGCCTTGCGTTACACATAATCTTATTTAATTTGTTGAAAATGCGTTACGAAAAGGAAGGGGTGTGATTTTTTTTACAAATTTTGCATTACTTAATTTATGAATGATTTGTGAGAGGTGTAGCCCCCAAATTAGTCTATGCGTATAACTAGTAATAATTTTTGATGATGATGGATCATTTTGATATCATGCCAGCGATAGAGCGAGATAATGAAAACGAATTGAGTACTTTGACTAAAAAGTAGCAAAAGCTAGAGGACGGACAGTTCAAATTGGCTCGTAACAGGCCAGATTTCCCTAACGGTAATCTCATTTCCGGACTTTTAAGCTTTCAAGAGCAGGAATCGTGTTTGACACAAAATTTAGCCAATTTAAATGACGATTTCAATGAATTGCTTGTCTACAATTGTACGTTAATTTCAATTTATGAAATAAAATCAAAGTATGGTTTTTTCAATAGCGTAGGTAATGACAAAGCCTATTTATTACAGTGGCACACCCAGGAATATGTCTTGGGGGGCCGAGGCCCTTTGTGGGGCAGTGGGGCTAGCTATTTTTTGTGTTTTTTAAGGCTTGGGGGGGCCAGGCCCCGAGATGCCCCCTTTGGGTGCGACAATGCTTATTAAATTGGTGTTTAATAATAAAGACTAGAGACCCTGATGTATGTATGACATATTTACAGTGTCTCTAATAAAGATTAGCTCACACCAGGGCTATTAATGGTAATATGTCGTTCATTAAAAACATATTTCTCGAAACATTCCACCTTCTAATAATTTTTACCTTCCTAGCCCGCGCAGCAATTGCTAAAGAAAGTATTATTTTCGACGAAAAATGTATTTTTTAGATAACGCCGAAAATGTGTTATTTAGGTGTATTTTGACCTATCTTAAGGTGAAATTTCGTTCCGACGTCTCGCCGCCGCGGCCACCGCGACTGCTGGCCGTCACGGCTGCACGCTGCGTCTATGTGTTTTCGTTGGAACGTCTCAAATTATGACAGTTGACGGTTGTGCTGCAAGTTGTGAATATGAATTCTGCAGATCTCGCTAAACTAATTTTACTTGTGGATCAAGAAGATGAAGAAATGTTAGAACTATGGTGGTTAGTCAACGAGAAGATTGTGACAATTTGTATCAATCTCGCAAACAAGAGGGTTATTTTAAAATTTTTATAAAAAATCTCTTAGATCTAAATGAAGAAAAATTTCGTGAATATTTTCGTTTAAATAAGAAACAGTTTGAGTTTGTTCTGAATAAGCACTTTGTATTCAGCTTATTTTTTCCGAGACATTTTGGAAAATAATCGCTCGACGGTCGCGTCTAGACTGGTCCCAAGAGCAGTCAGGACACAGCCGTCGACTGCCGAACGCTGGGTCGACAAGATGAGCCGCGCCATCCAAAAGAGCTTCATTGTTTTACATGTATATCAGTGCAAGGCGGTCAGCAGTCGCGGTCAGCCGCGGCGGCGAGATGTCGCAACGAAATTGCACCTTCAGCAATATCGTCGTGATGTCTCTGTGTGTGTGTGTGTGTATGTCTGTCCGTAACACGATGGCTCCTGAACCACTGAACCGATTTTCATAAAACTTTCAGGTAAAATAGTGTTCGACACTCTAGCGATTTGGTCAAAATCCATTATTGCAAATGACAGTTTTTGACAATTAAATGCGGTTTTCGGACTATAGTAGACTACATTTTGCTAAATAATTTGTGTTAAAAAAACTTTGTAGGAGGAGCTTTAGTTTCTCAGATATTTACAAAAAACTGTTTTCAAGGTCGGAAACCTATCATGGCTTCACTTGAATGTGCTAATAGGCTAGCTAGGAAGTCATGGTCCATTTATTTATTCTTATAAACCTTTGGATGGAACATCAGGATGATTTTAAAATAGCTATTTTCCTAACAAGTGCAGCAAATCGATTTTTCCTTATACAAGTGCCATTAGCGAGTTCTGTCAAGCATTTAAATGCAGAAAAATATGTTTCTGCAAGCGTTACGAACAATTGTGAATCTACGAGCGTCAGGAAAATATAAAAAAATAAAATTATAAGAAGAATAAACCAAAGCACATCAACACCACATCACGCTCTTCTTCCAAAAAAAACTGTTTTAGCGAAATTTAATTTATAGCAACAAGGCATTTCACAGGCAAACTTCAAATCCATACAAGTTTTTTTTTTATTTGACATTTTCTGTTCGTTTTGTGTGGAAAATAACATTTTCTACACTTATATCTTATCTATCGTTTACAAAATAATTTGGCAAACCTAATAATAATCAAAGCGTGCTTTTTACAATTAAAATTAACAAAATAACAAAAACAAAAAAGTTGTAATACGACTTTGCACCACTTCTAAAACAAAATAATCGTTGCTTTTGCTTATCCTGTGTTAAAAATATCCACGCCAGTTTTTGATAAGGTACTACGATAAAACTTCAAAGTTTGCAAAGCCCATTTTGTTTTGAAATAGCTCTAAATTAAGCTTGTAAACGAAAATGTGACGATGGCTACAACCTGAAAATTCACATACAGCCCATTGTTTTGAATATCACTAGTAAATTTTCTTAGTATGAAGAAACGAAATTACATTCTTTTGAATGTAATCATAGAATAAAATGGGGAGTAACCCAATTTTTACAAAAAGAATCTAATAACATTAGAAGAAAATTAAAGCAGTCAACATCTATGTATTTAAATCTTAGAGTAAGAAAAATATAAAGAGAACTAATCAACCACGGCCCCGTGTAAATTTTCCCTATTCGTGGCGGTCATTTCTGAAAACATAGAATTTACAGAATCCCCGACGATGGCAACATAGCTGCTTCACTGGAATCATCGCGCAAAAACCAAACTGGGCTGAATTTTCACAATATTTTCATAAACATAACACTTCTTGTTTATTTTTACGTCCAACTAAGTTCTTTTATATAAAAATAAAACTCAACACAGTAAAAAAACACCAAAAATTCAATACACCGAGTCCGACGGCCAAGACAACAATGCATTTACTACAAACACATGTTACTGTCAGTGTCGACGCTAGAGCATAGGAAAATCTGGGCTAACCGTTCACGACCTGAGGACCCATCTCATTAAACTTTTTTGTTTGAAACTCGTAGATAATGATTGAGTAGAAATAAAATTTCGGACTTCCATTGTCTTTATTTATTTTAAACACGACGTTTCGGTTAGTAAGTATCTCTAAACGTTTTCAAGTGTAAACTTAACCATCCAGTCTAAAGGCTACTACTTATAAGACTTGGCGTGCAGTCAGATGTGACGGCCCGCCACTTTTTTTAATTCTAAGACGCTTATTTTCCTTAAGGTGTGGTTTCCATATGTTTGGTATGTCCGTGCTTGGTTGACTGAAAACTTCTTCATTCTGCATTATAAACGCAGCTTCAATAATTTTTCGTTTTCGCCAATGTGACTCCTTATGCAAAACTTTTGCTTCAGACCATTGAATCATGTGATCATTTGACCATGCATGATCGGCTAAACCGGATTTTTGAATATCCCCTAATTAGGTACTTTTTAGATGTTCATTTACTCCAACATGAACAGGGCGTTTTGTTTCATCTACATATGATTTATCACACTCACACGGGATTTGGTAAATACATTCCTTAATATTTAAGGGATTTTCTGGTTTTGTTTTAGTTACAAAACTCCTTACTAGTGTTTGGTTATTCGTCTTATATTTTCTGAAACCCCTTGAACATATTATTTTGAGAATTTGCTACACTTGGTTTGTTTTTAAGATCGTTGAGTTTATTAATTTCTCGGTATAACAATTCTGTTGTAAGTAGGTTTCCTATATACAGTGGTTTAAATGTTTCTGTCTATTCGTTTGATAAGAACATCCAAAAAAGGTAAGGCCGAATCTTTTTCAATCTCCATTGTGCATTTGATTGTTGGTCGAATACCGTTCAGAAGATGTAGAAAATTCTGCAGTTTGTCATCATTTTCTGGCAATATAATAAATGTGTCATCCATGTATCGTAGCCATAATTTTGGTTTAACTCTTGCTGTGTTGATCGCATGGCCCTCGTAATTAAATCAATCCATAGAGAAACCACCATTTTTCACACAAAAAGTGTTCATATGCTCTTTGTAAAAGTAGTTTTTCGAAAAAGTACTTTTTGAAAAAAGAATTTTAGATTTTTAAAAACATATTTGTAGAGTATAAGAAATGAATAAAATTGCAAACTTAAACCACGGCGGCGGCGAATTACCCCGGCGGCAAATTGGATCGGTGGCAAGTTGGGTCATGGTAGAATTGGTTCAGCTGCGAATTGTCATATTCCCTAAAACTATTTTTTAAATATATTATATCAGATCAAATATAGGTGACAACATCGCTTTTTTAAGAAATATTATCTAAGAAAAACGAAGAACAAACATTTTCTCGACGCAAACAATGCCTTCCCAAGCTATTGCTTTTCGGGTCAGCATACAGGGTTACTTAAAAATGTCACGAAGTTTTTAATGTAAATAACTATCTTCTCGGGAAAAATTACGTAACGCAATAATTCAGGATTTTTGACCCCCCTTCCTCCACGCATCTTTAATAAAAAATACATCAAAATTTCACTAAGTGTATCGCAAGGCTAAACCCACCGCCCCCCTCCAGCCCTGGAGCAATATGTTATTTAAGAATGACCCCTACATATAAACTGCCCTTCATTTCTTCTGCAAGTTCAACACGCAAGGTGACGCGACATGGTAACAACGCTAAAAATAAGACAATCAAACATTTTTTTCAGTGGAATGTGCTGTTGGCTGTTGTATGGTTCGGTGTTTTTGAGTTTGTTGGTTATAACTGCGTTTTTTATTTTGTTAATACAAAAAATAACTTATTTGTACTTCACAATGAATAGAAAGAAGGGCTGTGTTTGTGAAAATACGGCGATAAATCAAAATGTTTTATTAGTATTTTGATTAAATGTAAATATACGACGCCACTGGCTAAACTAAAAAAAATGTATAGATTATCAGATGATGCAGTATTGCCGATTTTCGGTAGAAACAAAATAGTATTTTATTTAACAGCTAATATCTTTAAATAAAAAGCATTCTAACTAGGTCTCGTAACTAAAAGGTTCCAATTTACGAAAAACTGAGGGGCGGGACTTGCTCTGAGGGGGCCAAGTCTGCAAATCCATAACTCATCTTTACGCTTCGGAGTGCCCATATGTTTTAAAAAATTACTTTCTTTTGCTTTTCAAAATATTCCGGGTAAAACCTTTAAAATAATTTGTATTTTAATGAAATTTCGGTCTAAATTGTCAAAGTTCAAAACAATAATCACTGAAATAATGACATTTTGAAAATAATATCATGCTATCTTTGGTATATCATTTGTTTTGATAATCAAAAATTTTTCAGAAATAAAATGAATACGCCACAAACATTTAGATTTTACTTATTTGAGTCCTTATATAATTTGTTGTAAATTTTTTTAATTATTATTGATGTTAAACACTTGTACTATGTAAGTAAGTTTAGTTATAGTCGACGAGATTGCTGGCAGCTGAAACTAATGTTACTTGTGCCTAACAGTAATAAATGGCAAATTTTTAGTTTCAGTAAAAAAAAGTTATAATTTAATGTGTGGTAAGGGAAAGATGACCAGTTAAAAAAGTGTTTTGAAAAAATGGTCACAAAAATATGGAACTTTAGTGTCTTCAGTACATCTTTACGCCTCCAAAATAATAAAAATTGCCAAAGAAAATAGCATATTTCCAAGTTTTCAATATTGTCGGAAAATAAGAAAATCATACAAAAATACGCAACTAATAATACCGCTTTTTTACTTGAACCTCCATTACCTCCTCAGCTTTTTTCTGCTACTTATACAGAACTCGATACAGCCTGTACTTTTACATCTACATAGCAATGGCATATTAACGAACTAAGGGTCTTTACCGTTTATGAAAATATTGGTCGGTTCAATTTACAGGCTGTGTAAAGAGTTAAATTGAGGACTCGCTAACGAGAAAACTAAAATTTCGTTTTCCAGATGATATTGGGACGAATGTAATTAACGTTTGAAAAAATCTCTCCTAAAATGACTGCCTTCTACGCGTTGCCCATCTCCACACCTTCACATCTATCATAGACGTGATTCTCTTCCAGACCTCAAGCCTTAATTTCTTTTATTACTGTTACGTTGTTTTCCTAGACTTTTTTCTGTCTTCTGTGGATAGTGTACAGGGTTTTCCCGTATATTTTTACACCATGTATAAAACGTTTATTTAAATTAAAAATTGATGCTGTTGATTTTGTAAGGTATATGATTTATTAATATTTACCATCCGTGGTGATTCTGCACAGTAAAAGCTAATAAATATCTAATATTTTATTGCTAATTTTCTACATAGCCTCCTTGATTATTAATACAATTTTAAATATTTTTTATAAATTTTCTATAATATAACTTGATAGATAGTGAGCAGAATAATATTCATTGAGATCGACGAATGTCTGTTCTATTTTCTCTTGTAGAATTTGAACAGGCTGGAAACACTTCTACAAAGGAAAATAGAACAGACTTTCGTCGATCTCAATGGAAATTCTGCGCACCCTATCTATCAATCTATTTATAAAAAATGTATAAGAATTTTTAAAATTGTATTAATAACCAAGGAGGCTATGTAGAATATTACCGATAAATGATGTCAAGATGGCGGATAGTGATAAATGTTGTAAATGCCGTCGGTCTTTTGCAGCGAATTCCAACACAATTGAGTGTAGTTTGTGCAGTATGTGGTATCACAGGGGTTGCACAGGCCTTTCAGTATCGAGTTTTAACAAAATTGTGGCCTCTACTAGGAAGACAGGCACTCATAATTGGCATTGTGAGAAATGTGAAGCAGTTAAGGTTAGGTGTCGTTCATCAATATCACCAGCTGACTCAGACGACCTGGGTGAGTTGAGCAACTCGAATCGATCAGGGTCAATGTGCAAATCGCCTAAAACTCATGAAGATGAGAATCCAGCGGGAGCGGCGTGTAGCCAACTTCAGTCGGATGATTTTCAATCAGCAGATTTTTCGAGGTTAGGTCAAAATATTCAGGATCGTCTTGTAAACAAACAAAATATCGAAATGTCGGATGTAGTTTTAATTATTCTGAATATTTTCAACTCAATTAACGACCAAAATAAAAAATTAACATGTTTGCTCGATGAACTAAAAGTGCTACGATCCACCGTTCAAGAATCGGAAGTGTCTGAATTTCGGTCTGAGATTCAGGCACTAAAGAGTGAACTGTCGCTCCTTAAATCGCATGGGGTAAGTGCTCACAACTCTTCCACATCCCCCTCACTAGATGAAAATTGTATGCGATCCTCGGCTCAGTCAAGCACTGATATTTTTAGTGAAATGCAAGATCGTACAAATAGAGCCAAAAATGTATTATTTCATAATGTTGCTGAGAGTACCGCCGGCGATTCTAAAATTCGTATAGATCATGATAGAAAATGTGTGTTAGATGTTTTTACCCAGATTAGTGTTGATTGTGCTAATTTCAAAGTCTTCAGGCTTGGTAGTAACATCAAAAATGGTCCGAGACCACTTAAAGTTATTTTGTTTAACAGTATTCTTGCTTCCCAAGTTTTAAAAAATCGTAAACTATTAACTAATAGCAATATTCAAATAAGGGCTGATCTTACATCCCTTCAGCGTAGTCAACTTAGAAAAGCACATCAAGAGTTGGACTTACGTTCTGTGAATGAACAAAATCTGTCTATACAATATGTAAATGGCATACCCAAAGTTCTCCAACAGAAACAACAAAGAAATAAGTCAAAAACTACTCCAAAAAACTAAAAGTTTACTACCATAACATAGGTGGGATGCGGACTAAATTGACAGACATCCGGCATTCAGTAAATAGCTGTGTATATGATGTTATAATCTTGGTGGAATCATGGCTTAATGATGACTACTCCGACACAGAATTGTGTTTTACTGATTTTAATATTTTTAGACAAGATAGGAGTACATCAAAAACGAATAAAAAGAGAGGTGGTGGCACATTAATTGCTGTTCGTAGGCACATTAAATCACAACTAGTGCAGACTAGTGATTCAGTCCTTGAACAGGTCTTAGTTCATGTTTCATATGGAACAAAACAATTTATAATTGGTGCTGTATATATTCCTCCAGCATCGCCCATCACAGTATATGAAGAATTCTCTTCAGCAGCCTCGGATCTTGTGGGAGCTTACCCTAAATGTGAATTTTTAATTTGTGGTGACTTTAACTTACCCGGTGCAATCTGGGTTAATACTGATGGTGGGCTTTGTGTTGAGTGTGCTAAATTCTCAACATCTGCGAACATTTTGTGTGCCTTATGTAACCCTCTTGATCTTAAGCAAGTAAACTATTTGCCTAATGGTTTTGGCTCTTTTTTGGATTTAGTTTTTTCAAGTTTAGTGTCAGCCAAAACATCTTATGCCTCTGAAAAACTCTCAACTGTTACGGTGCTTCATCCTGCTTATGAAATAAGTGTTCCTGTAGGCTGTGAAAATGGTCTCAAATGTGATATATTTTATTATGACTTTAGAAATTGTGATTTTCTTGCTATTAACAACTACTTTGCTAGTGTTCCCTGGGACAACATACTCGATCAGAGGGATATCAATAAATGTCTTGATTCCTTTTATAATGTGCTCTATTCTGTCATAGATCTGTTTGTGCCGGTAAAACATTTTAAATCAACTAATTTTCCATCATGGTTTAGTAAAAATTTACAGCAACTTATAGTTCAAAAAAAAATTGCACATACAAAGTATAAACAATCTGATAGCTACAGTGATTACCTGACTTTCTCTCAACTTAGAGAAGAATGCAAAATATTGCGTAACAACTGTTATAGTTCGTACATTTTTAGAGTTAATTCGGAGGTCTCGCAAGATCCAAAATGTTTATGGAAACATATTAGTAACCTGCGCAGATCGAGTATGTATCCCAATAATATGCACCTGGATTATGAGACTGCTGAGTGCGGTCAAGAGATTGTTAATTTGTTTGCAAAGAACTTTGCTTCTACATACAAAAAACATAATGAGGAAGTTCCTCCCTACTCTTTTAATTACAGTTTGGACTTAAATTTTATTCAGTTCTCTATGGTGGAAGTTTTTGAAGGGATCAGCAACTTAAAAACTAAATACTCCCATGGTCCTGATGGCATTCCATCTGTTTTTATCAAAAATTGTGTTTGCACGCTGAGCGAACCCTTGCATCGGTTGTTTAATATGTCCTTGTCTTCTGGTACATTTCCAGAGTACTGGAAAGTCAGTTTTTTGACACCTATTTTTAAGAATGGTGACAGGAATGATGTTCGTAATTATCGTGGTATTAGTATTCAATCGGTTATACCAAAACTTTTTGATCATTTACTTTGTCGTCATTTTTCCTGGCATTGCAGGGGCATTTTATCCGATAGCCAGCATGGGTTTGCTCAAGGCAGGTCAACAGTGACTAACCTGCTATCTTGTCAGCACACTCTGTTGAGTGCCTTTGAGGAGTCTAAACAAGTGGACAGTGTCTACACGGACTTCTCAAAGGCATTTGACAGGGTGAGTCATGCACACTTGGTGAGCAAGTTGAGGGCTATGGGGTTGGGCGAGACTCTGGTAAGTCTTGCCCATAGTTTCCTGACTGGTCGCACACAGTTGGTCCGGATAGGCGATTGCGTTTCTGGTGAGATTCAAGTGGACTCTGGTGTCCCGCAAGGTTCACACATTGGCCCAGTTTTCTTTAATTTATTTATTCGTGACCTTAGTGACGTGATTGTTAGTTCGGATCATCTGGCATTTGCTGATGATTTTAAGCTTTATAGGTTGATTGAAACTTATCTTGATTGTTTGTTACTTCAAAGTGATCTTAATAACATTAGTGAGTGGTGTAGTAATAATGGTCTAGATTTAAATGTTAAAAAATGCCTAAGTATCACTTTCAGTCGATCATCTAATTCGATTCAGCATATATATGTCATAAATGGTACTGCTCTTGAATCAGTAGCGGCAGTCAGGGACTTGGGTGTCTTATTTGACAGCAAGTTGTCATTTAGGCCTCATTATGACGATATTATTAATAAGGGTATGCGAACCCTTGGCTTTATCACTCGTAACAGCTCCGAGTTATCACCTTATTGTTTTAAGCGCTTGTACTGCTCACTAGTTCGTTCTGTACTGGAATATGCGTCAGTGGTATGGTCACCACACTATGCCTGCCACATTGATCGCTTGGAGTCTGTACAGAGAACTTTTCTTCGTTCTCTTGCATTCAGGGCTGATATAGCCATTTACAACAACAATTATAACATAAATTATAATGCCATTAGCCAACCATTTGGACTTGATACTTTGGAAAGAAGAAGGACATATTCTGATGTTATAACTTTTTATAAAATATTAAACGGTATCTGCTTTTGTCCTTCTTTATTGGAGATTATCGGTTTCAACACTATTCAGCGTAGGCATAACTCGCCAATGTTTCGTATTCCCTTTCATCATGCCAATTATGGCTATTATTCACCATTGACTCGTACTCTTCGTCTGTACAATCAAAACAATCTTGATCCATTCGCAGCCGGTCTCACTTCCTTTAAGGGTAGTATTAGGGAATTACTATAGTAAAACCTACAGTTCCTATATTTTAATAAAAGAGAAAATTTTTTGTCTTTCGTCAATTTTCTTAGTCCTAGTTTCATATTATTATTTTTTTTTGTTTCTTTTAATTAGTTTTATTACTTTTTTTGCCATCTTGTTATTAATTAATTACTCTGTAATATTATTGTAAATTGGCTCTGCCGTTGAAATAGAAAAATAAAAATAAAAAATAAATAATTTTCCTTTTTACAGCAGTTAGAGCGATTTGTCAGGATGTTAAAAACTATGATGGCCATCTCAAAGCGGAAGCTTAAACAAATGGTGGCCAATCAAACATTGCAAACAATGTTTAAAAATAGCAAATATTACAGAACTGAACATTTTTTTTAGACCACTGCATCGTTTTTTACTCCAAAAGTCGAATTTTTTATCTATAGCCAGGTGTGTTGGTAGACCAAAAAATGTACCTAAAGACATGGCTTTTTTCGTCATATTTTAATGCCCAATAACGTCAGCGTACGATTTTTTTATAAAAGGCGTTAAACACCTCCTAGTAAAAGATATAGACTTTAATTTTCCATGCTTTAAAGTTTTGTAGATGATACTAAAAACAACCTAGAAAAAGGTGTTTCCTAAACATTTTCAAAATATCTTTTTTATCGAATTTTTAAGTCTGCTTCTTTCGAAGTATCACTGTGCATCCTAGCTTTGGAAGTTAGCTGTCCAAACCAGCTAAAAGTTATAGTTTTGCAAAATATTGACGTTTTGGCTTTAAAACAAGTTTTTTTTTTCAACAATTGTTAAAGATACGACAATACTTGGAATAGCATTTTTTAGGCAATAAAATTTTGACTTCAAAATTGCTCCAATTGTCTACATAGCTAGAGTAATATGGGTTTCAGTAATGACTGAATATAAATGATTTTTAAAATTACGTTACAACAAAATGTTTGGGGGTGTTTTTTGTCCAAAAGCAAAAACTGTAATAAAAACTATTATATGTATTACATAGCCTAGGTAATCTGCTTTCGAACGGTGCAACTTCTGGCTACTTAGCTATTACGGAAGCTAGGAAGCTTAATATGAATAATGTTATTCATTTATTTATGCAAATGTTGCGCTATCCTGTTGTATACTGGGTAAGTGTTTGTTATTGACTATATTTGAAATAATTATCGTTTTTGATCTGTCAGATGCTATAACTGTCCAATTTAACCTGTCAGATGTCATATATCAACTGTCACATTATTGTGGGTACCAATAATTCGTGCATATACAGGGTGTACAAAATAAAAGCAACTACATGGGGATTTCGGAAACTGTAAGAGATAAAATTTGCGCTATTCTAAGCCCAATTAGATGCCCTATCAAAATCAAAAACAAAAACAGTTTTTAAAATATCGAGCAAAAACTAAAAATTGTGTTTTTTGAAAAATTGAAATATTGCCGCCATCTTGCAAACAAATTTAATGAAATTTGGTAGTTTGATACAGGGTGTCCCAGAACTAATGGTACATAGTTAAACTAGATTCCCTGGGTCAAAATATGATGATTTAGCCATATTTACCTTAGTCCAAAAGTTCGTACTAACCGAGATACAGGGTGTTAAACTTTATTTTTTCAATTCGATTTTCTTTAATAACTTTTTTACTAATTAATATTTTTGCAAAAGAGAACCAGTGTGTAAGTTTTTTTGAAATTGGCAAGACGATTCTGTTGAAAATTTTGATGTACAGTGTACAGAGTGTTCCCTGGACCACTAGCATTGCATTAAAATCAGTGCATATTTTTTGTGCCTTGGTGTATTCCAGTTTTTATGTAAAATAATGGTTTTCCCATCCTTTTTATGTAAAGAAGTTATACTGTTTTAAAGTCGCCCAGACCAACGGTTTTTGAAATTTTTGCATTTAAAATTTTTATTGCATGTGAGTGATATGCCTAATTTATGTATGATACTTTCTTCAATTCATTCTACTAATTAATATTTTTGCAAAAACTAACCAGCATGTAGGTTTTTCTGAAATTTGCAAGACAATCCCGTTGAAAAATTTGATGTACAATGTACAGGGTGTTCTTTGAACCACTACCATTGCATTGAAATCATCAGTGTATTTTTTTGTGCCTCGGTGTATACTTAAGCAGGATTTTAAACAGAATATTATTTTAAATATTAAATAATTATTAATAACAAAAAAAATAAAAACCAATTATAAAAATTATACACATTTTATTGCAACAACAAATTTTAAGAGAGAAAAAAAAAACTACAATAATTGTTCAAAATGGCCACCGTTAACCTGAATACATGTTTTTATTCGCTTATTATACGAAAGACTGATTCTAAAATAAAGATTTGCATTTTTGAACGCCTCTCCAGCATTTTGAATTTTGCGAAATAGTTTTTCTCGAGTATTTATCTAGCCTACAATAATAAACAGTTTTAAGTTTGATTAACTATTTGTCAATTTTAAAATTTTAACTTAGTTGCCGAGAGCTTCATGCTTAAATCTTCTATTTTTTTAAATAAATAAAAAAATATTAATTTTATTGATAATTAAAATTTTCTTTTAAAACAATAAAAAAATACTTGCATTAGTAAGGTATACGTACCTACCATTTAAAAAAATATAATAATACGAAGAGGTTTTTGTTCCTCATTCAAAACAAAGCCCTACACAGTTGCAATAACGAACATTGATAACACACTTATGATAATTCAAGAACCACCCTGTATATTTTTTAACTTAATATTTTTTAAGAAAACATCCAGTCTTACATTGCTATAAAAAAGTATTGAATATAGCTAATATGTATAAAGTAGGTAAGAATTTAATCAAAAATCTTTTACGCATACAATAAAAACTTCTAATTTAAATATCTTGAAATCCGTTGCTCTAAGCGACATCTAAACGCTACAACTTTTTGACTTAAATAAAATTAAAAAATTATTGTTTTTAATAGAATCTTGTATACACCGAGGAACAAAAAAGTTAGACCTATTTTAATGTAACGGCACTGACCCAGAGAACACCCTGCATAATATTTATTTTTTTACCAAAATTATTAATTAGTAGAATGAATTTAAGAAAGTATCATACATAAATTAGGCATATCACTCACATGCAATAAAAACTATAAATGCAAAAATCACAAAAACCGTTGCTCTGAGCGACTTTAAAACGGTATAACTTTTTTACATAAAAAGGATGGGAAAACCATTATTTTACATAAAAACTGGGATACACCAAGGCACAACAAAAATACACTGATTTTTATGCAATGGTAGTATTTCAAGGAACACCCTGTACATTGTACAGCAAATTTTTCAACGGAATCGTCTTGCCAATTTTAAAAAAACTTACACGCTGGTTAGGTTTTGCAAAAATATTAATTATTAAAAAAGTTATTAAAGAAAATCGAATTGAAAAAATAAAGTTTAACACCCTGTATCTCGGTTAGTACGAACTTTTGGACTAACGTAAGTATGGCTAAATCGTAATATTTTGACCCAGTGAATCTACAGTAACTATGTACCATTACTTCTGGGACACCCTGTATAAGCAATTACGGCCAATTGAATGATGTTAACAATTTTTAGCTTACACTACTACTATACCATAGTAGTGTGAGCTATGGTGATCCTAATTTTTTCGAGAAAAAAAAAGTTGCTCCGATTTCAAAATTTTTTATATATCTTTGCGTTTCAGATGATTTTGAAACTTTTTTGTTGCGCCGTCTGTCTGTCTGTCTGTCTGTGTGTCTGTATGTCTGTATGTCTGTCTGTAACGACCAACGCGCATAACTCAAAAACGGCTTGCCCGATTTCAATGAAATTTGGTACCCAGGCTGGGTTTTGGGTCGAGATGGTCCCATTTAAAAATGAACAAAATCCACCGAACACAAGCCAAATAAAAGGGTGGGGGAAAATTTCAAAAATTAGAGTTTATGTAAAAATATAGCGTGTGTGATATCAAAAGAAAGGTAATTAAGTCTGGAGTTAAACAAAATACATTTTAATTTATTTGAAAAAAAAGGGTGGGGGTAAATTTCAAAAATTAGTGTTTAAGTGGAAATATGGCGTGTGTGATATCAAACAAAAGGTAATTGAGTCTGGAGTTAAACAAACTACATTTTAGTTTTTAAAAAAAGGGTGGGGGTAGATTTGAAAAATTAGAGTTTAAGTCAAAACATGGCTTGTGTGGTATCAAACGAAAGGTAATTGAGTCTGGAGTTCAACAAAATATACTTCAGTTTTTAGTTATATTAGCTTTCACGTAGATACACTATAACTATAATATCCAGTGTGAGCTTAGGTGCCCATAGATTGGCAGAGTATTTTCTAGGCCTTCTAGTTTTTTTGAAACCATAGCCAACTTTGTTATTTCTTATGACCGCCATATTGGATTTATACTTCAATAAATAGAGCATACAGGGAGCTTTTCAACCGTGTATAATAAGCCTATCTTTGAATAACGGAAAATGTGAATTTATTAAAAAAATAGTTTTTCACTTAGTTGGCTGTAAAACAAATTCCGTAGTTGTGTTTGTTGTCATACCCAACCTTTCAAACCTTTTCCATTTATTTGATTTATATGCAAATCTTTAAGGCCCTTACTTTTTAATTTTTCTCTGGCTAAGAAATAATACAATTTCTTAAAATATATCTTTTATTTCTGAAACAAAAGTTTGCATTTATAATTTAGTTTAAAATAAAACTAAAAACCGATAAAAAAAGCATTGCATTAAATAAGCAAATGTTGAAAAATTCCACCGTTGTTATTCATGCAGGTCCTGCATTGATGAATTAGAGACATGCATGCATCTTTAACCATTTGTTCAGGAATTTCTTATATGACTTGAACAACGGCTGTCTCAAGTTCTTCTATCGTATTATGAGTAGTAGAACTATTGAAGAAAAGAAGCACTAGGATTAGTGGAAGAAACTTCTAAAAGAAGAAAACCATACTGGTGGGATGCTGAGATTGAAAGAGAAATAGAGGAAAAAAGGAAATTATATCACACCTACTTATCCCAAAAGACAGATAGAAGCAGACAAGAATACAAAATCGCGCAATGAAAGGTGAGAAGAATGATCAGTGATAAGAAAAATCATTCGTGGACGCAAAAGTGCCAGAAAATAGATTCTTACGTAGGAGGTAGGAGAAGTACCGAAAGCTGGAAAACTATAAGATCGATTAAAAAAGAAACATGCAGAGATATCATTTCACCAATACCAGACAAAGAATGGGATGAGCATTTTAAAAAACTTTTAACTGAAGATAGAGCAGAATTCAAGGAAGACGCAAGAGACAATATAATTAGAACGATGGGATCTCCAGTACCCCTCACAATCTCTGAGGTCAAAAACGTGTGCACAACCTTAAAAAGCGGTAAATCTGCCGGACCCGGAAATATCCTAGCCGAACTTATTAAATATGGCACTGAAGAACTGTTTTGGAGAAAACGTCATATATATCCACAATAGACAAAAAGGGAAGGAAAGATATATGTGACAATTATAGAGGTATATCTGTGACTAGTACGCTAATAAGAATATACGGTAAAACAATAAGAAATAAAGTGGAGAGCGAATATAAAGACATGGAGGCAGAAGAACAAGCTGGTTTCAGGGCGGGTAGATCGACTGCAGATCATCTCTTTTGTATAACCCAAGTTATTGAAAAGAAAATGGCATACGGACAAGAGCTGCATCTGCTTTACGTCGATTTGCAGAAGGCATATGATATATACCACTAAATCTACTTTGGAAAGCGTTGGAAAACACAAACATAAGCGTACAACTGATTAAGGCCTTCAAAGAGTTATACCGCAATAGTAAGGCAAACGTTAAAATAAAAGCAAAACTAACCAAAAGCTTTCAAGTAAATAAAGGTCTTAAACAAGGCTGTATCTCGTCTACGCTCTTCAAGATATACTTGGAATAAGTCCTTAAAGTATGGAAGAAAAAATGCCAAAACATGGGAATTCCGTTGGACAAAACCACCTTGTATACTTTATGTTTTGCCGATGATCAGATAGTAGTGGCTCAGGATTACGAGGACCTCGAATATATGACACGAAAACTAATAGAAGAGTACAATAAGTGGGGACTAGAGGTTAATCTCAATAAGACAAAGTATATGTGTATCGGTGGAATGAAACAGGATCTAATCTTAAATACCGGGCAGCGAATTCAGTCCTGTGATGAGTATAAATACTTAGGTCTTAAAATTACAGCTGACGGAACACTAGACAAAGCTATAAAAGATCGAAAAGCAATAACTTTATTAAATGGAATAATTTGGGACCAAAGTGTATCAAAACATAACAAAAAGCTTATATATAACACCATTGTAAAAAGTATTATTACATACAGCTCAGAAGTATGGCCAATCAAGGATAGAACAGAAAAAATGCTTTCCGCTACGGAGATGGACCATTGGAGAAGAGCAGCAGGGAAATCAAAAAGAGAAAGAGTTACAAATCAAAGAATAAGAGAAATTATGACAGTGGGTGAACGTACTTTAGTGGATGATATAAGAACAACTGGTGTGGTACTGACATGTACAAAGAATGAATGATGAAAGACTACCTAAAAAAATACTACAATGGAAACCAACTGGCCGAAGAAAACGAGGACGGCCAAGGAGAAGCTGGAGAGAAGGAATAGAGAGTGAAATAAGAATAAGAGGCCTAGATGATGAATTATGGGCAAACAGAAACGAGTGGAGATTGGGTATCGGAAGACGTAGGACGTTGTGAAACCGATAAATATATATATTAGTAGAATTAGCTTTATCCTTTAAGTATCCCCAAATACAAAAATCAAGAAGCGTAAGGTCCGGCAAACGTGCAGGCCAGGCAACTGGACCTCGATTTCTGATCCAGTTATTTGCATGTTGCTGATTCAAATAGTCGGTGATAATTCCTGCATTATGTGTGCTCCATCTTGCTGGAACCATATAATTTAATTTTATAAAATGGTTAGATATTGAGATGCCGTCAAATTATAATGAAAAATATTTACTAGTATGTGTCCGTTTATGAATCCTAGCCATACATTCAAACCCCACCTAACTTGATGATGCACCTCACGACTTAAAAACGGATTTTCATCGGCCCAGTACACGTAGTTATGTCTGTTAAACACCCCGCAGTTTGTAAACCTGCTTTCATCGGACCACAGAACCTTAAGCGGAAATTGAGGGTTTTCTTGCGATTTTTGTATGAACCAATTGCAAAACAAGGTTCTTCTTTAGTGCTTGACTAATATATGTTGCATATGGATGATATTTGAATTTTTTAAGAATTCTTTGTGCAGTTGATTTGGGTAATTCAACATTATTTTCCAGTTCACGAAGGGAGATGCGAGAGTTGTCAACGACACTTTATAAAACCAGAGCTTCAATATTTTCATCGTTGTCGATTACGATTTTGTTTTTTAAAGGAACCATATTCAATTAAATTTTTTCTAAGTATTCTGAAGATTGACATAGCTGGTTGTCGTCTTTCTGAATATCTCTGAAAGTGCATATCTCAAACTCTTCCAACCTTCTTATTAGACAAAATATAACATTCATACATATCTACTTTCTCCCAATTTGAAAACCTTTCTATGTTAAATTTGATTTATAAGGTGACTAAAAGTCTTAAGTAATTTAACAGATAAATCAAATAAATTGCAAAGTTTTGACAGATAGTTACGTAGGTATGACAACAAACGCAACTACAGCCTTTGTTTTACAGTCTACCAAGATAAAAACAGTATTTCAAATAAATTCATACATCAAAAAGCTCTTTTTGTGCTTTATTTATTCACGTATAAATTCATTATGGCCGTCATAAGAAATAACAAAGTTGGCTATGATTCCAAAAAAACTAGAAGTCCTTGAAAAAAATGTAAACGTCATTCGATTGGCCGTAGTTGCTTATACAAAACTACCAAATTTCATTAAACTTGTTTGCAATATAGCGGCGATATTTCAATTTTTCAAAAAACTCAATTTTAGTTTTTGCTCGATATTTTAGTAATCCCTGTAGATATCTTTAATATTGATACAGCACCTGATTGGGCTTAGAATAGCGCAACTTTATTTTCATTTAAACAAACTCGTAGCTCTTACCGTTTCCGAAATCCCCATGTAGTTGCTTTTATCTGGGACACCCTGTATAGTGTCGGCTGTTATTAAATTTTAAATTTCAAATGGCCGCCATTTTGTTTTGCCATATTAGGTAGTTCCGAAAATCAAATCAGACTTTCCCCTCGTTACTTACATATTAAATTTCAATCAAATCAGTGAAGTACTTTATGAGTTATGAATACAAAAAAGGTAGCAGACACACCTACAAACATATGTGACAGATTTCATATGACATTTGATGGGTAAAATTTGACAACCAAACATCTGACAGTTGACAAATTTTTTTTTTAGATATAGTCAACAATAAACACTTTACCAGTATATACCTACTACAAAATAGCGAAATATTTGCATGAATGAATGAATAAGATGGTTCGTATTAAGCTTCCTAGCTCGCTTACCATTATAGTAGATAGATAGAAAATGCACAGCTTGAAAGCAGATTACCTTATCTAAGCATTTTGTTTTTTTTTAGTTTTTGGGTTTGGACAATCAACCAAAAAACCACTTAACTTTTTAAAGTAAAAATAAGAACAAGTCCACCACGGAGCCTTATAAATCGCAACTTTACAAGGAAAAAACTCACAGCCGTTCTCCGTTAGATTAAAAACACTGCACTTGCATCGAAAAAATTAATTTCATCAGCAAGCCGCGATTCGTAAGATGTACACCAAATAAAACTGAAAATCAAAACTTAAACACTTACCACAACACTAAAATGCACAACACATAAACGACTGCAAAGCAAAATAAACAAACCAACCTCACTTTTAACGAGATCAGCTGTTTATCTGCCCGCACGTACCTAACCAAAGTATTAATAACTCCGGTTAGGTGTGGTCTGACTAGCCACAGATACATGTGTTTCGCTCCCATTAGAGCACATCAGTGTGACATAAGTCTTCAAGCTTACGTGGACAAAGCCTGGCCGGCAATCTAAAAATAAGAACAAGTCCACCACGGAGCCTTATAAATCGCAACTTTACAAGGAAAAAACTCACAGCCGTTCTCCGTTAGATTAAAAACACTGCACTTGCATCGAAAAAATTAATTTCATCAGCAAGCCGCGATTCGTAAGATGTACACGAAATAAAACTGAAAATCAAAACTTAAACACTTACCACAACACTAAAATGCACAACACATAAACGACTGCAAAGCAAAATAAACAAACCAACCTCACTTTTAACGAGATCAGCTGTTTATCTGCCCGCACGTACCTAACCAAAGTATTAATAACTCCGGAGCTGATCTCGTTAAAAGTGAGGTTGGTTTGTTTATTTTGCTTTGCAGTCGTTTATGTGTTGTGCATTTTAGTGTTGTGGTAAGTGTTTAAGTTTTGATTTTCAGTTTTATTTCGTGTACATCTTACGAATCGCGGCTTGCTGATGAAATTAATTTTTTCGATGCAAGTGCAGTGTTTTTAATCTAACGGAGAACGGCTGTGAGTTTTTTCCTTGTAAAGTTGCGATTTATAAGGCTCCGTGGTGGACTTGTTCTTATTTTTAGATTGCCGGCCAGGCTTTGTCCACGTAAGCTTGAAGACTTATGTCACACTGATGTGTTCTAATGAGAGCGAAACACATGTGTCTGTGGCTAGTCAGACCACACCTAACCGGAGTTATTAATACTTTGGTTATCTAGCTAATCTCGTTGGTTTGTTTATTTTGCTTTGCAGTCGTTTATGTGTTGTGCATTTTAGTGTTGTGGTAAGTGTTTAAGTTTTGATTTTCAGTTTTGTTTCGTGTACATCTTACGAATCGCGGCTTGCTGATGAAATTAATTTTTTCGATGCAAGTGCAGTGTTTTTAATCTAACGGAGAACGGCTGTGAGTTTTTTCCTTGTAAAGTTGCGATTTTTAAAGTAAGTTCATTTAAAGAATAGTTTTACATTCACTTATTACTGAGAGCCATACTACTATAGCTATGAAGCTAATTTTAGCAACCTTTGAATAAAAATTTTATTGCCTACAGAAATGATATTACAAGTATTTAGAAAAAATTAATTTTCATTGTCAAAACATCGATTTTTGGCTAAGCTGTAAATTTTAACTGGCTTGGACAGCTTCCTACCAAAGCAAATATGCTGAGGGGTACACCAAAAGAAGCAGACTTGTTGTCAAGCGCGGATTTGAGGGGGTAACGGGGTAATTACCCCTCCCCCCTAGAAAAAACCTAGTCACTTTTTTCTAATGAAATAAGGGAAAACAGGAGAATTACCCCCCCCCCCTAGCAAAAAAAAATTACATTACAAAAAAAAATTGCGTCGACTATTACCCCCCCCCTAGATTTGGACCCAGATCCGCGCTTGCTTGTTGTATAAGTATCAGCTAAGGTCATGAATAGATTCTCGTAGATAGCTAAATATCGAAGTTTCATATTTTGTCCTCAAAGCCATTGCTAATTCCACAAATCAAGTACTACTTTCATCTTTCATACCTTTTATTATAAACCGCAAGTGGCATTGTGTTGTATTGATTGTATTCAAATAGTGGCAGGTCGTAGTGGATATACATGTACATAGACCCTTAAGGGCCCATTGTGCATACGGACCTATTTGATTTTTTTTTGCATTTTTCATCACCCAGTAAATAAAAATACTCTGCCAATCTATGGGCACATAAGCTCACACTGGGTACTATAGTTTTAGTGTATCTACTTGAAAGCTAATATAACTAAAAACTGAAGTATATTTTATTGAACTCCAGACTCAATTACCTTTCGTTTGATACCACACAAGCCATGTTTTGACTTAAACTCTAATTTTTCCCACCCTTTTTTTAAAAACTAAAATGTATTTTTTTTAACTCCAGACTCAATTACCTTTCGTTTGATATCACACACGCCATATTTTCACTTAAACTCCAATTTTTGAAATATACCTCCACCCTTTTTTTTAAATAAATTAAAATGTATTTTGTTTAACTCCATACTCAATTACCTTTCGTTTGATATCACACACGCCATATTTCCCCATAAACTCTAATTTTTGAAATCTACCTCCACCCTTTTATTTGGTTTGTGTTTGGTGGATTTTGTTCATTTTTAAATGGGACCATCTCGGCCCAAAACCCAGCATAGGTACCAAATTTCATTAAAATCGGCCAAGCGGTTTTTGAGTTATGCGCGTTGGTCGTTACAGACAGACAGACATACAGACAGACAGACAGACAGACGGCGCAACAAAAAAGTTTCAAAATCATCTGAACGCAAAGATATATAAAAATTTTTGAAATCGGAGCAACTTTTTTTTTCTCGAAAAAATTAGGATCACCATAGCTCACACTACTATAGTATAGTATATGTGTGAGCTAAAACTCTCTAGACTACAACAGAAAATGATTTAGGCTTAGCACTTTGGCTCAAAGCTCTACCATTAAAAGCCTAAACACCTTTTTATATGTAAAGAGTGCAACCACTTTATTGCATTGTAGATCCACGGTTTCTGGATTAGAGCTACATCGATTTTACTCTTTTTTAGAAGCAGTGTCAGGTGTGTAGAGGCCGCCGCAAGTCGATTTGCAGTGAAACGAAATGTTTAATTTTAAAGCTAGATTTTGGAAAATTCAGATGAGAGCATAATTAAACTTATTCCGTAATTTTATGCCATGCCTCTTTTTGGCCTCTTCCCTGCTTCTGGAGATTTTCAGAATGATTTACAATCACTTAAATGATGGCTTAAGGTAGTTAAACAAGAATTAGGAAGACTTATAAAACAAAGCATTGATGTCGATGAAGTGTAAATGTTTGTGACACCTGCCGTGGTAAATTAAGTGGTACCTCATTGGTAGGAAAAAACTCATTATTAACTACCGTTAACGTACACAGAACGTTTATCTATTTCTTCGTTACGATATGATCCATTCAGTTTATTTCGTATCCTCTTTTGTAAATAACCAACTCGAGATCTTCCTTTAACCTAGGGGTTTTTGGTCTTTAACCTAGGGGTTTTTGGTTGACATGTCATTTTCCTGCACTGCCATACCAGCCAAGTTTTCCCGAAAATCAAGTGGAGAAATCGAGTCAGCCACAAAGAGATGAAGACATGAAATAATTAAATGAAGTATACAACACAAGTATCAGCTAACAAAGACCACAAACCGCGAAAGACAATTTCCGTTATTGCCGTTAGATGTTTATTGTCATGAGAGGGAAGCGACATGGTTATGTTTTAAGCCAAGCTTATTATTACCATCTTCCCACAATAGCTCTTGAACTAAGTTTTGGCAATTCTGGATAATTGAAATTTCGAAGTCTAAGGAGACTGTCAGTTGAGATTAGATTGAACAAAAAGCTCTAATAATAGTTCTAGATGCACCGCTGATAATGCAAAATCACAATATTATACTTTATAATAATTACTTTTCGTTTTCTTAAAAAGTTTTGCGTCAAAGATTCAAAAACAAGGTTATTTTTACCTTAATGTGGATCAATTAACACAAAATTATGTAAACTTTATCCTAAATTTAAACAACTTTAATCAAAATTCAAATGTTGCTAACCTAAATTTAGCTACATAGTCTAAATTGTAAAATCGATATTGAAAATGCAATAGAGCGTATGTTTCAAAAATGCTCTAACTTGTGTCTTTTCCAAAAAATTACTTTACTGACCCAGTAATCTGGTGAAAAAGACTGTTCTTCCTTACTAGTCTCCCATTCTGATTATAATACGTCGCAAGGTCCACTATGGGGTGTCAGTATTGTGACAGAGTACAATAAATCCAACCAAAATACTTAATAAGTGTAAGTATATCAAAAATATTAAACTCGTATAATGGGTACCGTGCTCTCACCGCCATTTCCTTTCTAAGCTTAGAAACACCTTTGGATTCGCCATTTTGAATTTGTTAAAAGTTTACGTCAAAAATATAATCAGCGACTTGAAACACCGCCAATTTCTATATTTGGTACACATCGGTTCATAAATAAGAAAGTCCGCCATTTTGGATTGGATTGAGTTAAAAATTGTGTTAAATGACCCCAAGCAATGTAATATTTCAAGTTTGAGACAAATCGGTTAGTAAATAAGAAAATCCGCCATTTTGGATCAGCCATTTTGATTTTTTTAAGTTTGAGTTAAAAATTGTGTTAAATGACCTCAAGCAATGTAATATTTCAAGTTTGAGACAAATCGGTTAGTAAATACGAAAATCCGCCATTTTGATTTTTTTAAGTTTGAGGATAAAACTGTACTTAGTGATCTCAGGTACTGCAAACTTTCAAGTTTCAGACAAATCGGTTTAAAAATAAAAAAATCCGCCATTTTGGATCCGCCATTGTTGTAATAAAAAACGTAAATTGTAGTGTTACCAGGTTACCAAACACAACTACCAAGATTCAACAGTCGACTTAATGGATTTAACTTTACTTATCAAAAACAAATTTTATCCAAAAAAAAATTTTTAGGCCGGCGCCGAGTTGGCCCGGCTTTTAGTTGGCGGCGGTCAGTTGGCGGCGCCGAGTTGGCGGCGCCCAGTTGTCCCATTCCGAGGATAAATATCTTCATTTAATCCAATATGCCGGAATGCTTGTCGCAGTCATTATCGAATAATAGTTTTAATACGCTTTAGTAGTTAATCTAATATAAGGACTAAAATGGCCAAGTAATCAAATTTTCCTTACCCTAGGCTAAGCCGGGGGAATACAACAAATGCAGGAATTTAAGTATTTAGAGCTGCAGTTATAAAAAAGTTTAAGAGAATGAAAAACTGGTCAACCGAAAATGTATTATGCCTAGGGTTGATCAGTGGTAGGGCAAATAGTAAGGGTCACAGAAGAGCCACACAGAAGCGACAAAGCGCCCTGCTTCCAAAATCGAGTGGTGGGGATGGACAACATATCACACTGAGAGAAAGTGCGTGCGAGACGTTAAGTACACTAAAAAAAACAGCGTAAATCTGCTTATGTGGGAAAAAATGTTTTACATTTTTATTTAAATGATGAACATGGGCAAATAATTAGATGTACTAATGTAAACTTTTGCACGCATATATAAAGAAAATAATGTTCTTTTAAGGTGCAAAATTCCCGTATGTAAGCAGCAAAATGTTTTTATTGAATTTGACAGATTAAATCATAAAGAATATTATTAAATGCAACAATAAAAGTTTTCGGAGAGGGCGGGGCTGTACTTAAGCATTTTTATTGGACACAAAATTGTTTCGAGCCAATAAAAACGCTCCATTTTGAAAAGTGCACCATGACCATTATATTGACGTTATTAAAACTCCGCGACGTCCACGAGTTGTTCTAGTCGTTAACGTCTGTTAAACGCATATTTTGGCAGTTTTATGCTTGTGAGTTTTTGTTACTTTGTGCTTTATTAGAGTGATAATGAAAGGATATCATTGTGCTTTTCGTGAGTATTAATCCAAATATCTATTAATATAAAAATTAATGTCCACGGTTGAGTTCGGGTAAGGTATAAATGACCAAAAAATTTCGATTTAGATTCTGATTTTCTAGGAATCGCTCCTGCTTGGTCTTAAACTAACATGTTAAGAAAATGAGCCAAATCAATTAATATACAAGGTGATTTAGTAAGTTGATTTCATAAAAAGTGTTACGAGTAAAGTAGTAAGAGATATTAGAAAAGCTTATTAAGTAAAGTTGTTTATAATTAAAAGTTACGACAGATTCTTATTTTTCACACTTTTGCATCTAAACAACTCTTCTTAATAACATTTTCCGATATCTTTTAAAACAAGGGTATTTTACTCTTAACACTTTTTATCAAATCAGCCTACTAAACCACCCTGTAGATTAATTAATTTAATCCATTTTTTTAACATCTTAGTTTCAGACCAAGCAGGCGCATTTTCCCGAAAATCAGAATCTAACTCGAACAATTTTTGTCATTTATACCTTACATCATCAAATCAGCATACTAAACCACCCTGTATATTAATTGATTTGGCTCATTTTTAAACATCTTAGTTTGAGACCAAGCAGGCGCAATTCCCAGAAAATCAGAATCTGAATCGAAATTTTTTGGTCATTTATACCTTACCCGAACTCAATCTGTGGACATTAATTTTTATATTAATAGATATTATATTAGTTTAAAAAGATGTAATTTTATATATAATAGGTATGTATTATTTAAAAAAATGCATTTTTTGTATTTATATATATGCGTGTACATAAGAATTTGGGAACGCCCTGTACATATTCTAATATTAATAACTGAAATAAATTAGTCGTGACAAATAATAACTTTATAATGCATTTTTTTTAATCAGCATAATTTTATAAGAGTTATTGTGTATATTAGAACTTTTCGGACACCCTGTATGTAATTATTTAAGTATCTAATATAATAAAGCATACAAACTGCTAGTATGACGTAATTATTATAGCTTTTTAACTTTTTACGTTTTTTAAGCCTAAATTTAATTTGTTTTTATGTATCAAAAATTTTAAAATCCTCTGTATATATTCTGAGATTAATATTATAATAAAGCATACATATAATATAACTAGTCGTTTCTTTTCAAATTAAATAATTTACGACTTTCTTGTCTTACGAGGTAAATATAATTTTTTTTCCGTGTAAAGTTTCGTGCCGCTTCTCTCAGTGTAAAATGTTGGGTTAGTGTCAAGTGACATCACGAATTCGATACCCATAAGAGCAATGCTTTATCTGTCATGTTGTCGCTTCCTTAAACAATGTACATTAACCATTTAAGAAGCTGCAAGTAGGGACAAATTCGATCCACAGTAAGCATACAAAAACAATTTTATCAAATCAAAAGAGACTTGAAATTTCAGCGACAAAGCCAGAAAGTCTAACTTTTGCAGCATACGCTCTGGTGCGACAAATTAGTATTAAAATATACAGATTTTCCGTATCTGTGCCGATGCCGGGGCAAACGGACAATATACTGGAAAATAAATAAACGAAATGGTCCCAATAGCCTATGAATTGCAAGTTAATGTTTAATTCTAATTTAACGACACTAGACGATCTTTTAAAATTGGAATTCTAAATGGAATCGCAATAAGCTACAAATCGTTTACAAATTTGAGGTTTGGTATAAGTTTTTTTTATTGATTTAGGAGATCAATTATTAAACACGTTACCTGTGCTTTGCTTGAGTGGCCTTAATTTAAATAAATATGAGCACCTATAAGTTGGCTCTGGAACGAAATAGCGATGTACAAAATAGCGAGTATTAAAATAGCGGTATCGAAATAGCGACAATCAAAATAGCGATGTAACAAAATAGCGATTGTAACAAAATAGCGATGTAACAAAATAGCAACTATCAAAATAGCGATGTAACAAAATAGCGACTATCAAAATAGCGATGTTACAAAATAGCGACTATCAAAATAGCGATGTAGCAAAATAGCGACTATCAAAATAGCGATATTTCGGTCCGTTTTGGCATATAGTTCGACTAAATGGTTTCATTCTTAAAAAATTTTTCAAAAAAAAAACTTTCCTGACTTCTTTCCCGGGATCCCAGAGGGTGTGAATCCGAACCGAACCAGCATATTTTTTCAAAAAAAAACTCTCCAGACTTCTTTTCCGGAATCCTAGAGAGTGTAAATCCGAACCGAACCGAATTCGGTTAAGATCGGTTCCGTTCGGTTCGGATTCAAACCCTCTAGGATCCCGGAAAAGAATCAGGGATGTTTTTTTTTGAAAAAATAAGCTGGTATAGTCAAAATACCAAAGGATATAATCGCGCATTTCGGTTCGTTTCGGTTTGGATTGGTTTAATTCGATTCGGTTTGGTTTGATTCGGTATTTTGGTACATCGCTATTTTGATACATCGCTATTTCGATACATCGCTATTTTGGTACATCGCTATTTTGATTGTCGCTATTTTGATTGTCGCTATTTGGATATATCGCTATTTCATTACTCGCTATTTCGTACGTCGCTATTTTGTACATCGCTATTTCGTTCCAGAGCCCTATAAGTTTTGTGGAGGGAGATATCCTTAAGTTCAGTAGGCGCCATATTTTAAGCGTCTGTTTAAGCTTTAGTAGAGATTATTAAATAGTCAAAAGACCTTTTCAAGTGCTGGACCATTTGGATATTAGTTATGTTCGATTAAATGCGAGAATCAAACAGAGAGCGCTTAACCAAGAAACGCCATTTTATTTTTCTATTAAACTTTAATAACCCAGTCCCGGAGGTAGGTTTTTTTTGGTTAAAACAACAATGAAAATGCATGATTTTTTTCCGTTTCTTGTGGCCTTGTTAAGGGGTTCGGTTACAAGAAAATCATGCATTTTTATTGTTTTGTCTTTCTACCTAAGGAGCAGTTATTAATGGTTAATAGAACAAAAAAATGCATAGTTTCTTGGCTTTGTTGGTTAAGCGCTTTCTGTTTGATTCTCGGTTATGCGCTCTCTATTTAATTTTCCCAATTGAACGAAGAGAACTACGTGGACGTTTCAAGGATTGCGTGATAGATGGCCACTGAAAAATAATAGTGCGCTTACACATTTAGCCATGAATGATTCTCCGCAACGCTCTGACGAATTATTGGATTACACTCCCTATTTACCACACTTGGACCGAAAAACAAGATAAGCATTTAGCAAAATGTTGTCTGGAGTAAATAAAAGCAAAACTTTACGTACTAGAAAATTTAATATCTGTAACCTTTAATTTTATTTGTTTATTTATTAGAATAAAATAGAAATTGTATTTTGTACTTCTACCTTCGACGCGTTTCTTGCTAACTTTACTTGTCTCCTTTATACTCTCAGGATTTCTCATAAGGATTCTCAAAAGATATGTTTAAAGCTCGTAGCCTAAAATGTAATTTTCTCAACCAACTTTCATACAAATTAAATAAAGAATCTCTTTTACGCCCAACGAATACGTCTAGGACAAATTGGTAATGCAAGTTTCTGGAAAATGTCTTTGCTATGCCACTTCTTTCTTTATGCTCAGGGTGTACGAAAATTGACAGGCCATATAGGTTATATTCTTCAATTCTAATAGCATTTTTGGGATCACTTTCTAAATTATTCACAAACATTTTCTTTTCAATACCTGTATTTTTCAATAGCACCTTTGATTATAGATTGTTAATGTAAACGTAACCTATAACTATACTAGTTGTCAAAAATATTACAAAAAATGTCTGTTTGTCTGTCTGTCTATATGTATGCCTGTCCGTAACGACCAGTGCGCATAAATCAAAAACTGCTTGTCCGATTTTAATGAAATTGGGTACCTTGGTTGGGTTTTGGCTCTAGATCATCTCACTTAAAAATAAATGAAATCCACCGCACATAAAGCTAAAAATATGACTTGTGTGCTATTAAAGGTAACTGTGCGTGAAGATGAAAAAAAAATCATTAGAGTTTATTTTAATCAGTGATGTTAGTATGGGAAGAATCTCTAATCAAACGCGTCTCCGGTTGGCGGATAGGAGGTTATTTTCGCTGACCAAAATAGGTAAAAATTGCAGTATACATTAATGGTGTGAGCTTAAATGCCCATGAATTGGCAGAGTATTTAGCATTATATTAAAAAGAATATGACCTTCTTTTGTATCAAGTTCCTCCAAATTATTTATTTACAAAATGTCCTTAGGTGTGGGTCACAAGGCGTTACTAAGTATTTGGCTAAAAAGTGTGAACAAGATATACGAGTAGAACACAAATTGATAATATATTAGTCTCTTATAATTTGTCTTTAGGGCCGATCCTTAATTTACGTAACGCTCTAGGGACGAGGGGGGGGGGTTGGCCTTGCGTTACACTCAATGTTTTTTTAGTTGTGTTTTTTCTTGAAAATGCGTTACGAGGGGGTGAGGGGAGTTTTTACGTTACGTAATTTCAGGACGTTCCCTTAAGCCAACTTCTAACTCCGACACGTTTCTTGCTTGTATACATGATTCTAAAAACTTATATTTAAAGCTTGTAGCCTAAAATATAATTTTCTCAACCTACTTTTATACAAATTGAATAAAGAATGTTTTTACGCCCATCGAATACGTCTAGGACAAATTTGTAATACAAGTTTCCGGAAAATGTCTTTTGCTATGCAACTTCCTCCTTTATGCTGAGAGTCTACGAAAATTAACAGGCCATAAAGTCAACTGACAGAAGTTTTTTAATAACAATTGTTTTGGGATCACTTACTTTCGGAAATTTCGAAATTTAGTCACCATCTCAAAAATAATATGACCTAAGTTTTAAACAACTTGTTCTTAGTGATTCAATTACAATATGCCCATATAAGGAACACAAGAGTTACTTCTTGCTATTCAGTGTGTTATATTCACAAAATGTAATTTAGTTTCTTACCCTACTAGAAATTAATCCAAAATATTCTAATTTGTATTAATCTTCTAATAGGAAGGGGCTGCATTTCTTGTACGACAAGAGGAATTAACTGGAAAACTAACTTTTGAAAACAAATATAAAACTAACCAAAATTTAATTTGACTAAGGTGAATAACCTAGCTGCACTATAATAATTATTAATGACTTATTAGATTTATGTGGTTTCGTCTACTAGCAGACATTGTTCTGAATAGTCTTATTAGGACGAAATAGCTAATTGCAAACATTTGGTGAAATAAATATTAAAACCCATTGAGGTTTGGGATCCTTAAACCCCCGAAAATATATTTGCTCGATGGCTGGCCACCCAACTTTTTGATCAGTTATATAATATTTACAAAATTTTACAACCATCTCAAATAAAATAAGATCTACCTTTTAACCAGGCGTTACTTTAGACTCTGATCAAATGTTTGATCAAATGGGCCTTTTATATATATATATATATATATATATATATATATATATATATATATATATATAGGTTTCACAACGTTCTACGTCTTCCGATACCCAATCTCCACTCGTTTCTGTTTGCCCATAATTCATCATCTAGGCCTCTTATTCTTATTTCACTCTCTATTCCTTCTCTCCAGCTTCTCCTTGGCCGTCCTCGTTTTCTTCGGCCAGTTGGTTTCCATTGTAGTATTTGTTTAGGTAGTCTTTCATCATTCATTCTTTGTACATGTCAGTACCACACCAGTTGTTCTTATATCATCCACTAAAGTACGTTCACCCACTGTCATAATTTCTCTTATTCTTTGATTTGTAACTCTTTCTCTTTTTGATTTCCCTACTGCTCTTCTCCAATGGTCCATCTCCATAGCGGAAAGCATTTTTTTTGTTCTATCCTTGATTGGCCATACTTCTGAGCTGTATGTAATAATACTTTTTACAATGGTGTTATATATAAGCTTTTTGTTATGTTTTGATATACTTTGGTCCCAAATTATTCCATTGAATAAAGTTATTGCTTTTCTTCCTTGTACGTTTCGATCTTTTATAGCTTTGACTAGCGTTCCGTCAGGACTGAATTCTCTGCCCGGTATTTAAGATTAGATCCTGTTTCATTCCACCGATACACATATACTCTGTCTTATTGAGATTAACCTCTAGTCCCCACTTATTGTACTCTTCTATTAGTTTTCGTGTCATATATTCGAGGTCGTCATAATCCTGAGCCACTACTATCTGATCATCGGCGAATCATAAAGTATACAAGGTGGTTTCGTCCAACGGAATTCCCATGTTTTGGCATTTTCTCTTCCATACTTTAAGGACTTGTTCCAAGTATATCTTGAAGAGCGTAGGCGAGATGCAGCAACCTTGTTTAAGACCTTTATTTACTTGAAAGCCTTTGGTTAGTTTTGCTTTTATATTAACTTTTGCCTTACTATTGCGGTATAACTCTTTGATGGCCTTAATTAGTTGTACGTTTATGTTTGTGTTTTCCAACGCTTTCCAAAGTTGATTTAGTTCATATGCCTTCTGCAAATCGACGTAAAGCAGATGCAGCTCTTGTCCGTATGCCATTTTCTTTTCAATAACTTGGGTTATACAAAAGAGATGATCTGAAGTCGATCTACCCGCCCTGAAACCAGCTTGTTCTTCTGCCTCCATGTCTTTATATTCGTTCTCCACTTTATTTCTTACTATTTTACCGTATATTCTGCTTAGCGTACTAGTCACAGATATACCTCTATAATTGTCACATATATCTTTCCTTCCTTTTTTGTATATTGTGGATATATATGACGTTTTTCACTCAGTTGGTGCTACAGTTCCATTTAAATATGTTTGGAAAAGATTCCGTAATCTCCAGAACAGTTCTTCAGTGCCATATTTAATAAGTTCGGCTGGGATATTTCCGGGTCCGGCAGATTTACCGCTTTTTAAGGTTGTGCACACGTTTTTGACCTCAGAGATTGTGAGGGGTACTGGAGATCCCATCGTTCTAATTATATTGTCTTTTGCGTCTTTCTTGAATTTTGCTCTATCTTCAGTTAAAAGTTTTTTAAAATGCTCATCTCATTCTTTGTCTGGTATTGGTGAAATGATATCTCTGCATGTTTCTTTTTTAAACGACCTTATAATTTTCGAGCTTTTGGTACTTCTCCTCTAAGTAAGAATCTATTTTCTGGCACTTTTGCGTCCACGAATGATTTTTCTTATCACTGATCATTCTTCTCACTTTTGATTGCGCGATTTTGTGTTTTTGTCTGCTTCTATCTGTCTTTTGGGATAAATGGGTGTGATATAATTTCCTTTTTTCCTCTATTTCTCTTTCAATCTCAGCATCCCACCAGTATGGTTTTCTTCTTTTAGAAGTTTCTTCCACTAATCCTAGTGCTTCTTTTGCAGCTTGGTGGATGCTTAATGTAATACATTCGTATTCCTTATCTGGGGTTTCACCTGAACTTGTATTAAGTTTTTCGTTCAGTCTCTTTTTGTATAAGTTTTTTATGCTGTCATGTTCTAGGCTTAGAAGATTATATTTACACTAATCAATTTCTTCAATCACTGTATCAAGATGTTGTTGATGCAGGCTTCGACGGATTTCAGGTTTTGTGAGGGTTTGGTCCAGGTATATTTGTGTATTTTCTTATGTTGGAAAAAACCGTTTTGGATTTTTAGGTCTAATTGCTCACATACTGTGATAAGCCGGTTTCCATTGTCATTAACAACATCTTCTCCATATTGGTCAACTGTCAGATCATTAACTCTGTTTCCGGTTCTACTATTTAAATCTCCCAATATGACAATTTCTCTAGATGTACTTACTGCTGATATTTCATTGTGTATTTCTTCAAAAAAATTGTCTTTCACGGCTACATTTGCATCGTCGTTATACGCATAGATCGTAAGTCTCATTCCTTTTATTGTTATATTCATTTTAATTAGCCTTTCATTGACTGCTTCCCAGTTGGTGATAAATTTTCTAAATCTTTTGTTGACCAAAATAGATACTCGAGCATGTTTTTCTTTTGCCACTCCGCTATAGAAATGGTCATTGTCCTAGGTTTTCAGATCGTTTTCATTTCTTTTTCGTTTCTGTTAGTACAGCAAGATCTACCTTCATTCTGCTGCACTCATGTACTATTTCATTAACTTTTCGACCCATTCCTTGCACGTTCCATGTACCAAAAGTCATATTCCTGTTTCTTTGCTTGGTTCGTCTTAGGTTTTTCTTTTCTTTCCGAGGCGTTTGATTGGGTTTTTTAACAGTGTACGTTTTTTCCGGGTATCAGAGAGTTAGTCTGATGCCCCAATCCCCAAGCTGGAGGACCAGGTGATTTTTGATCGAGGTTTTCTTCCCCTAGCCTTTGACGATTCCAATGCCGGTACTACAAGGCAGTAGTCTTTTATACTATCCCTAAAATAAAGGATTGCCACCTACGCTATTATCACCGTACCGAGGTCCATTCTCTCCGCCTTTCATATCGATGTGGTATTCTCCTGTGACCCTGGGAAAGGGACCTTATACAGGTGCTAACTCTCCGGGTCGGAGAGTACCTGGAATCTACGGAGGGCAGGGGTCGATTCATTTCCCCCGATAGACATCTGACGAGGTCTACCCGTACCCGCCTTTTACCACTCTAGAAATCCTGATTGATGATTTTATTAATCTAATTTTTACAACATGGCGAATTATTTAGATTTGTCACAATTCTATATCTGATGTAGGCACAGAACCCTTAAAACATCACTATAAAGCAATTACAGTATATGGCGGCGTCCTATGAAGCCTAAACCATTGGATTGTGGATGATAGGAAGTAGTTCTAGTACAATCTATGCCAATTAATTTCGAGAATACATTTAAAAGGGCAGATTCAAATTGTCCACCTTGATCTATAGATATTCTTAAGGGAACGCCAAATCTTTAGTAATAGATCAACCAACCAACGGTTTAGTAATAGATCCTTCTATTTGTTCTTATACAGACACAAATAAGAAATTCGATGCATCCACCATAATTGACATTAAAGTGGAAATGGATGGATAAGCTAGTACACAGCCCCCTCAAAATAAAAAGCCCGATCCTTCTTTGAAATACAACACTGTCAAAGGCTTACATTTCCATAAAAAAATTTTCAGCCTATATTTTCTTGTTTTTAAAATAGTCAAAATTTTAGATCTGTCAGCCTTTGAAACTGTTGTCATTCATAGTAGAATCAGGCTTGTGGGGGCTGTGGCTAGTAGAGTTGCTTGAGATATTGACTGTTATTGACTGTGTTATTGACAGTGTTGTTCCGAAGACCATTGTAAAATATAATTTGCTCTACGATTACCTTTTTTAAATTCATTCAGAAGAATCGACGTGTCTTTAACTGTTTGGGGTTGAGGAAAATTGACAGTTGCATCAACTTTTTTATTACTTATTTTAATTCCTATTGTAGTGATGTGATATCCCAAAAATTCAATTGTCTCTTAAATTCGCATTTACTTGCATTTGTAACTACGCGAAATTTATGTACTGTTGTGAATAGTTGAACTAAATGATCAAGATGTTCTGACTTACTTAAAGAGGCAATAATAAAATCATCAAAATAACAAAAATTTAGATCTCTTTTTACGTCATGAATAAAACGTTGCATCGTTTGAGCAGCATGTCTGCAATGGCATTTTGATATATTCAAATAATCCGAAAGGTGTGATGAGGGCTGTTTCTTCAATATGAGATTCGTTGAAATTAATGGAACTCTTTTACAAGGTCGATTTTGGAAAAATGTGTTATGTCTTTTAGAATGCAGCTAAAGTCTTGATGATGGGTAAAGGATACCTGTCAGGAACTGTCATAGCATTCAATAAACGGTAATCACCACAAAGATGCCAATCTCGGTTTACGATTCCTTCCCTTGTACTGGTTATCAGAAATGACGATTTTGATAGAATATGACTGTGGTAGAAAGTCAAAAGGGGGTAACTCAGATTTTGCTACTTTTTAGGAGAGACAAAAAACATTTGCACTTTTCAGAATAACTATGAAAAAAATTTTTTTTTGTTATGTGCCTAATTAAAACTGCACAGAGAACCAGTTTTAATTTTTTTGTGTTTTCACGTTTTTACACTCAAAAAGTAACTTTTTTCAAAATTTTGGGGGTATCTCAATTTCTGATAAATTTGCGAAATAACTAAAGGCAATATCTTGAGATACTCGGCACATTTGCAAAAAGGACATGCCTGCAAAAGGCAATAACTTAAGTTATACCCTTTTGTTAGTATATCTATCGAGATAATTCTAAATACGTTTAGAGGTATCTCGAGTTATCTCTTTAAATATTCGCAAATCTCAGGGCACGGCCGCCATATTTGACGTATCTAAAACTCTACTTCGAAATGAGCTACAAATCTCAAACCTTGTACAGTCGTAGAAATTCATAGAGTTCAACAACCCCTCCAAGTGAACTCACTCACTCACTGACGTATAGGTCATCAAAATTCTACTTTACTTCCAGACATGCTACAAAGCTGAAATTTGGTAGACTGATCGAAATTATGACCAAACCCTTGGAAAAGAAAAAAAAACTCAAAATTCTAATTTACTCCCGTCCCCTATACATGTAAAGTTATGTAAAAGTAACATTGCCCACTTCCAAAAACGCTAGAGGGCTTTGGCAGACTGATAGGAACTATGATAAAACTATAGGAAAAAAATTTAAAACCCTATAATTATAATTTACTTTCCTCCCCTATAAATGTAAAAGTAAGCCCACTTCCAGAAATGCTAAAGAGCTGAGCTTTGGAAGACCGATAGAAACTATAATAAAACTATAGAAAAAAATTAAAACACCCCAAAATTCTAATTTACTTCCCTTCCCTGTAAATGTAAAGTTATGTAAAAGTAACGCTGCCCACTTCCAGAAACGCTAGAGAGCTGAGCTTTTTAAGACTAGAAGGCCCTATGATAAAACTATACGAAAAAATTTAAAAACACCAACATTTTAATTTACTTCGCTCTCCTATAATGTAACTTCCAGAAACGCTAGAGACCTGAGCATTGGAAGTCTGGTAAAACTATAGGAAAAAAATACCAACATTTTAATTTACTTCCCTCCCATATACATGTAAAGTTATGTAAAAGTAAGACTGTCCACTTCCACAAACGCTAGATGGCAGAACTTTGGAAGTGCGTATAGGAACTACAATAAAACCATGGGAAAAAATTAGCAAAGTTTAAAAAAACATTTCCGACCTAAGAAGAACCTTTCATTTTGAAAGGATCAGGCACACCTCTTATGGGATTTCTGTAATCCGTCAAACTGCATGAAATTTTGGTATGTTGTAGACTGAACCTTTCTTATCAAAAGTTCTCATGGGCCCAACTCAAATTAATGACCAGTTTTTGAAATACAGCGTATTGTATGTGATGATGTCCAAAACGCATAATAGCTTTTTAGACGGGTTTTCCAAACATAAACGCAATTTTACTATTACATATATTTACGATTTATTTATTATTTTTAATCTGCGCCTTTAAAACATTATCTACAGGGTGTTTAAGCAAAGATTAGTCGAATGTTTTAATGAGAAACAAGGTTTAGTATGTTGTAGAATAAACTTTGCTCATCAGAAGTTCTCATGGGCCCAACATAAAATGATTTCCAGTTTTTGAAATACAGTATTGATAGTGATAAAGTTCAAGAAGCATTGTTTGCCCGCAGTTAGAAAAACGATAACTGCAGTGGACTGTATATATTTTATTAAATGAATGCGCGAACAAACATAAATTTATTGATACGAAATCACGAAATAATCAAAAGGTCCATAGTTAATTGCTGTTACCACACAACGGAAATCAGAAACAAAGCACTCACCAGTTTGCAGCCAATTTCTCCACGTTCCAGGGGCCCCTTTCTGGATCTAATGATGGCACCACGTAGCTGAAGGGCTGAAGTTTCTAGTTCTATGCTTCAGTACACCAAAATCGAGCACTTTCAAGTGTAGAAATTTGTAATAGTTGGAGAAAGTAAATTAACACGCCATTTTCTCGAGGCGGTAGAAAAGGATCTCCCTGATTCTTGGTGCGCATGTCCAATGCGCGAAAAATGTACTCTGTCCGTCATCCAATTGTGTGGTTTTAAAATTTTAAAAACAACCGCGAAATTTAGCGGGAGCTAACATAACTGCCCTCCAAAACAAACAATTTTAGAATATCAACCGGACAGATATAGATATTAGAAAAAATGATCGACCGATAAATATAAATGAATGGAAAACAGATAAGTATCGTAAGTTCATTTAGAGATAACGAAAACCCGAAAAAGGCAAAACAAACAAACAAAAAATTCAAAAAAAAAATAAAAATAAAGAAAAACCTATTGTAATACCCGGTAATAGGTAAAAAAAATTAAAATTACTTTTAATTCGGCAAGAGGCACAGTTTTACAACTGGCCGCTTGTAAACACCGGTAGCCGTTCGTACCTTCGCTACACGCACTTGACCGTCTCCGCCGGGATGCAATTCGAGAACCCGACCGACTGGCCATTTCAAAGGTGATTGGGTGTGATCACTCGTTATGATAACCAAATCATTTAATTTGATATTTGGGGACGAATCAGCCCACTTGTGTCGCTGTTGTAGCGTATGCAAATACTCTACAAAATACCGTTTCCAAAAATCATTATGTAGTTTTTGGATTAGTTGCCATCTCGAGAGCCGATTTAGGGGAACCTCGGACAAATCTGACTCCGGAATTTCTGACTTAAGGGGTTCAAGGGTCAAAAAATGCCCAGGGGTAAGAGGTTGAAGATCGTGTGGGTCTCTAAAGAGGCAGGAGATAAAGGGCGACTATTAAATACGGCTTCTATGCGACATGTAAGGGTGGACATTTCCATGATGGACAACTTCTGGTCGCCGACTACTCGAACAAAGTGAGTTTTAAAACTTTTGACGCCAGCTTCTGCCAGGCCATTGAAATGTGGACTGAGAGGAGGTCCCAGATGCCAACGAATAGAAAGTCTGGTGGACGCACTTCTTGCGTAATCAAGTAATTGGTTACGAAACCCTATAAAATTACTGCCCTGATCTGACCAGCATTGCGTCACGCTTCCACGTCTGGAAATGAATCGATGGAATGCACCTACAAACCCTTCGGTGGACAGTTCCATGGTTAATTCCAAATGCACGCAATGTGTGGCCGTACAGACAAACACACAGACATACGATTTGAAAGCTTTACAACCACGGTAACGATGAGGAATCACAAAGAAAGGTCCACAAAAGTCGATAGCTACACTCGAAAAAGGTTTAAGTTGATTGATTCGATGAGCGGGAAGTGAGCTCATTATGGGCGGTCTATAGGGTTTAGGGTTGATTCTAAAACATTGCAAGCATTTGGATATGGTTCTTTGAATTGCCCGTCTGGCAGATAATATCCAAAATTGCTGTAAAAGCAGATTATGTAATGTTTTAAACCCAGGATAAAGGTATTGTCGATGAGTGGACTCGATAAGAAGAGTAGTTAAACGATGGTTACTCGAAAGTAAGACGGGGTGTTTTGCAGAATAAGACAAAGGTCAGATTTTTGTAATCTGCCACCGACTCGAATGATATTATTTTCATCAAGAAAAGGTGAAAGTTTTCGAAAAGGTTTCGGTATTGGTTTATCCTTAGATAACGCGGAAAAAAGCTCAGAAAAGCAAGAACCTTGAACGCGTTTGATAAGAAGGTATAACGCACTTTGCATCTCACCGGTGGTAGGAAAAACAATATTTTCAAAAATAATTTTTTGGTCCGGTGGATTAGTGGGTTTTTGATAGGAATGGTTTTGAAAAAGGTTAGCTATTCGAAGGACATAACAAATGATGCGTTGAATTTTTGATATAGATGAATATTTGATAAGAAGCTGATCTAAGAAGTTAACGTCAATTATCGCATTTAGCTATTCCTCCAGATTAATATCTCCGAAATCAATCGGCATTATTGATTTATGAAAATCGGGCCATTCGTTTTCGGGAGACCACAAAAACGACGGTGCGTTCCACCACATGTCATGTGAAATGAGCTGTGAGGGGGTGGCCCCTCGTGACGCAATATCGGCTGCATTTAAAGCAGAAGGAATGTAGCGCCATGAGTTTGAGGGAATGATTTCTTGGATTCTACTGACTCGATTTCCAACAAAGGTTTGCCAGCGATTAGGAGGGGATGAAAGCCAGTGCAATACGACTTGCGAATCGCAGAAAGTAACGATATTTGTAAAAGTTATTTTTCCTTCATAGCTAGATAAGACGAAGTCAATTAATTCACTTAAAAGAAATGCGCCTAGGAGTTCTAGCCAAGCCAAAGTTTGTGACTTTATAGGCGCGACCCTAGATTTTCCAGGTGTGAGAGAAACAGATATATTGTTTTCCTCTTCTACATGAAAATATACGACGCCTGCGTAGCCTCGAATTGAAGCGTCACAGAAGCCGATGATTTGACAGGTATTGGTTTTTGACAGTTTGGTTTGTCGGGGTAATTGAAAATTGGAAAGAAGCGGGAATTCAGAACGAAGTTTGTTCCAAGAGTCGATGATAGAAGAATCTGCTTCTTCGTCCCAGCCTATTTTCGATATCCACAACTGTTGCAAAATAAATTTTGCTTGTAGCAACAAGGGACAAAGAAAACCTAAGGGATCGAAGATTGTCCCTATGATAGATAAAATAGAACGTTTGGTTGGGGGTTTGTCCTTCATTCGGCATTGATAAGAAAAAATGTCGTTTTTTGGATGCCATTGAAGTCCTAAAACTTTGATAAAGTGGGGTTCCTCCTTGTCGAAAGAGAGAGGCATTTGACGATCGGACTCTGGCAATGTTGCCAATAACTCAGGACAATTGCTTGCCCATTTTTTAAGTTCAAATCCTCCCGACTTCAACAAATCATTGAGTTCTGTTTGAAGGGAAAGGGCTTTAGAAAGCGAAGGGCTAGTTCCCAAGATATCGTCGATGTAAATTGACGTTTTTAGAACAGTACTAGCCATAGGAAAACGTTCCTTTTCCCTCTCTGCCAGCTCATTTAATGTACGCATGGCTAGAAAAGGTGAACATGTCATGCCAAAAGTGACAGTAGAAAGTTCCCACACTGAAAGTGGGTCCTGTGGAGAAAACCTCCACAATATCCTTTGATAAGGACGGTGATAAGGATTGATAAGGACTTGACGGAACATCTGTTTAATATCAGCAATGTAGGCAATAGGATTAAGACGAAACGTAAGGAGTAAAGAAGCAATATCCTTTTGAAGTTTCGGTCCAGATAACAACGTGTCATTGAGACTAATATTCTTTGGGGTGACTGCCGAAGAATCCCAGACTACCCTTAATTTTGTACTTAAGCTTTCCGGCTTTAGTACGCAATGATGTGCCAAAAAACATGATACGTCGACTTTTGGTTGACTAGGTAAAACTAGACTCATGTGATTAGAATCGATATAGTCTTGCATGAAACTAGAATAGGCAGTGTACAGGTCAGGATTTTTGAGTAATCTATTTTCTAGAAGTAAAAATCTACGATAAGCTTGCGGATAAGTATTTCCTAGGTCAGGGTTTATTTTATCTTTAAACGGAAGATCTACCATGAATCTACCGCTCGGTTGTCGTACGACACTCGCAGTAAATATTGATTCTGCTTGTTTTTCTTCCTTTGATAAGATTTGATTTTTAGGCAAATGTTCGATTTCCCAAAACCTAGGGATAATGACCTCTAAAGGAGGTGAATGACTCGTTAAAAAACAACTGGTTCGTTCCGTAAGATTACCTACTTCGTCAACTTTTCCCATGACGACTCAGCCAAAGATGGTTTCAAGGGCTGAAGGTTGCCCTAATTGTCCAAGAACCCTGCCCTCCTTGAATATCTGTGCGAATAACTCGCAACCAATAACTAGGTCCACAGGTCTAGATTTGAAATAAGATGGGTCGGCAAGTTTAAGGTTTTCCAAGTGTTTCCACTGATTATCGTTCAAAGTGAATGTAGGCATATTGAAACATAGTTGTGGAACAACAATTGCTTCGAAATTAAGTAAAGGAGTGACCTGTCCTTGTGGCTTAATGTGACATTGAACGAGCCCTTTGGAAGTAAGAGAAGACATTTGATTTAATCCGAATATTCCAGGGGTGTAACTTCGCCTAGGAAGATTAAGACGCTGAATACACTTTTCACTGATGAATCCTGTCTGTGATCCAGAATCAAGCAGTGCCCTTAAAGTTTGAAAATTTCCGCAACCGTCCATAACATCTATTATGGCGGTGCATAAAAGAAAGGTACCTGAAGGTCCTGAGGTATTTAATGACACATGAAGATTATTGACAGGAGGTGTGTGAATGACAGGACTAGTATCTTGGCTTCCAGACTCTTTATTAGTTTCTAAGATATGAGTTAAAGTGTGGTGCCTTTTACTATTGCAAGTCCTGCATGAATATTTTGATTTGCACGTGTCTACCCCATGCGAGGGATGAAAACACGCTAGACATAATTTTTTCTGCTTGATGAAAGATAGGCGATCGATGAGAGGTCAAGAAATGTTTGACATTTCGAAAGCACGTGACCTTGATTACACCGGAAACATTTTATTACCGTACTTGAGTTAGTTGAGGTGCCAGCCAGTCCTAGCCTAGCCGAATTGGATGATTTATAGGTAGGCTTTTGCCCAAACTGATTTGGCATAGAATTTGATTTTTGAAAGGTAGGCTTTTGCCCAAACTGATTTTGCATAGAATTTGATTTTTGATAGGTAGGCACCTTTTTGGGTGCTGTTGATTGAGGAAGTGATTCCAAAACTTTACATCTTTTTTCTAGAAATTGAAAAAGTGACTGAAAAGTGGGAATTTCGGTATTAGTATTGGCGGGACTCATTTCGAAATTTGAACGCGTCGGAATATCCAATTTTTCTAACAAAATGAAAAAAATAATAAAGTCCCAACTGTCAACGTCAAAGCTAAGTGATTTTAAAATTTCTAGGGATTCTGAAAAGGTGTCAATTAAATTACGCAATTCTTTAGCTGACTCGTTTTTTTATGTAGAGTTCATAATTGTGCTTAAAGCATCATTTGCGAGGTCTCGCTTGTTTTGATATCTATTGACTAATTTGTCGTAAGCAATTTTATAATTTTGATCAGATAAGCTAATCTCTGATATCAATTTTAAAGGCCATCATCCTCGAGATATGAACATAAATATTGAAGTTTTCGGACGTTACTTAGACTTTGATTTTGATCTATAATGTTATTCTATAATTAAAAAGATCGAAAAAGCTTGGCCATAATTTTTTATCACCTCGAAATATGGGAATACCTAACTCTTTGAGTTTTGGAGTTTCGTTTTGTCGAACATATGATCCCGAAAAGGATGGGGCCTCAACCGGAAATATTTCAGAGTAAACCCCTTTACACGCATAGAAATATTTACGAGCTTCTGATAGGACCGCATCCTGCGTTTTAAACTCCTCGTCGTCCGAGTCGTCTATCAACATAATGACATCATTATGTGCCAGCATGCATTTATCGAAGGTTTCATCCAAATCGGAATACACTTGAAACACTTGAAACTCGTTTCTCGCTTTTGCGTCCGTTGCCGCGGTTTGTGAAAACACATAACACTCGGTGATCGCAGATAAAAAATCCTTGCGTTTTTGCACGGCTTTTTTGATAGACATAATTTTTACCTTTGAAATGACGAAATTGTCGGTAAATATACAATTAACGCTAAATTAAAGCTTCTGAAATAGAAAAATGACGAATTGTCGAAAATATGCACTAATTTATCGCAATTGATGAAAAATGTTTTAATATCGAAATGGTATGGAACACATCTAATCACAGAAATGTGTTTGTTTGTTTTGATCGCTTCTCGATTTTTGTTTACTGAAGTGACCACACGGTAGACCCTGCGTTACCATAGCAGCGGACCGAAAACAGGTGAACTGCGCCGAAACCGAAGGTCGAACGAAAATCTCTCTCGGTTCAATACGATTGGCAAAATTCAAGGCCGTGTGATCTCGGCGAAAATGTGAAAATGAAATGGCCGACTTATTAATACCGTCGTATGAAGTAAATTTAAATATTTGGTTCGAAGGAACACTTATGTTTGCCCGCAGTTAGAAAAACGATAACTGCAGTGGACTGTATATATTTTATTAAATGAAAGCGCGAACAAATTTATTGATAAATATAAAATAAATTTAAAACAAAGCACTCACCAGTTTGCAGCCAATTTCTCCACGTTTCAGGGGCCTCTTTCTGGATCTAATGATGGCACCACGTAGCTGAAGGGCTGAAGTTTCTAGTTCTATGCTTCAGTACACCAAAATCGAGCACTTTCAAGTGTAGAAATTTGTAATAGTTGGAGAAAGTATATTAACACGCCATTTTCTCGAGGCGGTAGAAAAGGATCTCCCTGATTCTTGGTGCGCATGTCCAATGCGCGGAAAATGTACTCTGTCCGTCATCCAATTGTGTGGTTTTAAAATTTTAAAAACAACCGCGAAATTTAGCGGGAGCTAACAAAGCATAATAGCTCTTTAAACGGGTTTTCCAAACATATACGCAATGGTACTTTTACATATAGAATATAATTTTTTTTTAATGACTTGACTTATTAAGTATTTAATACAGGGTGTTTCGGCAAATATAGTTTTTTAAATACGTTTAAAGAATCTATGTATTATATATAATTAAGCTTCCTAATATTAAAACAGGGTTTTTAGCGAGTTTGTGCTGCAAAAAAAGCGAAAAGGGCCTAATTGTAAAGAACTAATAATCTACCACCTTGTAGATAATGTTTTAAAGGTACAGATTTTAAAATAATAAATAAATCGTAAATATATTTAATACTAACATTGCGTTTATGCTTCTTGGACATTATTACTTTTAGCACCCTGTATTTCAAAAACTGGTCATTAATATAAATTCGACCCATGAAAACTTTTGATGAGCAAGGTTTAATCTACAACATACTAACGCTAGTTTCTCAATAAAACACTCGATTAATATTTACTTAAACACCCTGTAGAAAATGTTTTAAAGGTACAGATTAAAAATAATAAATAAATCGTAAATATATGTAATACTAACATTGCGTATATGTTTGGAAAACCCGTCAAAAAGCTAATGTGCTTCTGGGACATTATCACTTTCAACACTCTGTATTTCAAAAACTGGTCATTAATTTGAGTTCGGCCCATGAGAACTTTGGATAAGAAAGGTTCAGTCTACAACATACCAAAATTTCGTGCAGTTTGACGGATTACAGAAATCCCATAAGAGGTGAGCCTAATCCTTTGTCTGGCTTTACTTTTATCTCAATTCTTTTTACGGAATACTATTTTCGCGTACTTGGCCCTTTTTTATATGAAATGTTTTTGTTATGATATAATATAATACAAAACTGTATTTTAGAAAAAAAAATAAGAAATTAAGAATTAAACATTGTTTTTAAATATATTATTTACCGAAAAACCAAATCTTAAAAGTAAATAAATTGATCCATGACAGATCCGATACCTTCCTAGCTAGCCTATTAGCAAACTTCGAGTGAAGCCATGATCCGTGATATATCAGCCTTAAAAACAGTTTTTTGTAAATATATCAGAAACCAAAGCTCCTATTATTGCGTAAAATGTAGTATATTCCGAAAACCGCATATTAATGAGATGCTCCGTTAAATACTTATCAATTTTTATCAATGGATTTTGGCCAAAATATAATCAGCTCGTTAAAGTGGCGAACACTATTTTACCTGAAAATTTTATCAACATCAGTTTAGCGGTATAGGAGCTATCGTGTTACGGACACACACACAGGCCAAAATGCACCCTCCGGGGCTAGTAATCTATTTTGTGGCCGACAAAAATTTTTATCTTCACTTATACCCTTTTGTCGTTCTGAAAATGGTGAAGGAAATTGGCCCCAATAATTGGACAAGGAAGCTAGTATAAAACTCCATGAAAATGTTTTTTTAAATCCAAGAGTGACATCTAAAAGTCTTCCTCTATATCTATGAATAATCGAAATATTGGCTGCATACAAAATCCTTTGAGATTTTCAACAATTTGGGTTTACCTATAATTGAAATGTCTGCTCCGGTATCTATTAAGACATTTATGCTGGTTGTGGATCTCGAATAAATAGGCGACGATTTGTTAAGTTAGATGAGTCATTCGCCACCAACAATGACTGGCAATCTAGTTTTTTGTCTGGTTTGAACCAAAATTGCAAGGCTGTATGCATTTGACTACCTATTCATCAAATTTTGAATAATACCAACAAAATTAATTCCTTAAAGCCGAATGTTGCCTATCTGATTTGCTTTTTTTTAAATTTTTTATTGAGTGTCAATTTTGTTTTGTACAGAAGAAGATTCTGGATATTTTATTGTGTTGAGGTGTTTAATGTTTTGTCTAAACCCTTTAATCATATCATCTGCCATGTTAAGCAGGTCTTCAGATAATTTATTTTGAGAAGCTTAATTAACTAGGCAAACGGACGTAATTGGTGGGCATTTCTTCGGACAAAAGAAATTCCTTTTCTCTAAATAACTGGCTTGGCTTTTGTATTTCAGAAATGTATTTGATTACTTTGTCTTTATCAGAAATTTTATAATGTTTAACCAATTGATTTTTTAATTTGGTGTATGGTTTTAGTTAAACTTTAAATGAAGCAATATTTGGGTTGTCTTTTATGGTGTCACAAATAAAAATTGCTAAAAATTTCGCAAATTTTATTTTCTCGGATTTAATTAAATAGCTTCCAAAAAATTTTTCAGCAGTTTGGTTCCACAGTTAAGGTTGGTCTTTCCAAAAAGATGGTAGTTAAATATATTTCTAATTTGTTCTTTATGATCTGCGCTTCGAACCTAATAATCTGTCTCTAAAACTTACTTGATTTTGTTCTAGTTTTACCACTTTTTCTTCTATAAACTTAAATTCTTGGTCAGTGTTCTCAAATTTCTTGAGGAAATATTGAAAAACTGCTATCTCATTGTGTGCATTATAGATGAAGTTTTCTCCAGTTGAAGTGCTTTGAGAGGCCTCTTCCAATAACATGGTTTCATGTTTTAATTAATTTCTGCTTCCAGTATCAACTTTAAATAATTTATGGAACCTTCAGTATTTTTATTTAAATGTTTAAGTTTTTTGTGTACTTATTCTTTGGTTAAACTGTTAATCAGTTTGGGCACCTTTATATTGGGCCACCAATTATGGTTTTCTTCTAAATTTAATAAAAATAATGCTGATTTTTGGTACAATAATGATGTATTAAAAAACCTTTTAAAACTATCAGTTAATTAGCTTATAACAAAAAATATAACCAATAAAATGTATTAAAACAGGTTACTCTACACCCTTTTCTGTGGCAGAGAAATCAATCACGATATTCTCATTTATATTATTATTTCAATAGAAACGGGCTGTATTTCTCGTAGGATACGAAAGATTTAAATGGAATACTAAGTTTTGAAAATAAATTTAAAGTTTCCAGAGGCTGGCTTAGCCAACTAACCAAATTTAATTTTGACTAAAGTTAATCACCCAGTTGCACTCTATAACAATTATTATTAATGAGTGGTTAGATTTATGTGGTTACCGCTACTGTTAGGCGTTGTTCTTAATAGACTTATTAGGACGAAACACTTAATTGATTACATTTGGTGAAATAAATATTGGAACCCCTTGTGATTTAAAATCCTTAAATATTTAATGCCTTTGAGCAGCCAGCTGCCCCAAATTTTTGATCATTTATTTATCTAAAATCAATCTCAAAAAGATTCTTCTGTTCGATTTAAGCGCGGGTCGATCTCACTTGCTCTCTTTCCTGAAACGGATTAACAGTTTGGATCAAAACAGTAAACATAACCCTAGTTCTCTCTCTCTGTATAGTGCAACAAAATTATTAGAAAACCATGCCAAAAGCAAAAAATAATGGCGTTGAAAGAGTCAGGCGATATTAGGTCAAGTTCTGACGAGGAACAAAAATATTCGTTGTTTTGCTTGTTTAAAAATTTAAAGTTTCCATAGGCTTGGTTCGCCAACTAACCAAAATTAATTTTGACTCAAGTTAATAATCCAGTTGCACTCTATAATAAGTATTAATGACTTATTAGATTTATGTAGTTGCCGTCAGTGTCAGACGTTGTTCTTAATATTATTTTAGGACGAGACAGTAAATTGTTCTTGGAACAGCTTGAGAATCGGGATCCTTAAACCCGCCACTGTAGTAAAACAAGATATAAAGTTCCCTTATTCAAAAATACCATATAAAAAACTGTATTAAAATTTAAAGTGTGAAACACACACAGATTTGCATATAAAAACCAGCTGCTTTGCTTCAAAATTCGGCCTTTGTGTATTTAAAAACCGGATTTCTTAGTGTAGGTATTTATTAAGTGGAAGTTAGCGACTGTATTATTAAATTTGGCTTTCGTATGTCAATTTTGAGAGGTCAGCTGTTAGTTTTCTGTGTGAATAAAGTCGACTCTAAAATAAAGTCAGGTTTTATTCCAATAAGTCCCTATTGTTCAAGAGTGCAGGTCGTACTTGGCGATAGCTTCTGTTAAGCCTTACAACACAAAGTAAGTCTTTGAGACATTAGAATACGACTTCATGCCTAAAATACTAATATGTTTCCCAACATTTTAAAATAAATTTTTAATTTTTGCACGTGCTCTTGTAAATCGCAAAATGGTTATTATGATTAGATGACGCACTATACCCTATGCAAATTTTTTAATAATTATGTAATATTATTACCTTTTTTCATTTATTTACGCACTAACTTGTTCAAATTATTTAATTTTATTAATTTAATTTAGAATTTCTTGTAATATTTTTAATTGCAACTACTGTTTTGAAATGTAAGCCGGTATCTGTTATCAATGCAGCAATTAGCCAATTACTTACCCCTAAATGCGAGAATTCTCTTTACCGTTAATGGTATTAATATTCTTTCCTACACAAACACAATGTTTATTAAATATACAGGAAAGTCGTGTGGGATGAAGCACATTTATTAAAAATTCAAATGTTTGGTTTTCTAAATGCGCTCAAACACGTTGATTTTTGATTTTTACTGCAACGTTTTTGTAGTTAACTTATGTATACAGGCTTCGCTTAAAAAATAATATTTTTACCTTCCTAACAGGCGTAGCAGTGGCTAGAGAAGGTAATGTTTTCGACAAAAAATTGAAAAACGTTGAAAATTAGTTATTTGGGTGTATCTTGACCTATCTAAGCAATATCGGCGTGACGCCTGTCCGTGTGTGTGTGTGTATGACTGTCCGTGACAAAATAGCCCATAAACCGCTGAACCGATTTTTATGAAATTATCAGGAAAAATAGCGTTTGACACTGTAACGAGCAGATTAGATTTTGATCAAAATCTATTAATGCTAATGACAGTTTTTTGACAGTTTAAAAATGTAAAATATGCTAACTTTTTAACGGAGCATCGAATAAATATTCGGTTTATGAAATATAGTAGAACATATTTCTTTCAGTAATTTGTGTTATAACCAAAAACTTTTTAGGAGCCTTCGTTTCTAAAACGAACATTTATAAAAAAAAACTTTTTTCAAGGCTGACATAGCGTGGAGTTGACTTGGAGTATGCTAATGGGCTGGCAGGTATCAAATCCTTCATGGATCCATTTACTTCTGTTATTTTTGTCAGTTATCGAAAAATTTACAATTGATTTCTTTCAAACTTTGCGACAATGTGTTTGCTGAAAGAAATATCATTTAAAATTCAGAGATTTTGCTTATGGAAAATAGCTCGGACCCATCAGTATTAATTTTTAACTGCGAGTTTTTTTTAATAATACATTCATGTATACAGAATGTCTCAAAAATTTGTTATGATCATTAAACCAGTGCACAGGCTGGTAATTTTGGCAAAAACCTGTCCAAAAATATATTAATTTTTTTAAAAATACTATTTGTTAATAACTAAAAAGTAATTTTTAGTTAAATACTTGAAAATGAATAAATGCACAGGGTATCCCAGATAAAAAAAAATATGAACATGGGGTCTTTATGGTGTAGTCGTTGAACAGGAAATCAAACAGGTTATTAGAGACTTATTGGAATAAAACCTGACTTTATTCTAGACTCGACTTTATTCTGACACATTTGCTCAGAAAACTAACAGCTGACCTCTCAAAATTGACATATCAAAGCCAAATTTAATAATACAGTCGCTAACTTCCATTTAATAAATACCGACACTAATAAATCCGGTTTTTAAATACACAAAGGCCGAATTTTGAAGCAGAGCAGCTGCTTTTTATATGCAAATCTGTCACCATAGGGTCGATGTTTAAATAAGGTCAGGTTTTATTCCAATAAGTCCCTATTGTCTTCCTCCACTAATTTTTAATTTGTTTTAAACGATGGGCGCATCCAGGAAGGGGTGACCAGGGGCCCGGGCCCCCCGCAAGCCTTAGATTTTTTTACATATTTTCGACATATTTCAGAAAAAAAAACACAAAAAATACCTTAAAATTCGACATCATGAGGCTTCGGGCCCCCCCAAGAGGCCTCGCCCCCCCCCCAAGACATATTCCTGGGTGCGCCACTGTTTAAACAAATAGTCCCGACATGTTTCGTAAGCAGAAACTTACATCTTCAGGGGACATTACCAAACTAAATTAGCACAACATTTTGAAAAACTAGTTAACAAACTATCCTTAGCTACTAAAATAGTTAGGTCAAACCGTGACCTAAACCTGTGTGATTTCCCAGTAAATAAATAGTTAATAAACAAAGACAATGTTTAGCTGTTGCTCGAAATTTTAAAAACCCATGTAGATATTTTTAATTTCAAAACAGCATCTGGTTGAGCTTGGAATGAATCCACTCTTTTTCGAAAATACCTAAAATTGTATATCTTACCGTTTTCGAAATTTTTTTAATGTCTATTTTTATTGAATTTAATGTATTTACTAAATTGTTTTTCTTTGTGCTAGTAAGAGTAAGCATATTTACGGGTGCACCTAATGCAACCTTCATACAAAAAATACATTTGTATTTTAATTGAAAATTATATTTGTCATAAAAAAATAGAAAACATTACAAATGGTAAAATGGCAACATAGTCAAGCCCATTTTTTTACTCTATATACAGCAATAAGAGCAATACGTCTTGAGGGGACTGAGTAGCTGTATTTTATGCTATTTTATTTTTTTATTTATAAAATATGTGGAAATTATCTAAAAAAATCTTAGGCTTATAGAGGACCCGGGCCCTAAACCTCTCGCCCCCTGTGATGAACCCTAAGTGCGCCCATAAAATATCTTTCCTTTATGTAAAAAATTTCATAATTTTTGCATAAGTATGAAAAAAAGCATTGCGCAAATTTTTTGTTTTTTACCCTGTATCTACGTTATGGTATCGACCTAAGATAAAATAAGCCTGAATTTTTTTAAGCAGATACATGCGCAACTTTTTACCGTTAACAAACTCTTTTAAAATTATTTATATCTTTAATGCTTTTCAATATCCCTATATATCCCGATGTAAAGAAGCATGTTCTACTGGACACATGGTATATTTAGATCTTTTTTTAATGTGAAAAGTTGGGCGAACTTTTTTGATGTAGATTCATTGTACAGATTCTGGAGTTTGAGTGCTCAAAGTTATAAAAATCGAAGATATTTCAGTAAGGGTTGTAAATCGGTAAAAATGCGAATAAAAAGACGGCTCTGGAACGAAATAGCGATGTACAAAATAGCGACGTACGAAATAGCGAGTAATGAAATAACGACTATCAAAATAGCGATGTAATGAAAGAGCGACTATCAAAATAGCGATGTATCAAAATAGCGTTTGTAACAAAACAGCGACATATTAAAATAGCGATGTATCAAAATAGCGACAATCGAAATAGCGATATATCAAAATAGCGACAACCAAAATAGCGACAATCAAAATAGCGATGTATCAAAATAGCGATGTATTAAAATAGCGATGTATCCAAATAGCGATGTATCAAAATAGCGATGTATCAAAGTACCGAATCAAACCAAACCGAATCTAATCAAACCAATCCAAACCGAAACGAACCGAAATGCGCTATTATTTCCTGCGGTATTTTGACTATACCAGCTTATGTTTTCAAAAAAAAACTTCCCTGATTCTTTTCCAGAATCCTAGAGGGTGTGAATCCGAACCGAACCGATCTGAACCGAATTCGGTTCGGTTCGGATTCATACTCTCTAGGATTCCGGAAAAGAAGTCTGGAGAGTTTTTTTTTTAAGAATATGCTGGTTCGGTTCGGTTAAGTTGGGTTCGGTTCGGTTCGGTTCGGTTCGGTTCGGTTCGGTTCGGTTCGGTTCGGTTCGGTTCGGTTCGGTTCGGTTCGGTTCGGTTCGGTTCGGTTCGTTCGGGTCGGTTCGGTTCGGTTCGGTTCGGTTCGGTTCGGTTCGGTTCGGTTCGGTTCGGTTCGGTTCGGTTCGGTTCGGTTCGGTTCGGTTCGGTTCGGTTCGGTTCGGTTCGGTTCGGTTCGGTTCGGTTCGGTTCGGTTCGGTTCGGTTCGGTTCGGTTCGGTTCGGTTCGGTTCGGTTCGGTTTGGATTCACACCCTCTAGGATCCCGGGAAAGAAGTCAGGAAAGTTTTTTTTTTGAAAAAATTTCTTAGAAAGAAACCCTTTAGTCGAGGTATATGCCAAGAAATATCGCTATTTTGAAAGTCGCTATTTTGTTACATCGCCATTTTAATAGTCGCTATTTCGTTACATCGCTATTTTGATAGTCACTATTTTGATAGGCGCTATTTTGTTACATTGCTATTTTGTTACATCTCTATTTCGTTACAATCGCTATTTTGTTACATCGCTATTTTGATAGTCGCCCTTTCATTACATCGCTATTTTGATTGTCGCTATTTCGATACCGCTATTTTAATACTCGCTATTTTGTACATCGCTATTTCGTTCCAGAGCCTAAAAAGACCTTGGCATTTGTACCAAAATTATTAATATCCGTAATAATATCCATAATAATTTTAGCCACAAAAGTAATTCAAAATACTAAAATTTTCGCAACAATAACTACGAACGAACACTTTGGTTAATAAGGAGTAGTGATAATAGTTTTGACATTTCTCTTACCAGTTACTGATTGCCCAGATACAATTTCTCTTTGCTGATTGCCTTACCACACAATGGTTTTCACTACACGACGGTATGTTCTTCTAGTTGAACGCACCCACTTATACCTTTGTTGATGAGGTTCACCGTTTTGTCTTTTTGGCCAGATTTTAGCTAAAATACGTGCAGTGGTAACAGATCTATTTTTTTTTAATTTTCTTTTTTTTTGCGTCATCACATCACACAAGTTAATAAAATCATACAGCCCAACAGCCACAATTATGAGAGATCAAACGATATTTTAAGACTACTTGAAACCTTCGTGCGCCCTTTTAACCTAATTGCTTTGTTCTGTCTTTTTTAATCCACTTTTTAACGTTCGAAAGAATATAATTACGCCATGTTTTACCCACCATTGTTCTAATATTTTTGCTTTGATGTTGATTACGTTCCCGTCAGAGTTGAAGGGCCAATTAGGATCTTAAAAGGCTTGAATTGTTTTTTGATATTATTAAAAAACACAGTGCCAACTACAAGCGAACTGGGCCAAACGAGAGCTAGAATAAAGATAAATGGATCCATAACGGAGCTAACACTAAAAATTTCATGAAAATCGGTTCAGCGGCTTGGGAGCTATTGTGTTACAGACAGACAGAGATCCACACACAGACAGAAGAGGCCAAAATACATCCAAATTTTTGGCGTTATCTCAATTATTTTTTTTTCTTAAAAATAATATTTACTCTAGCCATTGCTGCGCGGGCAAGAAAGATAAAAATGTATATTTCTTTTTTATTTCATATTTGTCAGTTATCGAGAAATGTACAATTGATTTTTTTCAAACTTTGCGAGAATGTCTTAAGTTGAAAGAAATTCATTTAATATTCAGAGACTTATTTTATGGGAAATAGCTCGGGCACATTGGATTTCATTTTTAACCGTGAGTTTTTTCTATAGTGAATTCATGTAATACAGAGTATCTTAAAGATTATTTATGATCATTAAACCAGTGGTAACATATATATATATTTCTTTTTTCCTGTATGTTCTTTTTACAAGCTTTTATTTAGCTTCAGATGTTCTGTCTAACTAACTATCTAACTAACTATCTATCAAATCTTGTAAAGCGTTTTTGACACACTTCCCATTATCCGATTTGGATGAAATTTGGTACACACATAGTGGTCCTATGACAATACAACATTAAGAAAAAAATATCCTCTCACCCCTACCCCCACCTCTTCTATAGAAAAATGTGTTTTTGGTATACATACATAGTGGTCCGATGATAATACAACAATAAGAAAAAAATATCCTCCCACCCCTACCCCCACCCCCTTCCATAGAAAAAATTTGTTTTTGACACACATCCCGTTATCCGATTTGGATGAAATTTGGTATACATATAGTGATCCGATGACATTACAATATTAATAAAAATTTATCCTCCCACCCCTACCCCCTTTCATGAATGAGTTTTTGACACACTTTCCATTATCCGATTTGGATTAAATTTGGTATACATATAGTGGTCCGATAACAATACAACAATAATGAAAAATACTCTGCCAATATATGGGCCCCTAAGCTCACACTAGGTACTATAGTTATAGTGTACGTGTGAGCTAATATAACTAAAAACTGAAATATATTTTATTTAACTCCAGACTAAATTACCTTTTGTTTAATACCACACAAGACATGTTTTGGCTTAAACTCAAATTTTTAAAATCTACCCTTAAAAAAAAACAAAAAACTAAAATGTATTTTGGTAAACTCCGGACTCAATTACCTTTCGTTTGATATCACACACGCCATATTTTCACTTAAACTCTAATTTTTAAAATATACCCCCACCCTTTTTTTCTAAATAAATTAAAATGTATTTTGTTTAACTGCAGACTCAATTACCTTTCGTTTGATATCACACACGCCATATTTTCACATAAACTCTAATTTTTGAAATCTACCCGCACCTTTTTATTTGGTTTCTGTTCGGTGGATTTTGTTCATTTTTAAATGGGACCATCTCGACCCAAGACCCAGCCTAGGTACCAAATTTCATTAAAATCGGCCAAGCGGTTTTTGAGTTATGCGCGTTGGTCGTTACAGACATACAGACAGACAGACAGACAGACATACAGACAGACAGACAGACAGACGGCGCAACAAAAAAGTTTCAAAATCATCTGAAACGCAAAGATATATAAAAAATTTTGAAATCGGAGCAACTTTTTTTTTCTCGAAAAAATTAGGATCACCATAGCTCACACTACTATAGTATAGTATATGTGTGAGCTAAATGTCGTGCAAATAGTGATATTTAATTGATACGGATATCTTATCGTGCTAACATCGTCAAAATTTCCATCAGTCGGCCATCGCTTTTATTATTATGATAATATTAGAATATTAGAAAATTATTTTTTAATTTTTAATCATTTAAAGATTTTATTATTTAAATATTTGATACAAATATTGAGAGATTTAAGTATCGTGTTTTAAAACGGTTTAAGAACTTACAAATAATTTTCAAATGTGGTTTTTATCGTTAGGGATCATTGCTACACCCTGTATATAATTATAATGATTCAAAAATTCAACAAAGAGACATATTTTTCTTAAACACGATATTTTAAACGTGTTACATCCTATAACCTTATTATGGCCAGCTTTTCTAGAAATTCGACCAGTGTGGCGTCGTTGATACAAGATTGTAAATATGTTCTGTCTGAAATTTTCATAAGGATGGAAATTGATCAGACATCGCTAAGTATCGCGGGATTAGAAAAATTTTCATATTTGCCAAAAAAAAATTGAAGCGATTGTTGCATTCTCCTGGAAAAATTGAAAGCGGTTGGTGTTCATCGAACTCTGTACAAATGATTTGAGGACAATCTTGCTGGTAGATCTCATTCAGTTAAATTAAAAAACTTTATTTCTTCAGAAATTTTGGTTTAGGATTTCCTCAAGGCATTTCGACCTTATTATTTAATATATTCTTAAATGATATAAAAGGTGTTTTTGATGTGTGTATTCCTGGCCTATGGTGCTGTTGTCAAGTTCTATATAATTGTGGAATTTAATAATGACTGCCGATTGCTACAGGAGAGCTTAAACAAATTTATGAGGTGTTGTAATAACAACAAGCTAACTTTAAACCTTTAAAACCTTTTAAGTTCCTTTTCTAAACTTAAAAAACGTGAGTAGATTATTACAAATTTGACATAATTGAACTCAAATGAACAAATGTTGTAAAGGACTTTGGCATTTGGTTAGGCACTGAACTTACCATAAAAAGTCACATTGAGATAACCATTAATAGGGCTCTGAGAATAATGCATGGGCTTTGTATTTCCAATGCTTAGGAAATTTAAGAACATTTATCACTTAAAGCACTTATTTTGTTCCCTTGTGCGCTGTGTATGTTTAGGTATGGTAACCCAATATAACAACCTTATTTTAGTTCACAAAACTAGATTTGAAAGAGTTCCGTCAAAGTTTTTTAGAAGAATGGGTTTTAAAATGAAAATTTCATACGACGAATAAACTATTCAGAACCTAAGGCCCAATTTACTAGAAACTACAAGAAACTTTTTTGATTTGTGTACACTTTTTATATCATCCATAATATCTTGGATGCACCCGAACTCCTAGCGGCGCGGCGGTTGTTTTGCGTGTCCCTTCAGGTCTCTTGCAAAAGCCGTTGGATCAAACTTCACCAAGTCATCCATACCACCACTTACAGATAAAAATACTCACTTAGCCACAACATCAGAGGAAAAAGCTAATATGCTGGCCAAAATCTTTTCCTCCAACTCAAACCTAACAGTGCCAAATGGAAAAACTCCAACGTTCATTGAAAGGGTTTCCCACAATATGCCAGAGGTACCCTTTTGTCACAGAGAAATACGAAAATCCCTTAAAAAGTTGGATACAAACAAAGCAATGGGTCCAGATGGCATTCCCGCGATAGTACTCAGAAATTGTGCTAGCGAACTCACCCCAACTTTCGCAAAATTATTCAATTTATCTTATAGGCAAGGAGTATATCCATCATCATGGAAGTCTGCCGCAGTACAACCCATTCCAAAGAAAGGAAAAAAGACAGATCCGTTAAACTATAGACCAATTGCTCTACTTCCGGTGATATCAAAAGTAATGGAAAGAGTTGTGAACAATCACCTAACCAAGTACTTGGAAAAGTACAAAATTATCAACGACAAGCAATACGGATTTCGAAAATATAGGTCAACTGGCGATTTACTTACATACGTCACTCACTTATGGCAAAAAGCGATTGAGTTGCGAGGTGAAACAAGAACAATTGCCTTAGATATATCTAAAGCATTCGATAAAGTCTGGCATGAAAATCTGCTCAACAAGCTCAAAGCAACGGAATTGTCGCCGAGACTTCGCACTTGGTTTGAAAGTTACCTTAAGGATAGATCCATTTATGTTTCACTGGATGGCCGGATCTCCAACTCTTACCAAATAAATGCTGGTGTGCCACAGGGAGCAATCCTTTCGCCAACACTTTTTCTGATTTACATAAATGACCTCATAGATAATTAGTGCTCCACTTTATTGCTTTGCAGATGATGGCAATGTATTCTCCTTAATCATACCACCCACATGTCTCTCCGCACGTGAATTCCATTACCTTAGACTAACTGAAATATCACAGATAAATAACGACTTGGAGATAATAGAAGACTGGGGCAACAAAAACCTTGTACAGTTCAACGCGCAGAAAACCCAAGCAGCCCTGTTTTCAAAAAAGACCAGCACCGGTGAGCCAAACATCATGCTATCTGGAAGTGCTGTCGCATTGCAGAGCCAGTTGAACATCTTAGGAGTCACTGCAGAGACCAACATGTCTTGGCACAGTCACGTGGCAGATATAGCTAAAAGGGCGTCCCAAAAGCTTGGGGTGCTATTTCGTACAAGACATCTGTATACACCAAGCCAACTGCTGACACTCTACAAAGCCCAGATTCGACCAACTATGGAGTACTGCTCACATGTATGGAGTGCGGCACCCAAACATACCTTAATGCTTTTGAACACCGTGCAAAAACGAGCTATCAATGACCCCGCACTTACCCGTAGCTTGGATAGTCTCGAACATCGAAGAAGATCTATCTCTCTTCTACAGGTATTATCACGGAAAATGCTCTGAAGAGTTGGCACGTATGATCCCCCCGGGAGTAGCACCTACTAGGCGAACACGCCAAACAGACAGTAACCATCAATTTATTGTCAAAATAGAGGCACCAAGAACCTCATTATATCAGAATTCATATCTCTGGAGAACAACATCGCTATGGAATAAACTCCCTGCGACAGTTTTCCCTGCAGGTTACAACCTGAACCGTTTCAAAACCAACGCACACCAACATTTCCGCGCACTTGCCGCTTCTCGAGCGTGAAGGGATCTCCTTGCGAGTGCGCATACCCGTAAAAAAAAAAAATTATAATTGCGTTTTTAATGTAAATTTTCATCGTGCCAATTATGGTGTAAACTCTGCTATCACTAGAATGTATAATAAAGCAAATGACGTGATAAAAAACTATGATAGAGATATTATGTTCAATTCATATTTTATTTGATTTTGTAATAGTGTCAAAAAGTGTTTGTCACAAATTAATGCCTCTTATTAATTTTATTAATCAAAAAAATCAAAATCAAAATATTTATTCGTTACTTAGGCCTATTAACAATAGAATGTAACAAGTCAGTAATTGTATTTAAATAGGTACAATAGTACTATAGTAAAATGAAATTACATTGCGTTCTTACACTAGAACATGTCATATATATATATATATATATATATATATATATATATATATATATATTTATATATATATATATATATATATATATATATATATATATATATATATATATATATATATATATATTTATATATATATATATATATATATATATATATATATATGTATATATATATATATAGATATATATATATATATATATATATATATATATATATATATTTATATATATATATATATATATATATATATATATATATATTTATATATATATATATGTATAACAAATGGTAGATATATACACAAATTACAAAAGAAAACACAGAAACGCTCACACACATACTTTTAATAGCACACAATAGTGCTTTGTTACGCCAAATGTCATTTTGTTCATTTATTTTTTTGACAAAAACAAGTTTAGTTCTTTTAGTTTGCAAAATGTTTCAGTACAAAGAAGTTTCTTAAGTACTTTTTTAAACTTATTCAAAGATAAAGGTTTGAAATCATTTGATAACATATTATATAAAGAAATTCCAGCATATACTGGACTCTTTTTAAAAAACTCATGTTTATGGAATGGTAAACAGAAATTGTTACCATACCGGGTAGAGTGACAATAAAAAAGTCATTTTGAGAATACATATGTTTAGTTTTATGTATATGTATTAATAATTTGTAAACATATAGTGAAGTAACAGTGAGACTACTGTTTTCTTTAAAATTTTGTCGGCACGAATCCGATGGTTTTAGGTTAAAAATTATTCGCAGTACCCTTTTCTGCGAGACCAACACTCTTTCCAAATCTGAAGATTGACCCCACAATATTATACCGTAGCTGATAATGGAATGTATGTTGGCGAAATATGCAGTTAGCAATGTCGACCTGCCTAGAGAGTTTTACAAACATGTTATGGCATAAGTGTTTTTGTTAATTTTAGAGCACAATTGATTAATATGTTCACTAAAGTTCAGATGTGTATCAAATGTAACACCCAAAAGCTTAGCGGTTGCAGAAAATACAACAGGGACGTCGCCAAAATATGTTACAATTTTCAATGGTTTGCTGTTATTGGTTTTAAATTCCAAATAAACCGTTTTGTTAAAGTTTATAATAAGATTGATGGAAGAACACCAGTCTGAAAATTTGGATAAAATAAGATTTAATTTTTCCGTGATATCATTTTTATTTTTGCCATGGATAATAATTGTGGTATCATCAGCGTACATTAAGATAATTCCAATCTGGATATGTTTAGGAAGGTCATTAACAAATATTAAAAAGATTAGGGGCCCTAGAATACTTCCCTGGGGCGTGCCTATGTCAGAGTCATATGTATTGGAAAATTTGTTACTGATTTTTACTTTGAACTTTTTTTCCTTGATCAGTCCATTGATTGATATTACCTCTTATTCCCAGTTGGTCCAGTTTTCTTGAAACAAACTCCGGACAGATAGTATCAAATGCCCGAGTCAAATCAAAGAGAACAGCTATGACATGCTCGCCAACATCCATATAACTATATATATTTTGAATAAACTCTACTGTTGCGGTTTCAGTTGAGAGAACCTGTCTAAAACCATGTTGAAACTTGGTTAAAATTTTATGTCGCCGCAAGAAAGAATTGAGTTGATCATACATCAGTTTTTCGAAAATTTTGCTAATGCAGCTTGTAATGGAAATTGGACGGTAATTTTCCAAGGATTGTTTGTTGCCTTTTTTAAAAATTGGGGTGATGTTTGCCAGTTTAAGCTTTTCTGGAAATTTTCCCTGACTTACTGAAATATTCATCAACTCTGCCAACGATTTCAGTATGTCTTCGTTACAGTTTTTTAAAACCGGTTGATTTTTTATTGGGAAGAGACTTGATCACAGCTGAAACATCCTCGGGAGTTACAGGAAAGAAAAACATAGTATCTTGGTTTTTATCGCCAAGTGTGCAATTCTTAGAAAGCTGTGATCCAAAGTTTTTGTCTAGGGTTTCCCGCACTACACTTGACAAATACATACCAAAAGAATTGGCTATATCCTCCCCTTTCTCGACCCTTACGTTGTTATGTAAAATTGATTTTATTTGCGGCTTAGATCTTACCGCTCACTGACTTAATTAAATCCCAGGTTTTTTTACCTTTATTTTGGGCATTTTGGATTTGGTTGTCAAAATATATTTCTTTCTCAAATTTAATTTGTTTACTAATGTCTTTTTTCATTGTTCTATACCTTTCACCCACACCATAGTCGCCAGTAGCCTTTCTTAACCAATTTAAATTTTTTAATTGAATCATTTTTTGGTTGAGATTATTACTAAGATTTATTTTATGAGTTTTTTTTGTTTACTCATTATGGATCTTATTGGAAAACAAATATTAAAATACCACATAAAATTTTCAAAAAACAAGTTAAACAAAATATTTATGTCATCAGTCAAAGTTAAATTTACGTCTCTAAACCTATAATTAAACTCATTAATTTGGTTTTTGGTAAATCTACGACAGTTTTTGACTGATATATTATTAGCTGTACTAGCATGACTACCAATAAACTTTACTAGATGACTATAATGGTCAGATAAACCAGGATCAAAATTGGCACAAAGAAACATTACAGGATTATTAGTAATGACGTAATCTAAGCTTGACACAGATGTTTTACCGTTAATATCTGTAAAGATTCTTGTAGGTTCATTTACAAGAGAACATAGTTGAAATGATAATAAAGTGTCAGAAAGAATTTGAAAATATTTATCATTGTATATTTTATCAATGCTTAAATCTCCGCAAATCAGAACATGGTCAAACTTAGACAAAACTCTATCAACCAAACTTAAAAATAAATTTAAAAATTCCTGCTTATCACCGGAAGTTGGTCTATAAACTAAAACTATGCAACAAGCCCCATACTCAAAACCACAGCACTCCATTATTAACTCTTTTGCAAAAGTTTCAACAAAATTGATGGGTTTACACTTAGTCAATAGACTTGACTCTACAAAAGCAACAACACCGCCTCTTATATGACTGGATCTACCAAAACCGGACAACCTTGAGTAACCGTATATATTCAGGGATTCCAGTTCTTCCTAGTTATAGCAATGTTCAGAAAGACAAAGAAAAGATGGTTTAAAGTTCGTATTTAACATTTCAACCAGATTTATTTTCCTTGAAAGGCCCTGAATATTATAGTGCAAAAGAGACCATTTGGCTGAATTGGCACCTGGTAGAGCCGATACGGATATTAATCTTGTATTATTGATAGGGGATGTTAACATAAAAAATTGTTGCTGTCTATGTTTTTTTTCTGAGTGCATGTTTGATAAGGATGTATGTTGCTCTAAGTCAAGGTTACTATGATCTATTAAAATGTCATCCCAGTTTTGTTGCACTACTACTGTATTTGGCGTAGACTTGATAAGTTTTTTTAAATGTCCTAAAACAAGATTCTTTCCCTTATTTTTTAAAGTTATGTGATTCTCAAAAAAATTAAAACATGATGAGTTGAGAAAGGAATTTACGTTAACAAAACTGGCCATTGTTTGACTGTTCTTAATTTCATCATGAACCGCGATATTGAAGTTGTCAATGAATTTATTGAGATGGAAATTATTTTTCCAGAGAGGTAGAGACAAAAATATCAAGTTGGTCTTTGAGCCAATATGCTTCAACTTAGCTAAAAATGTTCTGTCCACACTAATATTTTTCTGTACATTCATTAAACCTCCAAATATAATCACATAGTCCCTTTTATTAAGGTTTTTTGTGAATGCACTCAGTTCGCTGCATATCCCATTTATATCTGCATTATTTTTAACTACTGTGAGAATATTAAAATCATTATTGAAACAGCTGGAGAGTTTTTTAGAAAAATTGTTTATTAAACCACCTAGTAATAAAATTTGGTTCATCCCAAGAACCTTTTTTGTAACCTGATTCAAATTACTACTTACTTCGTTGGTATGTACATCCGCATGCACTACCAGTTGCGATGTGATGGCTTTTGTTTGATCGAAAAATGAAGTTTCCATTATCGACTCACGCATATCCATCAAGTCGTTTTTAAATTTTGCAATCTCTTTTTTAAGGCTGTCTCTTTCAAATATCATTGTTTCTATTGCACTTGCTAGATCTTCTTGGTAGGCGTTTGCTTCCTTTTTTTCTTTATTGGTTTTAGTGATGTCTTTCTTCCACTGTTCCTTTTCTTTTTGAAGCTGCTCCAATTCTAAGCTGATTTTCTTACACTTTTGTCTCAATTTCTTTGTTTTTTTTTTAGTAATTTTAAACATTGGTAGTCCAGGAACGCTTTTCATTACCTCATCATTTTGCTTTACCTCACCATTTTGACATTCACCAACTATTTCGGTAACTCCAGATGAGCATGTTTGAATGCTTTTCGATTCAAGAGTGACTGCCTGTGTTTGTGATGTTAGTCGATCAATTTTTAGTTTGTAAGTTTTTAGGTCACTCTCAAGACCTTCAAGAGCCTTCGTCAAAGCCTTATTTCTCAGTCGTAGATCATTGACCTCAGTAGTTCTGTCCGCGAGCTTGTTTCTGAGATCCATCACAATAAAATTTGGACTTTTAAGTTTATCCTCCTCGTTAGTTATTTTGGAATACATGGTAGGATAAACAATTTCAATAGAGCTATTTCTTAGCGCTTTTGGACTAGTCAGCATTTCAGGGTTTTGAAATTTAGCTGCTAAGGCTTTGAGGGCATTCAGTCTAGTAGTTGGTGCCATTTTGAATTTTATAATATGTACATACTAATAATCAGGTTATTGAGAAAAAACTCATTATTTTAGTACACATTTATCTAAATTAGAATGCTTTTTATTTTCTTTTTTTGCTAGAGTTATGCTAAAACTTTATACTTAAAATTACTTTTATTTCTTGGTTTATACTAATTTAGTTACTAAGATATGCCTTGCCTACAAAAAGGGTAAAAATTTGAATTTACGCGGTGAATTATATGCTCAAGAATGCATTGACTTTACTTTATTATTTTTGCTTTCTTTCTACCTTGAATATATCCATTTTCCATCCTTTTTTTAATTTAAGTTTTTTTCCCTAATTTTACACATACCTTTACTGCTGTATTGCTTCATATAGCAGTGCTCCAACATCCGTCTTGCTATACGGAGCTCATGCGAATATTTGGGGTACTCTCCATATCAGTGATATATATTGATCGCCAAGTGAAATCACATGCGTGTTTTTAAGACCGCGGTCGTGTATAAACATTTTATGGATTGCTTTGATGTACTACTGCTACTACTTTGATTGGAATTATTTGGATTCGACTGTGCAGTTGTCCATGTACCAAGTTCCTTTCATCCAAGGGTAAGTCAAAGTGTTTTTGAGCTGCGTTTCTTACATTTTTTACTTATTCCCTATGCTACTATTCCTAACTAAGAACACAAAAGTGTAACCTAAGAGTGGGAACTATTAGACTGGAGATCCCTATTGTTACAGATCGGTTGGTTTGTTGACTTTTTCATGCGAAAGACGTCTCGACCGACCAATAGGGAGGGTTATTTATTCAAGACATTATTGGTTTAGTAAATTTTCTCTCTTTTTTGAATTTTAACTGTTAACTAAGTTAATTTTTAAAGTTTGTAGATGCTATATGCTGTAATAAAATTTTGAATATTAAATTTTGAAATCTCGATATTTTAAAATTTTGACACATGAAACTGGTGCCTTAGTTTTATCTGATTGGACTCGAAAAAGCCCCTTAAATCCCCTTGTAAGTACAACCTAGTTCATTTTATCTGAAACAATACACATATATCGTATAAAAGATATTTTTTAAATATAATAAAAATATGAAGAGGTTAGCTAGTAGGTATGCTCTCTATATTCAAACGAAGCAAAATTTAAGGTGAACTTAAACAAAATAAATAATGAATTATTAAACAAGCATGAGTCTGCTGAGTCAATTTTCAATTGTTAAACCACCATCCTCTGGGTAAAGTTTTCTTGGCCTTCAAAACTAAGAGGCCCTGAATCAACATTAGTCCTGCTTTTGTAGAAGAATTCAGGTTTATCTTAAATAAACTTTAGAGAGGCAGTTATTTGCGTGTAAGTATGTAACAAACAGTCGTTCAAAATTGCTTCCGTCAAGGATGGTCCCTTTTCCAGCGACTTGTCGAGTTTTGCAGGCCAATTTTTCTCGGAGGCCGCCGACTTACGCTTAGTCAAGCACTAATTACAACCCCAAAAACACATTGAATAGCAGACTGTTTATTACGGTAATAGTTTAGCTTAACTTGCATTGTGAAATGAAAGAACGTTTATTATTTCAAAAACCACAGCTTGATCTTTCGTATTTTATTACAAAGAAGATAAAGATTGGCTGGTTTCTTATGAGCACTTTAAATAAGATGTTTTATATATTTCTGTCTCAATCTATGTATCATGCTTCATGCAGCTCTTTGAGTGCCCATTCTTTGAAATCATCTTAGTTGCGAACTGGACAATTGCTTCTTTTGTACTCTGTTGAAGTTCTGAATGCAGTAGGTATTTAGTCCTAGTTATCTGAGGGTGTAGTTTTTTTTAATATACTGAGACTTTCCATCAGTTAGGATCAATCGCCCAGTTTCGCAAAGTTATGGCATTTTTAAACAATCACAAACAACCAAGTACCTAACCAGGAATCGAACCCGGACTGCCGGTGTGTTAAGCAAATATCTGATCTGAGGGTCTAGTAAAATTACCACAATCTCTTCTGCTATATACTGCCTCGCAGTGACCTTACCCTGACGAGAAAACAATTTAGTCCTTCTGCCAGTAATTTATCGAGTTTAGAAGGCGTCGTTTCCATCGATGTACTATCGACTTATGCTCATTTGAGCACTTATTACAACTCCGAAACCGATTGAACAGCAGGCTCTTCTTTACTATGATAATTTAGCTAAACTTGTATTCTAAATTGCGCAAACGTTCAGAAGTCCTTAACGACTAGTTATCTATGGTTTAAGTTTAATTTTCTTAAAGATATGATGTGTTTTACGATTTTAGGCCTCGCACTTTTGCCCTGCTAAAAATGTCACTTCTCTCTTCTTCTTTTAGTAATTTTTCGAGTTCTGTAGGCTACCTTTTCTCGTGAGCCACCTAAGTCCCGCTAAGTCAGGCACTAATTGTCCCTCAAAACACATTGAACAGGAGGCGCTCATTCTTTTTAAAAACCATCACCTGGATCGGATCCTCTCACGTATTTTATCCCAAAACTAAGTCAGTTTGATGAACAGTGCTTAGTTTCCTGTAAGCACTTCAAGTAAGATGTTTGTATCATTCTGTCTCAATCTATCCATTATTTCTGCTTTTCGAGTTCCCACTCTTTGAAGACCTAATTTATTTGCCAACTGGATAACCCCTTAAGTTATCCTGTGTTAATGTAATAAATAAAGTAGTCCCAAGTTACCCGTGGGTATAGTTAAATCTACTACTTCAAGTAATTTTTCGAGTTCTGCGGTAATTTTTTTTTGTAAGTCACCGACTTACCCTTAGCACAAAGAATATAGCCTATATGTTATATTCTTTGTGCCCTTAGTCAAGCAATTACAATATCAAAACACACAGCAGACTTTTTATTGCGGCAATAATGTAGCTTAACTTGCATTGTAATGACGCAACGTTCATCATTTCAAAAACCATAACTTGTAAAATGGAATAACTAAGCCACTTTCAGAGAATATTACTTGGTTTTCTTATTAGTAATTGGTCGAGTATAGGAGGCTCTTTTTCTCGTGGACCACCAACTTACGCGCACTAATTACAACCCGAAAACATATTGAACAGCGCAGACTGTTCATTAAGGTAGTAATTTAGCTTAACTTGTGTTGTGAAATGGGCTAACCTTTATCATTTTAGAAAGCTGATAGTTTATCTTATCGCCATTCTATAAAGTTTGATTGCCTCCTGGCTTTGTATGAGGGATCTTTATTCTATGAATTTATGTTTCCTATCATGTTTATGAATTTACAGGGCCTACCTCTCCAATGAAGCTTCATATCTGTTTAAATTTCATGCGCCATTATCGGCTGAAAACGGCCATATAGCATTTTGAGCTATCTCAAACTCTTTCCAGTAATTTGTCGAGGGGTGGAGGCTCTGTTTTTCGTGGGCCACCTACTTACTCTCAGTGGAGCCCTAATAACAACCCGAAAACACATTGAACAGCGTAGACTATTCATTATGGTAATAATTTAGCTTAACTTGCATTGTGAAATGGGCTAGCCATTTCAGAACGCTGACAGTTTACCTTATCGCCATTCTATAAAGTTTGTTTGCCTCCTAGCTCTGTGTTTCAATCATAAGGGGATGTATTATTTATGGATTTGTATTTCCTTTCTTGTTTATTAATTCACCAGGTCTACCTCTTCAATGTAGCTTGATAAAAGTTACATGCCCTATTATCGACTTGCAACGGCCAAATAGCAATTTGAGCAATTCCTGCACAAGAAGCTTGCCTGGATCCCCATCAAATGCAGGCGATCGTTTGTGATGGGTTCTCTTGGAATCCGATTTTTTGTTTGATAAGTTAAATATATTTGCTGTTAAATATTTGAGGCCTTCTTAATGGGCTGCCATTCGTGGAGAAGAGAATTTGCATAAACACTATGGTTCTATGAGACCCGTTCCGTGCAGGCGTCTTGCATGGACTCTTTTTTGCCACAGTGTTTAGAGTCTGTGGGTTTTGTCATTTTTGGAACTAGATCCTTAGTGATAAATATGATATATTTTAGCTCTTTCTATGGCAGGTGGTTTTGCGGATTTGGGGCTAATTGGAATCTCTGTATCTCTTAGAAATATCAGAGTATACAGGTAGTGAAATCCAGTCTTAAAAGGTGCAGGTGGTCCCTATCGATAGGCTTTTTAAACCTTACAAGAGGAGACGTTATTTCGAGTTTTCTTGTTCTGTATTATTTTTTCTCTCTACACCTTAAATAAGTGAGATAAGTTATACTTACCCTTTTACCCTTTAAACAACTTGGTGCTGAATGTGTTTTGCTTGTAACTTTGTGAGTTATTCGTTAGTGGAATAACAGACAAACAAAACATATACAGTAAACTCCGGTTATAGTAAACTCGAAGATTGCACGGAAACTGGTTCGCTATATCTGAGGTTTACTATAGGAAGGCATATAGACTATTGTATACCTAAGTAAAAAAAAATTTGGGTATTTTGAAAGGGGTTTGTTATAAGCGAGTATTCATTATAAACGGGTTCGCTATATGCAACTTTTCTGTAACTTATATATAGAACTAATAAAAAAAATTTGAACTTCTTCACCTCTTGGAAACACAAATAAAAGTTTTCCAATGAAATACGTTGCCAATTCTCCCCCTCATTATTTGTTTTGGGTGCTGGGATGCTAAAACCATTGCTTTTCAAATATAATAAATTATTTCTGCAGGTGTCCATGTGTAAAGATTCTCGGGAAAGTGACCTCCAACAAAGTAGAACGCTAGTCAAAAAGAATTAGGCAAAACCGAGGAAACCGAAAACTAAAACTGACTAAGAAACTTTAAAGTTGGCCGAAAAGTAACTAACTCCAAATAATAGGCGCTAAGCCCTTTGTCTTGGCTTCCAGAAAACAACTTGTAACACTCAGTGAAAAACTTTAATAAAATTTAGGAACTTTTTAGCATCTGCTAGAAGTCGCAAAAATTACTAAGGGCATTTACTATTTATTTAATAATAACTAAAAAAAAGGTTTTTTATTGAAAATGGTATTTGACTGGTATTGATGCTATTGGTGGCTCAATAAAACTACTTACTATCTACTAGCTTTATATTACCGTAAATACCGTAATTTTAGTCTGCTTTGTTTGAATTTTTTATGTATAAACATAGTTTTAAAAGAGAATCAGTTTTAAAATTAAACCTTTTGCTTTTGCATAAACACAATTTCAAAGGTTGCCTATTTTTAGGAAATTCGTTTACGAGAAACAAAAGAAAATTGGAAAATGCACCGGCTTCACGAACGTTAAAACCCCCACGTTTTCAATTTTTTATTTTTTAACACTGCTCTGTTGTTTGACTGAACTCTATATATGTCATGTAAATTGGTATTTTGCAATAAGGACGGAAAAAACTTTACCTTTGTAATTAATGACGGTTAAGTGCTAAGTATAAAAAATTGATATTTAGAAGAGGATAAAACTAAAATCTATCAGCAAATTACAACCGCAATTTGATAGATTTTCAGCAAACCAAGTAATTTCTACTAAAAATAATACATACTTGACAAATTACATTAAGATCTATACTAGCACTTGTTCAAACACTCTTCTTGCAAGGTACATTAAAAATGTAATTGGACTCAAATTTTATTTTACGCATGCGTCTCTTAGCCGTCATGTAATTCTGAAGTGTGGAACAGACGGATTTCTTAAAAATAAAATGGATGCCAGCCCTTTGGCCAAGAAATCACTACTAAAAGGAGGTCGGCCATAGCAGCACAATATATGTCGGCAACACTGAAATTCTTTAAAAAGTTTGTAGTTTGGTAACACCGATTATTAAAAATCACAAAAAATTTGTGCTTATGTTTCCAGAAATACCTTAAAACGTCTTAAAAAAGGATAGCTAACCTTTGCCATAAAAATCACACCAAATCAATGCTAAAAGGAATTTAGAGTGCAAATTTCCGTTGGCAACATTGAAATTCTTTAGTAGTGTAGTACCACTAAGTATTAAAAAATTAACCTTGTGTTTTCAGATTTATTTTTTTTGCTTGACCTATTTCTTTCTAGTGATTTTTAAAGTGTTTGTTGTGTTAATTTTGTATCTAGCCTAAGAAAAATATTGTTCTGACAGATTCAGTGCTACCATACTACTATACAGTCGAACCTCTCTAACTCGAACCTCTATAACTCGAACCTCTCTATAACTCGAACCTTTTAAGCGATCCCTGCGCTTTTTACATGTATTTTAACCCATGTAACTCGAGTCTCTATAACTCGAACTCTCCAACCTGAAGGGACAACCAAAACAGTTCGAGTTATAGAGGTTCGACTGTATTTCTAAAGAGTTTCAGTCTAACCAACAGAAATTGTCATTTGTCAGAAAAATTAAACAAAGTCAATGCCAAAAGGAGTTTAGTAGTGTGTTAGCACTAATTAATAATTACTGCGATATTGTTTATGGTCCATGTATACATAAACAATGATGATGTATGATTACGGAATCGAACAGATGTGACCATGTCTCAGAACCTCGGAAATAGCTTGGATGGCTAAGTATGGAGCAGCGAAGGTCCCTGCACTGTTTCATATTTTATTAAGCCTAGCCATCTTCAAAAAAAAAAATTATATACAGGCAAAACATACATTTCGAAAATTCTCGATTCAAAAATGTGATTTCCTTACCGAAGCATAAGACCAAAATTTTTATAGGTTCGTTTTCTTATTGTGTTGCCGATATATAATTCCAGAAAAATTCAAAAATTTAAGTTTTCCTGCTTTTAACTACAACCTTAGAAAATATTTTTAAATAATAATTTTATTAAGCAATATTTGGACAAACTCCTGAATAGATAGATAGTAGGGACATTTTGAGTCAGTTAAAATAACAGAAAATTTGACAACTGTTACCGTTATTGTTACTAAGAATAACGGTTTCAGGGCAAAAAAAGATAGATTTTGGAACAATAAAGGTAAGCATAATACAAACCTTAATTTAGTAGTTTTACACACCTTCAACTTTTTGTTTATTTATATTTGTTTATTTATTTTTATTAGAGTTATGGCTTTTTACAAACCAAACTACCAAATTTTAGTAAAAAATTCGACTGCATTAAAAAAAAGCAATACTCAACTAACCTTAAAAAACAACGGTAACATTGAAGGACGCCCACCGTACGTACCAGGCGCCGTGACCGTAAATAACAAAAAAAGGAGCGAGAAGCTGTTAATGCGCAGACTCAGTAATAACAATAACGGTAACAAAGTGTAAAATACGCGACCCAAAATGTCCCTATTCTTAATGTAAATTATTCTTTAATTACTGAGTTGATAAAATTCTACTGTCATACTCTTAATAAAAGAGTATTATAGGCTTTTGGATTAACGTTGGTCCTTATTACCTGTATTTGGTTAATTTAAGAACAATTGTTTTGGTTAAGTTTTTTTTTCACATTTATACGAGGTTGAGTGGAAGAGTGCCGCCCCTCATTGGGTCCTAACGGTTCTTTTGACGAGGTAGCTGTGAACCCTGCCTTTTGTCGTTTTTTTTCTTTCTAGGGTAAGTTTTTAGATGCAAGTTGTAATGCATTATTTTCAGAAACGACAATAAAAGCATTAAATCAATAATAAACAATAAATAAAAAATTAACATTCTGTTGGCAACATTGAAATTATTTAGTAGTGTCGTAGCACAAATTATTAAAATACTCTGCCAATATATGGGCACCTAAGCTCACACTAGGTACTGTAGTTATAATGTACGTGTGAGCTAATATAACTAAAAACTGAAATGTATTTTATTTAACTCCAGACTCAATTACCTTTCGTTTGATATCACACATGTAATATTTTCACTTAAACTCTAATTTTTTTTAATCTACCCCCCCCCCCCCCATGTTATTTGGCTTGCGTTTGGTAGATTTTGTTGATTTTTAAATGGGACCATCTCGACTCAAGGCCCAGCCTACGTACAAAATTTTATTCAAATCGGGCAAGCTGTTTTTCAGTTATGCGCGTTGGTCGTTACAGACAGATAAACATACAGACAGAGAGACGGCGCCGGCGCGACAAAAAAGTTTTAAAATCATCTGAAACGCAAAGATATATAAATTTTTGTGAAATCGGAGCAACTTTTTTAGTATAGTGGTAGTGTGAGCTAACTACTATACTGCCGTCCTTAGTAAGACCCACCTATCTACGTTTTCACTTATTTCGAGAAAAGCGAGTTTAAAGTTTAAATGCTTGCTAAGAGTACATAGTAATATTTTTTTTGGTTTTTCAAAATAAAATATTTCCGATAAAATTTGGGTATTTTTGTTAAAAAAACAGATGAAAGTAACCTATTTGAAGCCATTTTCGGTCCTAACTTATTTTTGATTTTTTTGCAGATAGGTGGGTCTTACTAAGGACGGCAGTATAGTATGGTAGTAGTGTGAGCTAATAACCTTGTGTTTTCGGATTAATTGTTTTCAATTCAATTTCGTCTTAAGAAATCCATGGTAAAACACAAATCAACTGCTGTTCGTCAGTCAATTGTCCAATGTTTTTGTTTTATTTGTGTTAATGAGAAGTTTCTTTTACCACATTTTATCGACTATTTTGGGTAGTATTGTTTTTTTTGTGCTACTCTTTAGTTTTTATTGAATCTTAAATGTATAATTTTTGTTTTTCTGTATTGCGATATAACTTGAAAAATTTAATTTGTCTTGTTAAATAATGAAAAGTAAAGAAACTAATCAAGCTAATTTTTTGTTTGGAAAACTGCCAAGTTGATTGATTGCGTATACCGCTTTTTTTGCTTTTTGGCAACTCAAACAAATTTAGTTAATTTCGAGTTCTAAAAAAAAGGACGCTATGCCAAGACAAAAAAAATTCAAAAGGTTTTGCCAACTTTTTCGGTATTGATCAAACAGCGGAATAAAAATTTTTACTTAATAAATAAATACATAAAATATGGAATTTCATAACAATGTCTACAAACTAGAGATCAAGTGATAGCCTTTATTGGTATAAAATAATGTGCCCCAAGCCTCCATAAATATTTACTTGAAATCTCTTTAATGCTTCTCGATGAAACTCCAATTTATTTTCATCGAAATATATTTGTCTGATATCAAAAAATTGGTTTATTTGAAAGATAAATGGTTTCCAAATAATCTGTTTGATGAGAGCTTTTAAGGAAAACATTAGTCTCGCAACCCAATGCTATTTTAAGATGTATTATCTAATTACCTAACACTTTTTTAACGGTAAAAAAAGGACCAGCTTCTTCGCTTTAATTACATTCTTTTGTCTATATAATTGGACCCTATACACTTTTTCTCCTGCCTGAAATAAGCACAAATGCGGAAAAAGTTTGTGTGGCGTCAGAGACAGGTGTGGCGACGGTAAATTACAATAGATTCAGTGTTGCTACACGTCACAAAGTGAATTATCGCATCAGCCGTTTAAAATTATCGTACGTTATCGTACGTTATCGTACAAAATATCAATACTTAAAAACAAACATTCCTGCTTAATAAATTTTCGATAAAGGGGTTAAAAAATATTTTAAGATTGATTTACATATCTTTATATTAAACAAAAGCGATGTATTATTTTCATAAAATGATTATTCTATATATAGTCATAGGTATATATACAAAAAACAAAAAAACGTTTATATTTCTTCAAAATTTTTATAGCGGTATATATTTAGGTTTGTCAGGGACTTTAAAAATATTGTAAGATTTCATGACTAAAACATCACTACATGTTTTGCAATACGATTTTTAGTTGTAATTTATAAATTATCGTACAAAAGGCGATTATCGCATAGCTACTATCGTACATCGTACATTCGTTAATTATCGTACAACTAGCAACACACTGCAATAGATATAGAAATATAATTAGATAGCGCTTCGACTACTGCGCAACTCCCAATAGGGACGACGGAACGCTTGTCGCCATTTTTTCACAGATTTTAATTAAAAGCGGTTACTCCTAGAGGTCCTTCTGGTGACTAAGCATATTATAGGGTTACTAAATCTCAAAATCTTCAGAACGCAGTGACCTTACAAGCGTAGTGTAAACCACCACCCCTTGAGGTCGCCGAGGAAAATAAGCAGTGACTCTATATATCCTTAATTGAGATCAGTGGCTGCATATAATGTTTTACCACGAGTTTAGTTCACCTTTCAAATCGTACCTGTCAAAGTTTGCCTTGCTTAATCTTTGATAAAATGACGCATTTCAATTTCTTATACAGGGCTTTATAAACTCCATATCATAATTTTTGAGATAACTTCTTGACAGTTATCAGCTGTTTACCATAACAAATAAATAGCATGGGCCAACGAAAAAAAGTTGTAAGAAGTTGTCTCAAAAATAATGATATGAATTGTACAACTCAAAGATTTCTTCCCATTTCCTCCAGTCAGGGCTATCAAACCGAAGGGGCCACGATCCTCCAGTTTGTTGACGTCACATCGGTGGCTGATTTTTTTTTGTTGGTCACGTCACGACACAGCTGATTGTCTTTAAATTGTTGAAGTTGGAATGACGGTTCATGAATATTTGATTTTTTTTAAAAATAAAGCCTGTTTTGAGATTGTTTTTACTATATTCTTGCAGAAGAATTTGTGACAAACATAGATGACAAAGTCAAATACATGTAAAATATAACAGTTGGCATGCGGTATATGGCGGGTAATTTGAAATGCTAAATCTTAAAGATTTTAACCTTTTAATCATCTTGCATCCTTACAGAAGTTTGGTCGAATATCGGGATGGTGTCTGAGAATGTTGCAATTTCGCCGAAATCTGTAGTGCCATTTTGAAAATATCATTAAAAAAAAAAACGTCTGACCTCCCATAAGACCCAATGTAAAAGTCAGCCCCCCGAGAACAGCTAATTTTTTCAGGGTCGTGGCCTGTATATTTTTGTTGGCCTTGCTCCAGTCTGCGCAGGTTTGACAAGCGTTCTATTTATTTTGCTATTTCTATTTAAATTACCCATTTGATTTTTTTGTTTACCGTATGACACCATCCTGGTCATATTAATAGACGTCGCCTAAGCAGTACATTAAATTTTTATTTTTGTGTGGACATATCTCTGTAACTGCTTCGTAAAAATTTGCGGCCACGGCTGTGCCCCGCCAAGTTCGCGTAACTGCTGTACCATCTTTTCTTGAATAATTTTGGCCCATATTTGACCTACCTAAAACACTACTTCAGAATGAGCTAGGAAACTTAAACTTTGCACAGTCGTAGACCTTTAAGAGTTAACAACCCCTATAAGTTTCATGGACTTCCATAAATTAGTAAAGTAGTTACGAATTTTCAAAAAACGTCGAAATTGCCACTCAATCACTCATGTATAGATCATCAAAATTCTACTGTATTTCCAGACATGCTACAAAGCTGAAATTTGGCAGACTGACAGAAATTATGACCAAACCCTTGGAAAAAATCCAAAAACCCCAACATTTTAATTTACTCCCCTCCCTTATACATGTAAATTAATGTAAAAGTAACATTGCCCACATCCAGAAAGGCTAGAGAGCTGAGCTTTTTTTTACGGTTACGCGCGCTTGCAAGGAGATCTCTGTCACGCTCGAGAAGCGGCAAGTGCGCGGGGATGTTGGTGTATGTTGCTTTTGAAATGGTTCAGGTTGTAACCTGCAGAGAAAACTGTCGCAGGGAGTTAATTCCACAACGCTTTGGCAGACTAATAGAAACTATGATAAAACTATAGGAAAATATTTAAAAACCACAACATTTTTATTAACTTTCCTCTCCTATAAATGTAAAGTTATGTAAAATTAACAATACCGACTTTCAAAAATGCTAGAGAGCTTTCAAAGACTGATAGAAACTATAATAAAACTATAGGAAAAAATTTTAAAACACCAACATTTTAACATTGCCGACTTCCAGAAACGCCAGAGATCTGACCTTTGGAAAGGCTGATTGGAACTATGATAAAAGTATAAGAGAAAATTTAGAAACACCAATATTTTAATTTACCTCCCTTCCCTATAAATGTAAAGTTATGTAAAAGTAACATTGCCGACTTCCAGAAACGCTACAGAGCTGAGCTTTGGAAGGCTGATAGGCACTATGATAAAACCATGGGACCATTAAACCATTAAATAAACCATAAAATAAAAAGTTTTTAACAATATTCCGCATATTTTACTACTTTAAAACTCAAATATTATCCAAATCCTTTAAAAAAGGAGTAAAATCATAACAAAAACATTTCATGTAAAAAAAAACCCACGTACGCGAAAATAGTATTCCGTAAAAGAATTGAGATAAAAGTAAAGTCAAGTTCTCCAATACAAATTTCAAAATGAAAGGTTCTTACTAGTTTGGAAATGTATTTCTAAACGCTATTACGGCTGCAAATGACTATTAGGCACAATGCTAAATTGAACATAAAGAAGTTTGGCTGTAATATCAAAGTTTAAAAAAACATTGCAAACTAGTAAGAACCTTTCATTTTGAAAATTGTATTGGAGAACTTGGCTTTACTTTTATCTCAATTCTATTATGGAATACCATTTTCGCGTACTTGGCTTTTTTTACATGAATTGTTTTTGTAATGATAACGAATTTTTGGAGATTTTTTGTGCGGTCAAATTATTTCAGGTAAAACTTCATCTTTTTTCAAGAGAGAAATACAAGGCTTGAATAATTTTTCGATACTTTTAGACCCGATTTCCACAAGTGAATTAGAGACGTCTGTAAAACTAATTAGTTTTAAAAAATATTTCTATTTCGCCAATACATTTTTTTGTAAAAATAAATAAATTAGGTACCTTAATTTATTTTCAATATATTCGTTTTCTTTTAAGTTTACGGAAAGGTAAAATAGCCAGGCTCGAGGCCAGGCCCATATTCTATCAAAATTACAAAGTAAAATTTAGCTCACTTTCTGGTTGCTCCTATAGGAAAAATTCGAAAGTAAAGCGGTCGTGTTCAGAAGCTGTAGTTGTATCTACACATTTATTTAAATATATTTTCTTTTAAAAAATAACAAAAAAAAAATATAAAGTATGTATGTACACTTTTTACTAAAATGCTTTAAGTATATTTTTAAAAAAATACATAGGTTGCACTAAATATTAGTATTACGAATAATATACCAATCATAACAAAAACATTTCATGTAAAAAAAGGGTAAGTACGCGAAAATGGTATTCCGTAAAAAGAAGTGAGATCGAAGTATAGCCAAGTTTTTAAATAGACATTTCAAAATGAAAGATTCTTACTAACACACTTGGCGCGCCACTCCGTACGCCATGTAAATAACAAGGTTGCAATTACGATCCTTTAGGATGGTCGTATTTCGAGACAGATAACAAAGGAAGAAAGAGGAAACTTATCTGCATTTGCTGGGCTTCTTGCATCGAAAACGGAGGCTCCATATTTTAGCTGGGAACCGAGGGAAACCTTATTTATGTTCTTTTTTAATGGCCACATCTACATATTTGTACTGGGCGCTCTTAAGGAAAAATTTTTTGGACTGCTATTTATACGTTCCTATCTTGCCAATTTGTCAATTTGTTCTAGCACCAAATATCAACCCTAGTACTTATTATTAAAAGCTTTGCACAGGCCTGAACATTTCGACAACGAGCGAACAGAGCAAAGAACCAAACGGCGAACCAATTTGGACGGGGTTACTAACGCGTTTGCATATAGTTTTGCGAATTCCAGCCATTCTGCGAACAGTTCACGGCATTTCTATCACTTATCGTTATTTTTCACAAGAATTAAGTTAATGGGTTTAACTTTCGTACAGTCCTGAACATTTTGACGAATATTGAGCCGTGCAAGAAAACGAACGACGATTAAAACCACGAACGGGCTTTTTTGATTTCGACGAGCAAAAAAACGAACGGAGCGCGAGTCAGCCCACGAATTATAAACCCATCATCGTTCTTGGGGTCAACCACCACAGAAACAAACAGTCAAAGGCGATGGACTAAATGAAGTAAAGCGCATGTTCAAAAGTCTGCTCGTAGTCTTGTCTTGACCCGTCCAGGCCTGTGAACGCATTATCTTTAATATCGGGAAAAAGCCAACAAGCAATGGGAATTCCGAGAACCGTTCGCCGAAATGCTTGCGGGCGCACTCGTGGCCTCGTCAAAAAAAATGTTTGGTTAGCCTTTCGGCTCGTTGCGAGGCTCGTCGAAATATTCAGGTCTGTACGAGGCGTGACCAATACGCCATTCCATTCAGAGCATGATGGAAACGGTTGATTAGCCCAGCCCCCCCTCCCTAGATTTTTTTAGATATTTTCCACATATTATTATTTCATGAATACAAACATAAAATAGTTTAAAATACGCCGCCCCCAAAACTATCTCGCTCCTCCATGATTTTTTTCCTTGTACGCCACTGGCTTGAAGAATTGATTTTATTTGAATTCTAATTTTTAATAGAGATTTTTTTGCTACGCTACTGGCTGATCATAAATATTTTTTGTTAATAATAACGCGTAGGTAATTTGTTTTTATCTATTATCGAACGCATTTATAATTTATTAAAGTTTTTAATTGGTTATAATTTCCTTTAAATTTTTAAAACTGTGCTCTTTGTGTCGTTGAATTTTGTCACCCAACAAGTCTTACGTAAACTGTATCAGTATATTAATTTGGTTTTGATTTAAAATTTATGTTTTGTTCCTATATTATGTACATATTTAGTAGGCAATTATATGCATAACAAAGGTGTTTAAAATATTTAATATTATCCTCCCCCTATAATTAAAAGTTATAAATTTATTACCTTCGTTACCGCGCATTTGCAAGTAGCCTCAGTGGTAAAGTCTTTGAACAATGTTATACCGCGTGGCCAGCCTTCTATCTAGCAGTAGGATTTTTCTAGGGGCCATAAGGATTGCATGGGAGAACAGAAAAGCGTAAAACCAACGTTGCCAGCGAAGCGAAAATATCAGTATCAGCCGCTATCCGGTTCACAAAAGGTCAACTTTGTTAGTTTTATTTAAATGCATTCATTAATCCCACCCCGTCACTGTCCGTTTTCCAAAAACATGGTTTTTTAAAACACTTTTTGAAGAGACATTTTAATCGAAAACCTAAATTTCGAATGACAGTATTTTCGAAAACCTCAATTTCGAATGAAACTTTTTCCAAATGAAGTTTTCTTCGAAAATATTCAATTTCAAAGACATTTTTTTCCGAAAAGGTGTTTTTCAAATCCTTTTTTCGATAACATTTATTTGAAAACAATTTTTTTGAAAAAAAAATCCTTAAAAAATGTTGTTTGAAAAAAACTTCATTCTAAATAATTGTTTACGAAAAAACTGTCCTCGAAACAAACTTATCTTTGAAAAACGGACAGTATTAGTAAGCTCGCCATTCCTAAAAGTAAATAATCTTATTAATTTAATGAATTATTTGAATTAAAAAATAAGTAATTTTCACTTACTTTTACAAACAAGCAGAATTTTCAAGTGTTATTCTGGTTATTAATTTTCGTCAAGTAAGAATTGTCGCCCCAAACAATTGTATCAGGTTGTTACCTTTGGCAACGCTATTTTGTGTCCTCTTGTTCACGCAGTATGTTCAATGGTAGAGAGCACTAGCGCTCTCATAAGAATCTCGCTTGCTACAGTGGCGGGTTCAAATCTTGTTAGCGCAGAGGTCGGGTGTTACAACATTTTGTCCTACGCCTTTAATTGTAACCATGCAGGATGAGACCGAATACCTAGGGAAGGCGGATTATGTTACACACTTACTAAGGGAAAAAAGAACCGGATACAAAAATGTGAAAAAGAGAAAAAAGTGTAACCTTTTGATTTTTTATGTCCTATGAGTAACAGGCTGAATTTTTGTGAATAACTTCATTTTGCTGAGACGCCCAACTTTTCATTTGTGATAATTTTTGTAAGTGATTTAATTAATTATTTTTTGCTCCAAAAATAAGTCTAAAAATGTTATTTTTTTTTACTTGTCATTTAATTTTATTCGCCACTTTGTGGTCCAACTGTGAACTTGGGTGACTGCATCCTGAAGTTTTTCTATGCATTTTTCAATAGATTTTTCTACCGTCAATAAACCAGTATCATCGGCAAATGTTGCTAAGTGGCAATTTTCTGGCTTTGGGATATCACAAGTGAATAATAAGTATAGATATGGGCCTAGTGCGCTACCCTGGGAGACGCCGGCTTGAATTTCTCTTAAATTTGAGTATGAGTCTTCCTGTTTTACTCTAAAATGTCTATCAGATATGTATGATTCCAAAATATCCGAATATTGTTTTGGCAGAAACCGTTTTAATTTAAAATTAAGGCCTTCATGCCACACTTTGTCAAATGCTTGTGCTACATCTAGAAAAACTGCAGAACAAACTTTTCCCTCTTCTAGTGCTTTTTCTATTATATTAGTAATTCTGTGTACTTGATCTATCGTGGAATGCTTGTCTCGAAAACCAAATTGATGAGACGGAATAATTTCTTGTCTTTCTATAATGGGTTTTATTCTTTTAAACAATAATTTTTCATACAGCTTGGATATAATTGGCAGCAAAGATATTGGCCTGTAAGATGACACATGGAGTGGTTTTCCCGGTTTTGGAATCATGATAACTTCTGCAACTTTCCACAGTTTAGGTACATACCTAAGCCTAAAAGATGCATTAATTAGGTTGCATAGTTTTACGATAGCTTTTCTGGGGAGTTGTTTTATGACTACCCCGTTAATAAGATCATACCCTGGGGCTTTTTTCGAATTAATATTTTTGATTTCTGTTAATATTTCTTTTGGTGATGTAAGCTTAATATGGTCTTCGATTTGATGGGCTTCATTTAAATGAAAGTGTTCATCTGGTGCTTCGTGGGGCTGAAATGTTTTTTCTAAATGACTTGCAAAAATATCTGCTTTTTCTTCGTTGCTCCTTGCCCACTGGTTGTTAGATTTTCGTATGGGTGGAATTTGGATAATTGGTCTTTTAAAATCTTTGGTGGCTTTCCAAAGGGAATAGTCGGTATTTTTATCATCTGTAAGTTCATTAAGAAAATGGTTAATATATTCATTTTTTATTACTAGAATTTCTCGCTGCGTCATATTGTTGAGATTTGTTTTGTCCCGAGGATCACGGCTTTGCTGCCACTTTCTTCTTAGTTTCATTTTTTCCAATATAAGGTCTCTAATTTCCTTTGGATAGTTTTTTCCCTTAAAAATTATCTTTGGTTTTGGACTGTTTTTCCAAGCTGCTTGTTGAATATTTGTAACAAAATATTCAACTTCTTTATCGATTTGTTCTGGCGCTTGCAATGGTACTGATAGGTTTATAAAAATAAAAATGTTATGATATTAATTTTAAAAAAACGTTTGTCCTATAAACGGCCGTGGGCCTCAACCCAAACATGTCAAAATAAAGAGATGAAAAAACAACAGTAAAAAATTTGTTTGCGCACTCTGTTAGGAATCACTTTTTTAAGACGTCGGGCATCTCGGCAAAATAAAACTATGTGTCAAAATTCAGCCTGTTACTCCTCACCTAAAAATTAGACCGGTGTACTGTGTATTATAGATTAGCTGCGTTCGGTATTTACGTGGGATTAATTTTTTTGATCGAAATCGTTCGTTAATTCCATCTAGATCTAGGGGAGGTAGATCTGAATCGTTCGGTAATTCTGCTCAGACTGGTCCAACGTAAATCTGGTTGCTTCGTACATTTTGATCGACGAAACAGGTTAATCTGAGATTGTAACGTATGTTGTGTATTTGTTTTGTTTACAAAAATAATTTTTTATGTAAAAAGATTGAAATCGAATTATTTGATGTTGAAGACAATAAATTATATAAATTTCCGACATCACAGGAAAATTTTGTCAAAATATATAGCTGGGCGTGAGTTGCAATATGTACATAATATATTTGGTTATATTTAAGGTTATAAAAATTTGATCGATTTGATCTGGATCGTTCGTTAATTCCAATTTGCTCAGACTAATCTGTAATCACGTGACCAAAAATCTGTCACGTCTGAGATGCCAATACCGAACGCAGCTATTGAATCAAACTGTAGTAACACTAAGCGCCTAGAGGATGCAACTCCAAGTATATACAAATTATCAGGGGCACAAACAACAACTTTTTTGGTACAATTTTATTTATTTATTACAGCGATCAACTTAACTGGCCAGAACCCGAGCAAGGAAGTGAAAGTTTACGCTCGTCTCCGGGACTAACAAGAAAAGTACCGACTCCAGAAGTGGTCCATACTGCTCCGGTTACTGTAAGTACCTATGTTTATTATTTTTATGAATACCCAACAAAAACTCATTAAAAACTAAAAAGTTCAAGAGATAGACGAGTTTTCCATTTGGGCCAAATAAGTTTGTCTACTTAAATGAGATGTGTAGTAACTACAAATGATTGCAGTCATTAAACACGCATTTAAAACAAATGAGTACATTAGGTAACTTATTTGGTTTAAATTTGTTTTTATAGACTGGAACCCGTTTTAGTCCACGAGACGCCAAAATCTTTCGAGCTGCGGACTTACTCAACCAAGTATGCGATTTTGAGGACAATGTTGTCATTTACTTTCAAATATATTTTTGAAGCCACAAGAAAAAATTGCTGGTTACTAATTCTTTACTGTTACTTTTTTCATACTGTACAACAAATATTAAAAATCTCCCCTGTTAAACCAAAATTTATCAAATATCGCAACTCCAAACAGTTTGAGAAGTCTCACTTCCAACAGGACCTTATGAATCAGCAAAGGTGGCAAGTTCTCGGGTTTGAAAATATAAATTTTAAAGTTGACTTCATATCGAAGAAAATTGTATACATCTTTGATATTCATGCACCAGTTAGCGAAAAAAAAGTTACGAAGCCACCATCGCCGTGGTTTACTGAGTCTCTAAGCGTAATGAAAAAATATCACAATAACCTTTTTTAAAATATAAGCGAACCAAAAATTTGCGGGACCGGGAAACTTATATATTGATTATTTCAGTCGCACTAAAAACTCAACAAAAATGTAGGAGTCTTTAGGCCAACTGAATGCAAAATACCACAACATTTAAAGAAACCTAACCTAATTAACAAACATTTTATAAAGTCAATACGTTCGATTTCGAATACCGAAGCATAAACTATTTCTCGTGATCTCAGATCAAAATGTACTAACTGCGATTTTTAGTTGGAGCCGGTTTGTGATGATGACGTATCTTGGGCGACCTCACAAATGAAATCTAATGCATCTGGTGACGATGCTCCGGTTATGTTGTCCTATCATTCTGCCGGTTCTGACTCATATATTTAATTCATGCATAAAGATAAGGGTCTTTCCAGATCAGAGGAAAGTGGCAGAATGGCAGAAGTTTTGCTAGTCCCAAAGATTTTTCTGAACTTTGTCCGATAAGCCTCCTTCCAGTATTATTAAAAGTGTTTGAAAAAAATTAATTAGAATCTGGATTCCGAAAAAACTTCAGTACAGCGACAGCCCTAATAAAGGGATTGGACGATATCCTTTTGGCTGCGGATAAAGGAGAAACTGCAGCTCTAAATTTATTGGATTACAGCAAAGCGTTTGACACCCTAAATTACTACCTCTGTGCCAAATTGAGTCACTTTGGATTTAGGCCCTCAACTAATCAGCAGTTACCTGGATCGGAGATCACAAAGTATTAAAGCTGATGATGAAATGTCAAACTCTCTATTACTGGAGAGCGGGATCTCGCAAGGTTCAATCCTCGGTTCTCTGTTTTTCATTGTTTTTACTGCGAAAATGTCTGGAGGAAAACTGTTTTGGAGAATGCAGTGGGTTTGAAATAAAGGCGTATTTATTTATTTATTTATTTATTTATATCGTAATATATGAAATGATAAAAGTAACAGCAAAGAATTTGTATCAAGTAATTTCTTTTTCTGTTAACTAAATGATGTCTTTGAAAGTAAATTGCAACATTGTCCCCAAAATCACATGCTTGCTTTAGTCAGTCCGCAGCTCGAAAGATTTCAGTGCCCTTACACTCTGCTGCTGGGTGTAGGTACTATGAAATATTTTCTCAAATGGTCAGCTCATTAGATAGAATCCAAATGAATCAACTCAGGATTCGAGACCCTGTATGTATGACATGACATATTTTAGAGAAATAGAGACGCGACAAACTCTTTAAAGTCAAATTTATTTAGGTCAAAATTATAGGATGAAAATGTCGATCCTCTATACTCTAGCGATATTTGGAAAGAGTGGTCTATCTGTCCTTCTTAATACATAGGCGTAGGAAAAGAAAGATAAACGATTTTTGACAAAATATATACTGAGGATGACGGAAAAGCGTGAAAAACTCACCGCTGACAACTTAAATTATTTTAGTGAAGCGCCAATGAACTTGGCAAGAAAATATCATAACCAAAAATGTTAATTTTAGTGACTGAAGGGTTTATTGTCGCGTCTCTGTTTTGAAAAAATATTTCATACATACAGGGTCTCTAATCAGTTTTCCGGGTGATTTAGGATGCCTGTCTATTTAAGGGAAATACTCTCGTGAAGTGCTCTCGAGAGATAATGCTAGACAGCTTCCATCCGCTGTCAGACAGCGCGCGAGTTTAAAGCAGCTCGCTAAACAATTAAATTTCATCTCGAATTTTCGATCAATTTCGAATTGTGACAGTGCTAGGAGAAATCGAGCAGATAGGAACCAATAACATGCGAGTCTACTGTCAGACAATCTGAGGCCAGCACAACTTCACGATAGAACACTTGCACCCTAAAGTGTTTAAGTTTGGGACAGCGATGTTTTGTTTGGTCACTTTTTTTAAATAAGAACATATCCTGGTGGTTTACCTACTTACCATAAATTAGTATGGGTTTTTAATTAGTATGACCAGCGTATAGAGAACATGACCAGCATGCATAGGTTTTGTTTAATAAGGAGACCACAAATTCGGTATTATTTAAAAAAAAAACAATCGACGTTGGCATTTTTTGCGGAAAAAGATAAAATAAAATAAAATTAGTAGACCTTAAATGGGATCTGACATCTTTCTAGTTTATTATCTACACGTGAAGCACATGCAGTTATAAACTCTTAATTTACAATCATACAAATAGTTTTTTCACATTTATTGAGTATTGTTATATATCTAAATTAATGTTTTTATACAAAACTAAATAATTTTAATAACCTTTTTGGGATATTTTCGCCATTGCGCGCGGCAAATGCGCGCAACCATTAGCTCGCAACCAATTGCGCGTGAACAATTGCGAGCAACCGTTAGCGCGCAGCCAATTACGCGCAGACAATTACTCACGGCCAAATGCGTTGAACCATTTGCGCGCAGACAAATGTGTGGCACTATTAGCACGTTACCACTAGCCGTAAAAACCGCACAACGCTTATTTGTATCAGAGTCCAAACCAACCTATTACCACAGTGTAGGTATCTTAAGATATCTACACTGTGCTATAACCAAGTCGAATTGCCCTGTTCATACGAGCTAGACCGAGGGCCTATGATAGTTGATAAGTTGACTCGGTTAAGTTAGTATTCATTTGTCCGCGCTCTAATGGTTGTGTGCCATTGTCCGCGCAACCATTAGCGCGCAATTAATTGCGAGCTAATGGTTGTGCGTTATTGCTTGCGCGCAATTTATTGCGCACGTTGGGCCGCAATTATCCCGCGCGCAAATGTCCCGCGTGCTCTTAACCCAGCGCCTTTTTAATAGTTATTGCCCCATTGGTAATGGCCGTATAAAAAAGGGTCACTATATTTGAAGTGTGAAACCAATTAACCGATTAATAAGTTAATCTGTGCAACCTTGTTAAAGGGTGCAGGTAGAACTTGTCGATAGCCTCTTTTAAACCTTACAAGAAGGGATTAGGCACATATCACCAGATAAGGTGCATTTGATGCTTTTACTGAAATTCATTAAGAATACGCAATGAAAATTTTTAATTGATGCGCGTACTCTTAGAAATCGCAAAATGGTTCTTAAGATTAAGGCAGCGCGTGCCACGTTTATGCCAGCTTTTATGTGGCATAAAGTAGTAGAACGCCTATATCAGTTTTTAAGTGTTTTTGTTTGGTCACCCTATAATAATTTACTACTTACACGATTCGATACAAGAATAAGAAATTGTACTAACTTTGTTTCAAATCGCATGCCAATGAAAGCTTTTTAAATAGGTATTTACACTTGGTACACATAAGATATCAGTGGCGTCGGTCACAGCGGCGTAGCGTGCCCGAAAGGGCGGGGGGGGGGGGCGACAGCTAAAAAGGGCGCCTCTGAAAACTGATGAAAAATCTTGTGGCAACAAAAAGGTCAAAAAGGCGCCTCTCACAAAAAAAAAACAAAAAAAAAACAAAAAAGGTCATCATGTGTGAGGGTGCGGCCGATAAGTCACAAGGGCGCCTCTCAAGAATCTTGCGACCAAAAAAAAAAAAGCAAAGGTCATCATGTGTGAGGGGGCGGCCGATAAGTCACAAAGGCGCCACTCACGAATCTTGCGACCAAAAAAAAAAGATTAAAAAAAAAAAATGTCTTGGTCTTCATGTCGTTAGTTTCCTTTGGCACCCACTCAATTGGTCATTACCGGCCCGACTTAATAAAGCTGAGTGCGCTTCGGCCACCTATGGGGCGCCACTACCCTCGGGGCGGGGGGGCGACGAACCCCTCGCCCCCCCCCCCCCCCACGCTACGCCGCTGGTCGGTCAGTCAGAGTTTTATGGTATAATAACGCACAACCATTTTTATATGTTATATTAGGTATTTATTTTTAAAATATAAATATATGTAAAATTTTACGACAAAAACTCCGGCTAAAATCCCGTTGAAACCATGCCTCAAACCCAAAAATACAATACAAAAAATTGTACCTTTTATTTACCCATTTTTTTATCCCTTTGTTAGTTTTTAAGATATAACGCGAACTTCTTTACCATATTAGGTGATATTTTCTTGCAAATAAAAAAGTCCGTACCGTTTTTATGGAAAACTAATTTAGCAAAAGTTATAAGGCAAAATTTGTGAAAAAAAACATGAAAAATGCCGCCATCTTGTATTTATGACGTCACATAGGCCCTCCTACTCGAATTGGAGGCAATCACCTGGCGACTTAACATTAAGTGATCCACCAAAGGTTTAGTCTAAAACTTCTTTCGTTTTTTAATCTTGAATTTTTATAATTTTTTTACAAACCGTTCAATTTTTTATTTTAGCTTATAACTTTCGCTAAATTAGTCTCACAGATGAATTCTGAACAGCGTTTTTGTTTGTAAAAAAACACCAATTAATAAAGTGAAGAAATGAGCTGCATATCTTAAAAATTAACAATTTTGCACCAATTTTTTTTATATCTTTGTTAGTTTTCAAAATGTAACAATAATTTCTTTACCATATTATGTGGTGTCGCTTTCAAACGAAAAACGTATTGACACTTTTTATGTAAAGCTAATTTAGCGAAAGTGATAGGCAAAAATGTTATTCTCCTAATCATTTCTAATCTTAAACTTTGATGGAATATGGAAATCGTTAATAAGTAATTCAATCATTTCCATAAAAATTAGTAGTGTTAATATTATTTAGCATACCCGGATTGTACGTCACTGGTTTTGAACGTATCAGTATGTGCACCGCATATGACACCTTTAGGCGGTTTTTACGTGTATTTGCTCTAAATTGTACAATTTAACTTTAGTGTTTTATTTCGCCGCGATTTAACTGCAATTGTTTTCTTTTTGTTCTATAGTTTTTGTGCAAGTTAATTCTTTTTTGCATTTTAACATTTTTGTTTGTACGGATTAACCTGTTGTGATTTAGTTCTTTTCCTTTACAGAATGACAAAAAAGAGTTTGTGTTTTTGTGTTTTTAAAAATGTGTTAAAACAATTAAGTTAATCGGTTTGAGTGCTTATCAAAATCGGAAAAAATGATTATTGTTGATGGGAAACATTTAAAATGAGTTTAATAAACTTGGCCTGAGCCTTTAAAACTATGGTGGTGTATTTTTGCGTAAGTTACAGTTGTGAATTTCATTATTTTATTTTAAGCATTTACATTTTTTTAGGTTAATTTTTTTTTCAAATTGAATGATAAAACTTTCTAGACAATATAGTTTCTTATTTAGTTAGTCATATAAAGTATTGCATATATCCATAATTCAGTTCTCAATGCTATAAGGTTAAAGGAAATTGCAAAACAGCGGAAAACCCTTTCAAACTATTATTTATAATCCAATTTCGATCAAAGATTGTGGGTTTTCACCATCCAAATTCAACTAGGTTATAAAGGGAAGTTGAATAATTGTAAAATTCAATTCATTTTACTGCTAAAGTTTTGTTTACATTTTTGGAGTTTAAATAGACTTTTCGTTAACGTTTATAAAATCTTAGATTATTTATTTTTAATTTGGTTAGGTTACTAATCGTAGTACCTAGTATGTAACCCGTAAACAGATTTGTTTTTAAATCGAATCAAAGCAAACGGCATCAGTTAAAAACCAACACTGCTTTTCGATGAACCAAAGTAATATCGCTTCAAAAAAGAAGCACACACGTATACTATAACTATAGCAGTGTGAGCTAAAGTGATCGTATCAAAAATAAGAAAAAAAAGTTGTTCTGATTTAAAAAAAAATGCGGTGTAGATGATTTTGAAACTTTTGTTGTCGCGGCGTCTGTCTGGAACGACCAACGCGCAAAACTCAAAAATTTGTTGGGTCTTGACTCTAGATGGTCCCATTTAAAAATAAATAAAATACAAAAAATTCAATATAGTTTATTTTGTTTAGTGGTGTTACACTGGGGGGGGGGGGTAATCTCCAATTGGACGCGTCCCCGGGTGTTGGATAGGTGGTTATTTTCGCGAACCAAAATCGGTACAAAATACATAAAACATTAATCGTGTAAGCTTAGGTTATATTTAGGAATATTTTCTTGGAATATTGTATCATAACAAAAAGTACGCGAAAATGGCATTCCGTAAAAAGAATTGAGATAAAAGTAAAGCCCAGTTTTCCAATACCAATTTTAAAATGAAGGGTTCTTACTAGTTTGGAAATGTTTTTTTAAACTTTGCTATTACAGTCAAACTTCTTCATGTTCAATTTAGCAGTGTGACCAAGAGTAATTTACAGCCGTAATAGCCAAGTCGTTTTAGATAGGTACGGCAGCGCGAACTTGGCGTCTCTCATTACAAAATACATTTTTTTCGTTTCAAGAAAATCATATTTAAATTTTCCTACATATAAAGACCCACATTTATTAGGACATTTTGATAAAAAAACCGAGTTTAGCATTTCTTTTGATTTAGTCTTAATTAACAATTATATGGTCAAAGCTAATTGTTATATGTAATCTAATTCAAATCTAACTACATTTAACTTATAGGTAAACCGTAAGCCATTACAATCTACCTATTAGACTTCAATTATATATACCTACATACCAAAGATTGAAACCAACTTGTATTTGTACACATTTTTATTCGGAATGTGTAAGAATATTGTCTAAACGTTAACACCAGTATTTACTAAAGGGTCTACAGTGCTAAGTGCTACAAAGGTGTAATAGTCCACATTTTGGTTGAAGGTTTAACTTATTTTTCCCGTGAATGCAATAGTTTTTAACATTTATATAAATTGTTCATAAATACCTTGCGATATGGGTCATCTTTTTTCGTTGTAACAAAGACATTATTTCCACACAAAGGTTATAAATAAATAAAAATAATAAAATATTTTGGTTTAAAAATGGTAGCCATATTTAAACCTCCAAACGTCACTAGGAAATGTCGAATAAAAACGGTGTGAGTCAGTGTCAACTGTCCGCTATATTTTATATGTTAATTTTTTAGACAAGTTAGCGACGAATAAACCGATGGTCGATTGTTTTGGTGAATGTGTAATTGAAAAGAGATTCTAATATATCTTGTGATTTTTACAGTATTTAAATATTGATACGTATTTAATACTGTAATGCATCTACAGATATAGTTTTAAGTTATTTATGTATTATTTAGCTTTGAATATTTTTGTATATAAGTTTTTTTGTCAATCATGGATAATTTCTATTGTTTTTCAAACTTTAAACCACCCCTCAGGGGTGGTACTACAATTTGAGACTATTTTTAACGGGAATCCTACGACTGCACGGACTAAATTTCCAAAAAATAACATTTTGTTACAAAATTTTTATGTGGTTTTTCTAAAGTTATTTTGAATGTATATGACGTCACCCTAATTCTGAAATGTCGTAACCCAACTCAACAAAATTTTACAGGAATAAGAAAAGTTAGAAGCAAATTACATGCGACTTATTAGAAATCGCGGTTTTACATTTTTTTTGGTTGCGACCTTTGACGCAAAAATATGAATTTTCATTTTTTTGTGGGTCAGAATTAGGGTGACGATGAGATGAAACTCACTGAGACATGCTTACTATCATATTGCACATTAGGGTGAACTAAATCTTTGCAGTTATTTGACCTGTGAGTATTAAAAAAGTACACTTAAACCGGTCGGTATCAAGTCTATAGACTTGATACTTAAACCCGGTTTATAACGCTGTCTTAAGGTCTTAGTAAATACTGGTGTAAAAGCGCACCCTACGTTCTTAGTACTAATTATTTGTCGATTTGGAATATTTTATAACGCACCCTATATTCTTTGTACAACACTTTTAGTTTTTAGTTAAATTTTAATTATGTAGTCATAGTTATATTTAATAACCAATGACCACGTAACCGAAATTATAGTACAGAGAAGAAGCACTCTGCGCTCTAAATAATATAAATTATTCCAAATCCAGATAGCGCTTGTTTCAATCAATTGTACGAAAAATTCCTATTGTATTTGTTTCTTGAACCAAGGAAATATAGCTTTCTAATTAAAGAAATAATGAGTATTTTTTTAAGAGAAGGAATGTCTTGCTTGAAAGAGTTATATTTAATTTCTTTTTTTTTAGTTTGAGTAGGTAATTCTTTGTTCATACTGACTTAAGAATGATTTTTCGTTTGATTGACCAATCTATTTAAGAAAACTCAAACAATAAATTTTAAGTAGTCTCTTTTCGCAACTCGATATCGATAAAAATAAAATATTGTTAGAAAGCGGACGTCACCGTTAAGTCAAATCCAGTGGCATACATACCATTTAGGCGGAAAGGCGTTGCGTGCCCTAAATAAAATTCAAAACTCTAAAAAAATTTCATATTATTATATTTTAAAGATCTTATCCATTGGCTCACGCAGGGGGGCCTCGGACCCCGACCCACCCAAGATTTTTTTAAATATGTTCAACATAATAAAAATATAAAATAGCATAAAATACATCATGAGGCTTCGGGTCCCCTCCAGAGGCCTCGCCCCCAAGGCATATTCCTGGGTGCGCCACTGCCTTATTTTATCAAAAATTCAACAAAAATATTAATAATAAACATTTTTTCATTAATTTTATAATGAAATAAGGTAAGAAAGTGTTTTTTTACATTGAATTTAGCCAAATTAATAAAAAGTACAAAATAATAGAATATTAGGTGCTGTGCAATTTATGATAAAATAAATCAATTTAAATAATTTTTTTTGCTTGATAAAAAATTTAAATTTTTTAATCGATCGCGAAAAAAAATATATATCCTAGGAAACTAAACCGATTCAAAAAATTTTAAATGTGTTGTATAGAAAAGCAAAATACCTTTCGAAAAAAGTATTACATGTCCACCCTTATGTGTGTTATGTGAAATTTTTGACATTAGGTTAGTTTGACATAACTGTCACTTAGCTCAAATGTCCTCAAAAAAAGTCCCATTAAAAAGGCTTTTTATCTAAATCTATATTGTTCAAAAGTTAGAAGCGGGGGGGGTCAATTTAGGTCCGCACTGTATTTATCAAAAACTTAACTTTTCTCTTGTACTTTATTTATACATTTACAATAAATTTTCATATATTTTTGTCAAATTTTTTACATATTATACATAGGTAGCTTAATCTTAAACAGTGCGAGACAGTCATCGGCGGCTTTGGATCTAAAGTCTCGGGGTAAAAATAGCGCTCAGAGAAAATATACAATAAACATATTTTTAATTTTGAAAATGTTTAATATTTATGAAAATTTTTAAAACTTTTGGTTTTGTTTAAGCGCCGATTTGAGGGGGATGTAACGGAGTTACCCCCCTCCTCCTAAGAAAAAAAAATATGCACAAAATATGGTCTTGCTTTAAACATTAAGTTCCATCCACAGTCATTCAGTTCCTTGTCAATAAAAAAGAAGCGGCTAAAAAAGAAACGTTCAATTTTTAAACTGCGCATTTTGTTTTGCATTTTGTTTTAGCCTTTACATGAGGGTCGACGAGGCAGATCACCAGTTGGGAGCATTGTAGGATGCAGCCGAGCCAAGGCAACATCTACGCCTCAGCTTTTAGCTGTACAAAGCTATCAAAGGCAGCAGGAAGAGGGAGACAGGTATGTCTTTTATATAATTGAGAAAGTAATAGGTATGAAATCAGGGGCTTGCCAAAGGTGAGGCAATGAGGTAGTCCCTCAGGCAACCACCTTCAGAGGGTAACCAAATTTTAACATTTTCAAAATTTAGCCGCTGTCTAAAAGTGAAACAATCTGCAATTAAATAGTTAAGGTAGAACGTGGTGTCAGATGAGTTTGCAGCAGCAGTTTGGGCAAGTAACTTTGCATATTTTTGAAAAAGTCAGTTGACTCCCCAGATGTGTTTTTGTGAGCAGTGATAGTTCCTATTTGCATCCCCAAACGACATGAGCATAATTTATCAAGAGCAAACTGACTACATATAAGTCAGAAAGAATTTTCGAGCAAGTAGGTTCCTTTAAAAGGTTCCTTTGCCTGTGGTCGTTTTTTGCCTGTAAATTATTTATTTTTCTTAAATTTTGGCATACCCCCATTTTTTTCCATTTTAAAAATTTTTTGACTGCGGCGTCAATTTCTTTAAAGGAAACTTGATTTTTCTAAAATTATTTCGACATTATGTTCTTCATGTTTTCCACAACGCAATTATTTTTCGAAATGTAGGTACTTAAATTTTGCCTGCTACTGTTTTCAATTTTCCGGAAGTTTTTTATATTGCAAACATTTTCATCTTTAGCGTCATATTTGGCAAAAAAAAACTTAATTTTAAAAAAAAATCACTCGCGGCCAATTTTTCTCTTTACATCTACAATAAATTCCCCGGCGCGATTACTTCCGAAAAAGAATTAGTTTTTAAAAATGTTTTTTCTAGCGATTTTTTTATGGCAATTCTTTTTTTATCTTAGAGTGTACTAAGTCCTTCTGTAATAGCATTTTTCGCATTGGTATTAAGCCTGAGGCTCAAGATTTTAGAGTAATAATTATATGTCAGACAAGAATAGTATATTTAAAACCTAAAGACTGGGCAAATTTAATCCCAAAGCCAAAATATTTTAGCCTGACCGTAGGTCTCCTCAAAGTATCGTGTGTTGTTTACTTACTAATCAGATATTTTCGCTTGCTTTTAAATTACAAGAATTGAATAGTATCATTTAAATTCCTCAAAGGAGGAATTAAAATTAGACTTTTAATCTCTAAAGTGCATAAAACGAATTCTGGGGTGCAGGAAAAAAATTGCACAAGACGCTTATGCAGTATTTCACTTTGCTTCAGGCAACCAAAAAGTTAGACACGCCCCTGTTGAAATGTAACCAAACATAAATAAAACTAAAATATTTGGCTAATAAGAAAAGAACAAACGGAACAATTTTATTTACACGAAACACATAAAATGCATCAAACCTGCTAGAACCAGGTACCAAAATAATACTTATCTACCTTAGAGTAACAAAAAGTGATCTACTTACTTATATACTCCACAAATGTAAAAAAGGCAATGTAGTAAAATATTGTGGTTCGGTCGATATGAAAAAATCCTGCAGCCGCAAAATAGGTACTTTCCTGATAAGTGCGCAAAGTGATCCTTGGCCGCATGCAAAAGCAGTTAGTCGACGCGAAGCGGAGTTCGGATTGGCTTTAATTGCAGGAAAAACACTGTGCGCAAGCGATACGCATTATATTTTTATTACAAGATGGAATTGGAAAAAAATAATCTAAAATAAATTATAAAACCTTTTATTTTAACACAAAAACGAAAAAATAATTTTTTACGTTATGGACGCCTTTCTGACGTTAGGAAATGTTTGTAGGATGCTACAGAGACAAAACAAACAATAATCTAAATTTTTTATTATTTTTTTGTTTTTACCTTCCTGGCCCGCGTAGCAATGGCTAGTAGGTATTATTTTCGACGAAAACATTTTTTTTCCGATAATGCCAAAAATGTTACTTTAAACTGTTAAAAATACAGGCTGTTTTTAAAATTAAGTAAAATTTGCATGATCATTTTAGGTAGTTTTCTTATGACGACGTTACAAATCACTATTGAAAACTCAAAATCAGCACTTTACCAGTACAGCTTTTATTTTTTTTAATAAAATTTTTTATACAGTGTTAAAAAGTAACCAGACAATACAGTTTTTTCGTAATTTTTTATTTTAGTGCTGAAAATTCAAATAACTCTAGATATGTCAAATAAATATCTCATAGCAATCGCTATATTCTCCTTTATAAACCATTTAGCGGACCATATTTTTGTAATAAGTGCTACATCATTACCATTTTTATATTATTTTTTGTAACTACTGCGTTAATAAAAATTGTGCAATGAAACTTGGCTCAATTTGTCGGCTTATTACAAACTATGACTCACTGACTAGTGTAATTTTGTAATTTGCTGAAAGATAGAAGGTGATATTTAAAAAATAATGTAAAAAGTAGTAGTCTCAAACTTTTGGTTATACCGGTTATGGAATTTAAGATACTATCTGTTATTTAGTATATATTTTTTTAAAATATCGTTACATCTAACAAATCCACATACTTATCCAACTTTTTAGATTTTTTAAATTTAGTATTAGTTATTAAAACCCCCCTGTATTTCCACCCTGTATATCTCACACCCATGCAGTAATTTTGTTTTAAAGGGAAACAAGTTTTTTTATACTCATTAAATTTTAAGGCCGTATCCTGGGTAACTAAGCTTCTGAATTTTTTTTTCTACTCAACAACCACACCATAAATTTGTGAAAAAAAATTTTTTTTTGTAACAAAATAATTAAAATATATTTTTTTATCGCTTAAAATAAAAGTATATACGTTTCTAGCTTTACATTACTTCGTAAAATAATACTATAGTATTGTACTATAATCGTGCCAAGTTTTACTATGGTACGCAAAAATGCAGACAAAAGTGACTTAGGCTCCGGACTATAATAATTATATTCATAAGCTTCATCAAAATCATGGTCCAATGAATAGATCCATCCATTTTTGCAATGTCAAAAGATTTTTTGTTAATTGATATATCAATAAGACAAATAGTATTTGAATCAAAGCTAAAATTACGTAAATATATTGATCACAAAGGATTAATTTTTTCTAATTGAAATTTGGTACAAAACCAAGCACAGCAACAGTCTGATGTCTGATCTTTTGTAATTTTACGTTAATTTTAGAGTAATTCCATTCCAAATCATCCAATGGAGGTAGCTGCCATGTCACGAAAAAAATCCAAATTTTGATAACGTATTAGTGTCTTTAGGAATACCAAATCAACAAATTTTAATTTTTAATGTCGCCTCCCGTATTTTACAGGCCACTTTAAAAGTAAAAAAAGAAGAAAATCAGTTGTGGCATTTTTTTTTTATTTTTATTGTCTTAAATCTTATGTAAAAACATTTGACAAAAGAAATCTTTAATATTGGTTGGATAATCCAATACAGAAAAAAAAAATAAAATCACTTTTTTGACATGGCAAAAATAGTTTTAAAAAATAGTAAATTTTATGACTTTCTCGATTTTTAATTATTTACACCGGTGCGGAATATGGTCCATCAAAAAAAAGTCTATACGCACATTAAAGCTCAGTGGTTTGAATATCATACAAGGCAAAAGAAAAATTTCTAGATCTATTGCTTACAGAAAACTAAATTTTTTAAAATTGGAAAAACCGCAAAAACCTCAGAATTGGCAACTTTTGACTAAAAAAATTGTCATGTCTATCTGTCTATTAAAACTTCGCTTGTGCGTTGTTTTACTTGATAATGTATCGTCCAAATAAAAGTAAAATAAAAATTCTGGGTCTGTCATTTTAACATCAACTTTTAAGCTATTTGGTTAAAGCATGTAACAAATCAAATTTTTTTATTGAGTCGCAAAAGGAAAAGAATTATGTATAAAAATCATCGTTAGGGGATCTTATTTATAGCCACATACTGTTTTGCGTGAGATCCTAGTTTGTGGGTTCAAGTCCCATCTTCGTGCACTGTCGGAATTTTTTTTTTAGTTTTAAGAATGCATTTTTGGTGAGACACGGACATTAATTAGTTTCTTTCTTTGGTTAATGAAATGGTTCAGGTTTAACAGTGGCGTACGCAGGAGGAAGGGGGGTTGGAGGCCTAATCTTTCCAAAACCATTAAATAACTTCTCCTAAAGATTGAATTATTCTGAAAGAAGAAATAAATGGTTTTCCAGGACTTTGCTTTTACTCAACCCCCTCTCCCAATCCCCTTGGAAAATTTCTGCATACGCCACTGGGCATTAAAAAAACTAAGTACACAACTAACGCATGGTAAAAGCCCATGAGTTATACGACCGACGTCGACCTTACCTGGAATCATCTAGAGAAACCCGACTACCTCTAAACCTACCGGAGATGAGGAGTTGCATTTCATTTCATTTGTTGTAAACGTTTTTACCTTTAGTATTCTTAAGTCTTTTATTGTACTCGCATCAATAAAATATACATTTATTATAAAGCATAAACTCGAAGTGGTTGTTCGATTACTTAATTGGCGCAGTCAACGGAGTTCGAAGTTTCAAACGCATCGCGATCGGCTTATTCGGCTTCAATAACTTTTGGCGATTGGCAGTGTGGATTTTACAAAATTAAAAATCCCAGTCTATCGAAGACCTGTGAAACACAATCATCGGGAACTAGAACAGCATTGTCTAGTTTCGCAAGGATAAGGACTTTTGTGAGGACAAAATCGCCTAGCAGAACCTTGTTCTTATAGAGGAATGACCACCTTCGCTGTTTACCTGTTTATGTAAGTTGCAATTTATGTCTGATTCCGACGATCAAGTAGATATAATTGAGTGGCTCAAAAATTTAAGACTTGAAATCAACCTCCCTCAAAACTTAAACGCGCAAAGTTCTTCATTCAGTAATCCTTCTCAAACATTTCAGGCGCGCGAATCTCCGCAATTCGATTTTTTGTCAGCTTCTAAAGAAAGCCAGACCTTTCTAACAAATTTGATAAAAAGTGAAAATTCTAAAATGAGTTTTAAACCAGAATGTCTCAATTGCGTACCCAAATTTGATGGCAATCCGAATGATTTATATAGGTATATCAGTATTTGTGACAAAATTGTAGAAACATTTTTAAATACAACCGACCCGGGATGTTTTCAAAATATTTATTTGTTGAACTCGTTAATAGGTAAACTCGACGGAGAAGCAAGTACTGTCGTAAATATTGATTCATCGGCTTCTTGGGCCGATAATAAAAACACCCTTATTCGAAATTTTGCCGACCAAAGAGACGACGTTGCTCTTACAAAGATCTATGCTCATTAAAACAAGATTCAAATGAAAGTTACACACAATTTTATAACAGAGTTTTACACACTCTTAATTTGCTCTCCTCTTACATAAACACCCACATAGGCACTGAAGAAAATAGAAAGTCACGAATTGATTTTTGTAAAAACCTTGCACTTAAGACATTTTTGTCAGGTTTAATTGACACAGATTCGGCACGAGCCATCCGATCCATGAAGCCTCACGATCTAACAACAGCCTTGCAATATGTCACCGATGAAATGAATAGTTCCTATCTGAAACAAAACGTGTCATTGCCTCAACCTCCGTTTAATCACATTCAAACGCCCCAAAGATTTTTCTCTCCTAGACCAAGTTCCATACAATCTAATGCTTATGCACCAAGTCGTTTTTTTAGACAACCGCCGATAACATTTAGGCCTCAGTCTTTTTATCCTCGACCGGCGTACAGACCACAACAAAGATTTGCTACAAATAGTCAAATTTTTAGGCCACAAAACATAGTTCGCTCCCAACAAATTCCCCAAAAAGCCTTACCGCCGCCCACACCTATGTCAATATCTACGCGCAATAGTTCAAAAATAACGCCAAATAGCAGCTATTATAAACATAATAACTACCAACCAAGCACTTCACAAATGCAAAAAATGGAAGTGAAAGAAATGTATAATACCGAAACCAACCAACTTTCTCAATATGATCAAACTTTTACAGATCAGTATTACAATGAATATTACCAACAAAACGGTTACTACCCCGAGGATAATCAATTTTGCCTCTCGGAACGTTTGGATAATTGCCAAATCTTTACATCCGAGTCCAGTGATAATGATTTTTTACTATACAACGCAAACGAGCAAACCGATTTAGATGCCGTAAATTTTACAGAGGTCCTCAGTCGGGACACCAAACTATAACACCGCAAGAAATACCCTTTAATATGAATAGCTCCAGTGAGCTACGGTTCATTATATTTCCGGAACACAACCTAAAAATACTAATCGACAGCGGCTCGACAAAGTCATTTTTAGATCCAAATATAACAAAAAAATTGTACCCGAACCACATAAAAAAAGATCCTTTTGTAGTCTCAACAGTATTTCAAAAGTCTGCTCATCAGTTTAGTGCGCATCTGCCCTGCTCAAAATTATTTAATTTGCCAAAAGCCCAAAATCTAAATTTTTTTTTGTTTAAATTTCACGATTTTTTTAATGGCCTTATTGGGATTGACAATCTGAAAATTTTGCAAGCTAATCTTGATTTTAACTCTGGAATTCTGGCTACACCATATGCAAAGGTCAAGTTACAATTTTATAAAACCAAGTCACAAATAAATAATTGTATTACAATACCACCTCGTGTTCATCAGGTAATAAGAGTACCTGTAAACGTAAAAAATGGTGAGATAATTCTCCCATATCAAAAAATACACAATTGCGAAATCCCAGAATGTTTAACCTCAGCTAAAAATGGTTTTGCCTTGACTACAATCCTAAATAATACATGTGAAAGCCTAACTATGGATTTTTCTTTACCATTTGAAGTAGAAAAATGGAACCGCAAAGAAATTGAAGAAATCAATTTTAATAATATTGTTGAAACGCATGAAACAAAATTGGACTTTTCAAAATTTCGTTTAAACCATTTAAATTCGGAGGAAAAAAATCAACTTTTGACACTAATAAATAACTTTTCAGATGTGTTTTATCAAGAAAATACGCCACTTACTTTTACTAACAAAATAAAACATAATATACGGACCACCGATGAAATACCAGTCTACAAAAAATCGTATCCATTACCTTTTGCTCACAAAAAAGAAGTAGAAAAACAAATACAAACAACAGTTACTTGATCAAAAAATTATTAGACCCAGCACTTCTCCTTGGAACTCTCCATTATGGGTGGTCCCAAAAAAGATGGACGCTTCAGGGGAACAACAGTATAGAGCTGTTCTTGACTTCAGGTCATTGAACTCTAAAACTGTAGATGACCGTTATCCCCTTCCTAACGTCACTTATCTCCTTGATAAACTTGGAAAATGTCAATATTTTTCAACCTTAGATTTGGCAAGTGGGTTTCACCAAATTGAGATGTCAGAAAAAGATATCGAAAAAACCGCCTTTAGTACAGAAAACGGCCATTTTGAATTTCAGAGAATGCCGTTTGGCTTAAAAAACGCCCCCGCCACTTTTCAAAGAGTGATGGATAATGTTTTAAGAGGCATCCAGAATGAAATGTGCTTGGTATATCAAGATGACATAATTATTTTTAGTACGTCACTACAAGAACACATTGACCGCCTAAGAGCTGTTTTTCAACGGCTGCGTGAATCAAACTTTAAAATACAGTTTAAAAAAATCAGAATTTCTAAAGAAAGAAGTCGCCTATTTAGTCCATGTGTTTTTTTTTTTTTTTACGGGTATGCGCACTTGCAAGGAGATCCCTATCACGCTCGAGAAGCGGCAAGTGCGCGGAAATGTTGGTGCGTGTTGGTTTTGAAACGGTTCAGGTTGTAACCTGCAGGGAAAACTGTCGCAGGGAGTTTATTCCACAGCGATGCTGTTCTCCAGAGATATGAATTCTGATATAATGAGGTTCTTGGTGCCTCTATTATGACAATAAATTGATGGTTACCGTCTGTTTGACGTGTTCGCCTAGTAGGTGCTACTCCCGGGGGGATCATACGTGCCAACTCTTCAGAGCATTTTCCGTGATAATACCTGTAGAAGAGAGATAGATCGCCCACAGTTCTTCGATGTTCGAGACTATCCAGCTACGGGTAAGTGCGGGGTCATTGATCAGCTTGATAGCTCGTTTTTGCACGGTGTTCAAAAGCATTAAGGTATGTTTGGGTGCCGCACTCCATATATGTGAGCAGTACTCCATAGTTGGTCGAATCTGGGCTTTGTAGAGTGTCAGCAGCTGGCTTGGTGTATACAGATGTCTTGTACGAAATATCACCCCAAGCTTTTGGGACGCCCTTTTAGCTATATCTGCCACGTGACTGTGCCAAGACATGTTGGTCTCTGCAGTGACTCCTAAGATGTTCAACTGGCTCTGCAATGCGACAGCACTTCCAGATAGCATGATGTTTGGCTCACCGGTGCTGGTCTTTTTCGAAAACAGGGCTGCTTGGGTTTTCTGCGCGTTGAACTGTACAAGGTTTTTGTTGCCCCAGTCCTCTATCTCCAAGTCGTTATTTATCTGTGATATTTCAGTTAGTCTAAGGTAATGGAATTCACGTGCGGAGAGACATGTGGGTGGTATGACTGAGGAGACTACATTGCCATCATCTGCAAAGCAATAAAGTGGATTTACTGTTTTATCTATGAGGTCATTTATGTAAATCAGAAAAAGTGTTGGCGAAAGGATTGCTCCCTGTGGCACACCAGCATTTATTTGGTAAGAGTTGGAGTTCCGCCCATCCAGTGCAACATAAATGGATCTATCCTTAAGGTAACTTTCAAACCAAGTGCAAAGTCTCGGCGACAATCCCGTTGCTTTGAGCTTGTTGAGCAGATTTTCATGCCAGACTTTATCGAATGCTTTAGATATATCTAAGGCAATTGTTCTTGTTTCACCTCGCAACTCAATCGCTTTTTGCCATAAGTGAGTGACGTATGTAAGTAAATTGCCAGTTGACCTATATTTTCGAAATCCGTATTGCTTGTCGTTGATAATTTTGTACTTTTCCAAGTACTTGGTTAGGTGATTGTTCACAACTCTTTCCATTACTTTTGATATCACCGGAAGTAGAGCAATTGGTCTATAGTTTAACGGATCTGTCTTTTTTCCTTTCTTTGGAATGGGTTGTACTGCGGCAGACTTCCATGATGATGGATATACTCCTTGCCTATAAGATAAATTGAATAATTTGGCGAAAGTTGGGGTGAGTTCGCTAGCACAATTTTTGAGTACTATCGCGGGAATGCCATCTGGACCCATTGCTTTGTTTGTATCCAACTTTTTAAGGGATTTTCGTATTTCTCTGTGACAAAAGGGTACCTCTGGCATACTGTGGGAAACCCTTTCAATGAACGGTGGAGTTTTTCCATTTGGCACTGTTAGGTTTGAGTTGGAGGAAAAGATTTTGGCCAGCATATTGGCTTTTTCCTCTGATGTTGTGGCTAAGTGAGTATTTTTATCTGTAAGTGGTGGTATGGATGACTTGGTGAAGTTTGATCCAACGGCTTTTGCAAGAGACCAAAAGGACCTAGAACTACTTGGACAATTCAGCAACTTGTTTTTTATTCTTTGATTGTATGTTTCTTTGGCGGCGTCAATAGTAATTTTGCAACTATTTCTGGCTTCTATAAATTCTGTGTGGTTTTGAGCGGTTTGTTGTCGTTTCCAAAGGTTATATGCTCTGTGTTTTTTCTGTACAGCCGTTTGACACTGGCTGTTGAACCAAGGTTTTGCATTAGCTCTGCGTTTTATTGTATGTGGGATATATGCATCCATTCCAGATAAGATTACTTTTGTTATTTCATTACAGCAAATAGTGGGATCAGCTGTTTTAAAGCAAACCTCTTGCCATGGAAAATCCAGGTAAAACTGTTTAAGGTCATTCCATTTTGCCGATTTATAGTGCCACATTTTACGAGGAAGTGATTGTTGGCTTGGCGGTATGAACATTTCGCACTTTGTTCTTATAAGTTTATGATCGGATGAACCAAGTGGGGGATCTACTTGAATTGTGTACAAGTCAGGATTTGTAGTTAGGAACAAGTCTAAAAGCGCTGCAAATTCACCCCTTTCTGAGATACGGGTAGGTTCATCGACAAGCTGCGTTAGACCACAACTTATGGCAAAAGCTTCTGCTTCCCTGCCTTCATTATCTGTTTTGTTGTGGTGTTTTAGCCAGGGTATATTGTGGACGTTGAAATCGCCTAAAAAAACAATTTCCGCATGTGGATAGTTAGACTGTATACTATCACAGTTTTCGGATAATGTCGCAAAAAAGTTTTGATACTCGGTGTTACTTGGCGGTCGGTAGAGGCAGCAAATGAACTTAGTGGATGACTTTGAGGTGAATTTCAGTCATATGATATCGAGGTTCGCTAGTTCTAGCTTCTCCTCTCGATGACATGAAAGGTCATTTTTAATGTACACACAGATCCCAAAATTATGTCGAAATCGGTGGTGTAGGTCATAGCCGGGATAAAGATAGTTCACAGTAGGTGTTGCAGAACTGATTTTAGTTTCAGTGAGAACAAGGATGTCAGGTCTTTGTTCTTCAAGATGTTGGTGAACTGAATTCATGTTGGTACTTAATCCTCTTATATTGCTAAAATCAATTCTGAGTTGAGTTTTTGGTCTTCTTTTAATATCTTTGCATGAAGGACCCCCAGGATCACCCGACGCCCGGAGATCCGAGTGGTCGGGTATTTTACCTCCGGAATATTTTGATCCTGGAGGCGCCATCATGCTATCTGTTACTCATGGTGACCCCAGATGGAGTAAAACCTAATGAGGATAAAATCCGTTCCATTCTTGATTGGCCACTTCCCTCTACCCAGAAACAGATACGCGAATTTCTCGGCCTTCTCGGATATTATAGGCGATTTATACGGGACTTTGCCTGAATCTCAAAACCTTTCACTAGATGCTTAAAAAAAGGCGTAAAAATTGTCCATAATGAAGAATTTTTAACTTGTTTTGACACATGCAAAAAACTTCTTACAAACGATCCTATTTTACAATATCCAGACTTTAGCAAGCCATTCAACCTGGCCACCGATTCTTCAAGTTTCGCACTAGGTGCAGTACTTTCGCAAGGGCCCATTGGCCAAGACCTTCCCGTTGCATACGCTTCGCGTACCATTAATGACAGTGAGACCAAACTGAGCACAATTGAACGTGAATTATTAGCTATCGTTTGGGCAACCAAATATTTTCGGCCATACCTCTTTGGACGTCCCTTTTTCATTATCACGGACCACAAGCCCCTCGAGTGGCTTCATTCCATAAAAGACCCTTCTTCCAAATTGCTCAGATGGCGTTTAAAGTTAGAAGAATATAATTATTCTTTGATCCACAGATCTGGAAAATTAAATTCTAACGCGGACGCACTTTCAAGAATAGAATTACATGTATCAGACACCGACAATCTGGACCAAATATCACACATCGCACAGGTAGACGCCATGTCAACCCGTTCGAAAGGATTTCAGCAACAAGTAGATAAGACCATCACACAGAAAAAAACAGCAAATAGACCAAACCCAAATAACGACGATGATATCACTATACATACTAATAACGACGAACACCCTATCGTGGGGATTCCAATAATAGAAACAGCCGTAAACTATGGGGCCAACCAAATAATTTTTTCTAAAGTATTGCACTCGCCTGTAAAACCAAAATTACAAATACTTTTTTCGACAAAAAGAAGGTATTTAGTTCAAATATCATAGAATAATTTTGAAAATGACATTATCAATTTCATAAAAGAAAATGTTTTGCCGAACAAACTTTATTATTTATATTTCCAGGAACCTGACCTCTATGAACCGTTTTGCGAAGTCGTCAGAAAGAATTTTAAATATCCTTCATTACGCTTTAAGAAATGTACAATCAAGTTACTAGACGTTACCGAGAAAAATGACATTCCAGAAATTATAAAAAAACTATCATGAAGAAAAAAGCAATTGACGAAACAGAATATAAAATAAAAATAAAATATTACTGGCCAAATCATAAAAGTTCCGTTCAAACATACATAAATCAATGTGCAATTTGCCAGATTAGCAAGTACGAACGACACCCGGTTAAAGTAAAAATGAATATTACCCCACCCCAACTAAACCTTTTGAAATCCTATACATCGACACTTATACCGCGGAACATAATAATTTTTTAACAGTAATAGATAGCTTTTCTAAATACGCTCAGGCATACTATCTCAAAACACTGACTGCCTCTGATATCGCCGACAAATTATTGACATTTTTCTCACATCACGGTGTACCAAACCTTTTAGTGAATTTTGACAATGGTTCAGAGTTTAAAAATAGCGCAATTACTGAACTTTTACTTTTACACAAATTAAAAGTTCACTTTATTTCTCCAAATCACCCCGATTCAAAAGGGAGTATTGAACGGTTTCACTCAACACTGGCAGAACATATTTGTCTTTTAAATAATCAAGGATTTTCGAAAGAACCTATTACAAATAAAATTTCCTACGCGGTCCTGGCCTATAACCATACTATACATTCAGTAACAAAAATGAAGCCTATGGACATTGTAAACGGTCATATCTCGTCAGACGACCCTTTCGACCAAAATTTAGACCATATTCTCATGAGTAACTATGTTAATGATCATAAAAAAAAATCTAAATTACTGTACTCAAAAATTAACGAAAAACTAGCCCAATTCAAAACGACTTTAATCAATAAATTAAACAAAAAACGCGATGATCCTATTTTATTTCAACCCAATCAAGAGGTATATATACGTAAACATGAACGGAAAAAACTAGGAAACAAATTCTTAGAACCCACTACAACGGTGTCAGTAAACCCAGCAAGTAAAACAATATCAACAAACTCCCACGGAAAAACTCATATGTCTAATTTAAAAAGACCGCTAATTAAAAATAAATATGACTTTGGGTAACTTTTATCTTTGGGTTTTGTATTTCAGGTTCGGCCTTGCATCGGGTCTTGAGGATGAAATGATTATAAAAAAACTGGATAATAAGCTTGGAATAATGCCAATAAAATTAGGAACTGCAAAAACAATAGAATATACCTACAATTTAATTCATTACTTTGATTTAGACCCCATACTGTGGGAAACCAATAAATTAAACTTAAAAGTAAATAATATCACGACTTTAATAGATAGCCATACTGGATATTCCAACGATACACAGAATTACCTAAAACTTTTAAAAATATTACAGAGGGATCGATACCAAAATATCAGAAATTTTGCCTCATCCCAAACGATTAAGACGTGGGATGATTAACATGTTAGTGTCTGTATTTTAGGCTGTTACAGGCAATTTAGACGCATCGGATGGCAAGTACTATGAAAAAATGATTCATGAGTTACAAAATAATCAAAAAACATTGTCGACGACAATTTTGAAACAGAATTCCTTATCGATTAGTGTTATTTCTAAATTTAACCAAACGGTTCAACAAATAATTCAAAATGAAAAATTTTTAGAGTCCAAAATCAATCAGATTGCTTCAATTGTTAAAAATTCTGGCTACAGAGAAAATTCCCTTTTTATCAAAGATATTTTGCTTCAACTTATAAACTCCTATGAAATTATTCAATCAATCTTGCAAGATGTTGAAAATTCAATTACATTTTCTAAACTAAAGGTCATGCATCCAAGTATAATAAAGTTATCTGATCTTCACAAAGAATTATTGTCTGTGCAAGAAAAAGTAGGAGAACAACAAATGTTATTAACTGTTTCTCTTCAAAATGTATTTTTTTATGAAAAATTTATCACTTTAGACTGTTTTATTCTAAATAATAAAATTACTTATCTCCTACACATTCCAATCACATCTAAAGACATTTTTGACTACTTTCATTTATATCCCGTGCCAATACAATTTGAGAGCAGTTGGTTTAAAGTTGTTTTCCCGCGGAAAATTTTTTTGATAAAAAACAAATTGCAACAAGCATATTATCAAGAACCATGCGCAGAAATAACCAGAAATGAATATATTTGCAAAAAAGAAGACTTCAAAAACAGCGAACCCGATAGTCCTTGCGAAATTTCATTAATTGACTCCAGCATGCTCCTAAATCAGCCAACTACCTGCCAGAAAACACAAATTAAATTAGCCACACCAATCATTCACCAACTAGAGAAATCAAACCAATGGATATTTGTTCTTCCAAATGAAGAAAACGCTAAAACTTCCTGTCAACATCAAGAAGAAGTACATACACTTTTGGGAACATACCTTATCAGACTGCCAAACGACTGTCTAATTTAGATCAACCGACAAATTTTTACGAACAACAACAAAACAACAGCAGCAATAGTTCAGCCGTATATCTTTCCTGACATACAACATGCACCAACTGTTATACATCCGTTGGACCTATCAAACAGTATAAAAGATATTGACTTAGATAGCTTAAACAACCTAAAAAGAGAAATTCGAGAAAACTATCCGCTCTTCGAAACATCAAGCATTTATCATGTACCCAGTATATGGACATTACTTGTATATGTAATACTTACACTTATATGTTTATACTTAATCTATAGGCGAGTACGGAAATGCAAACAATCAAAAAACACAAATCCAGTTGTAATTCAAATGCAAACTCCAGACAGACAGCATTAACGTAATTCCTTCACAATTTAAACAATGTGAGCAGAAAATTGATCCGGCCAGCATCCACCTGCCCCTGTAAAGTCTAATTTTGGGGTGGAGGAGTTATACGACCGACGTCGACCTTACCTGGAATCATCTAGAGAAACCCGACTACCTCTAAACCTACCGGAGATGAGGAGTTGCATTTCATTTCATTTGTTGTAAACGTTTTTACCTTTAGTATTCTTAAGTCTATTATTGTACTCGCATCAATAAAATATACATTTATTATAAAGCATAAACTCGAAGTGGTTGTTCGATTACTTAATTCATGTGTTGCGTTTGGAGGTACTGCGGAACGATTTGTTTTACATTAAAATCTCAAACAAACAACAACTGGACACCATTTTTCACTCCTCTGGATGAGTTAACTACAGATACTAAATTTACTTCAAGCTCAAAAAAAAAATTGTTTGGTTTCTGAATATATAGAACTCAACTTCTTTTCCGATTTTTTAAATATGACAGTAGCTAACTACTAAAAAAGTAAATAAACTTTTAAAACATTTGTGTAGTGACCTTATGAAGAGAGTTTAGATCATAATTTATTGAACAGTGCTTACATAAATAAACTTAACCTTCTGATAAACCCTAATTTGCAGGGGCGGATTCAGAAACTTTATTTTGGGGGAAAATATTATAATAAATATTTCACAAAACTATTTTGCATAGTGACCAGGGGGTGTATTCTATGTGTCAATACTGAGTAAAGTTTCAAATTTGGGGGGGCATCCCCACCCGTAGATCCACGCCTGTAATTTGTGATGAAATTTAACATCACTAAAAATATTAAAATAACAAAAAAATGTGTAGTGACCTTAAGGATTACAGACCCAGATTTTTTATTCTTGTTTTTAAAAGTATATGAAACAGTGAAAAATTTACCCTACTTGATTACCACCAGCACCCCGATAGACAGGGTCATTTTTGATGCTGTAGTTGGGGGATTTCCCAGACATTCTTAACTTCTTCGTGGAACTCCAAGGTAACGTCTACTTTTTAAATATATTTTATACAAGGAAGATATAGTCCTTGAGTATAGCTTTCCAAATCTGTATCAAAAATTTAAGAAAACATTACATTTATGCCCCAAAAAAATATGAAAACTTCGAAAATTTCTGCGTTTTTTGGATATTCTCTAAATTGCTCTAATTAAGCCAGTATAAAGATTTTGCTAAACATCACATTTTTTTGAAAACTACTTTTATGCATGTTTTCAAAATTATAGGTTAATATTTTTAGGTGCTGTTTACTATGAGCATATTTTTTTTCTTTAAAGTCCCATTTTGCCCGTTTTTAGACTTTTCAAATGCGTGTACAACAGACTAATTGGATTAAAAAATCTAAAATTGTGCAAAAGTGGTTAGGCATAAAGCTGTTTCATTTAGTAAGCATGGTTAAAGAAAAAAATTAAATGTCACGGCAACACTTTTTTTGTAAATTGGATGACTTGGCGTGGAATTGCTCTTTAGCAGTTAGTAGTTTTCAGAAAAGTGGTAATATGTTTTTTTTTATTTTAGGTCTAGGTTTCTAAAATTTAAATTTCCTTATATTTTTCAACCTTGCTACCAGACCAAAATTTGAAACGTCAAAATAGTATCAAATTGACATACAAAGTTTTTATCCCGAAAGCAATAACTTGTGTATATTTTTCTACCTACTCGCGTCATTTGCGGGCAGAAAGTTGCACTTTAATGCATTCAGTGTGGTAAAGTTACTTCTTAGGTAAATAACTAACGTATTTATATAACTAAACTTGAACTTTCTCTCTATAATTAGTGTCATTTCCACTTTTTGTATACTGTTTTACTCATGAGTTTTTAATTAAATAACCATTAACAATTTCCTGTTAATTCTTGTATAAATTTAAAATAACATATTTAATACTAGTCCATATAAAGATTAAAATTATAGACATCCGTCTATGGTAAAAACTGCTAGTTGCTTACACCTACGGATGTCTTAAGAAATCCGTACTTACGTCTAATTTTTGGCAGATTTTAGTATATTTTTGTTTAATTTTTTACTGGCTAATTATTGTATACATTTCGTGTCCTTGTAAATAAGTATTTGACTATTCGTAGGTTAGGGGACAGGGCCAAAAAAAGAAACTATCAAGTTTTTGGCAACGTTTCGGAATATATTTTTCCTTTTTCAAGCCTCAAACTATTGTCTCCAAAGTCCGTTCAAAATGGATTGAGGCACGACTCTTCATAATTGGGAGTAAATTTAAAGTTATTTTTAAATTTTTTAGAGTTTTTTGTTATTTTTTGTTGTTTGTTTTTGACCAACTTGGTAAAAATGGCTAATTATTATTATTGGTCTTCGGTAGTTTTAATAACAATTAAGTCTGTTTCTGGAGAATAGCTGAAATTATATTTTCTATTTTCAAAGGTCATTCCTCTAAATCATCCTGCTAAAAAAAAGGTGAATAAGTATATCAGGGAAAATAAGGTCTGGCAGTTAATAATTCAGATTACGTTGGTTGCAGGTCTATTTAACTATTTAACTTCAATTATTAAGAGTAACCTTTTCTGAAAAACCTGCATTCATATCTCTCTTTTTTTCTCTCTATAGAAAATTACTTCTTTGTATAAAACTATTTTCATGGTATTTTCATATTCTTACTTTAAATGTAGTTAAAGATATAAAGTGTACTTAATTCTGGACTTTGTAAAGAGAACAGAATTAAATGAGCTTTTTCTTCGAATAAAGTGTGAGTTAAGGGAAGGACCTACCTGGGGCACGGCAAAAAGGGCATACCCTGGCCTTCTTGCCAGACCTACAGTTCACCCTTCCCACTACCACGACCACTACTGGTTTTTAATTAAATCGGCCTGTTTATTTTTACTACTTTCCCCAATTGTTATATTTTGTAGATGCCTAGTAGTCTGTATATACTGAGCTCAAAGTTTAGGTCATTTTCTTTAGAAAGAAACAAAACCCAATTTATTTCATTATTCATCATTAAATTTTTTTACATTACTAATTTTAAATAGGTGAAGAAGCATTATCTTTCTCAAACTCGCCATAGATATCGACGCCTTTTGCTAACGCTTCCAAGCCTTTGATCTTTTCAAAAGCTTCGTTTATCTGCGCAACCGATTTTAAGAAGTCTTCATTATCTTCAAAGCTAAAAATGAACATTAATTCAAATACGGCTGTATCCTTTAAAAACAATAAGACCCAATAAAAGGAATAGTACTCACTCTACAAATTGAAAAACTACGATATAATATGTGGAAATAAGTGCAAACATAGAAAACATAGTTGTCCGGTCCACAATGAAAAATCCTGCAGCCCTAAAAGTTTTATCATATCAGATTTTTTCCTTGTGTTAACAAAAGAAAAATTCAATTCATCTTCATCCAAGGGCGTATCCAGCTCAAAACAGAAGGGGGCAGGTTTCTGTATTCCATAACCTTCTTAACGTAATTTGTAATTTTATGGTCTGGTTTAAAAAAAATCTGTTAAAAAAGGTAGGAAGCTGCCCCTCCTTGTCCCTCCTGGATACGTTAATTACATTACATTACGTTAATTAAATACTCCAAAGTCTGTTTTATATCGTTGAGATATATATATATATATATATATATATATATATATATATATATCTCAACGATATAAAACATATATAATCGGATATATATATATATATATATTAAGCACTAAATTTTTAGCACCACAACAAAATAATCTTTAAAGGTATTTGGATTTCTTTTAGCAAGAGAAAAATTCATGAGGTACGCTTTTTCATCATTATTTACATTATACAAACTTTGTATCATTATGATTTGCACCTTTACTAAGTACTAAATTTAATTACAGCAGTGTCAGGGGCGTGTCTAACTTTTTGGTCTCCTGAGGCAAAGGGAAAAACTGCTGCACCTCATGTAAAAACAAACATCTCGCGCAATTGCAATTGCAATGCAAATGCAGTTTAGTGAATAAAAGTGTACATTTAATCACTCTTTTATGGTACAAACAATATACTTTTTAATCCTTCAGAGATTAAAAGCAACCGCAAAAATCTAGTAGGTAAGTAAGTATACAACACACGAACCTTAAAGGAGACCTATACTCGGGATAAAATATTTTCGCATAAAATGATCCAGTCTTTGTGTTTTACATTTACTATTTTTGTCAGACATCATATCTGGCCGGGAAATTTCAAAAAACGTCGTAATTGCCACTAAATCCCTCATGTATAGATCATCAAAATTCTACTGTACTTCTAGACAAAGCGGAAATTCGCCAGACTGATGGAAGTTATGGCCAAACCCTTGGAAAAATTATATATATATTTATCGGTTTCACTACGTTCTACGTCTTCCGATACCCAATCTCCACTCGTTTCTGTTTGCCCATAATTCATCATCTAGTCCTCTTATTCTTATTTCACTATCTATTCCTTCTCTCCAGCTTCTCCTCGGCCTTCCTCGTTTTCTTCGGCCAGTTTGTTTCCATTGTAATATTTGTTTAGGTAGTCTTTCATCATTCATTCTTTGTACATGTCCGTACCACACCAGTTGTTTTGTTCTTATATCATCCACTAGAGTACGTTCACCCACTGTCATAATTTCTCTTATTCTTTGATTGGTAACTCTTTCTCTTTTTGATTTCCCTGCTGCTCTTCTCCGATAGACCATCTCCGTAGCGGAAAGCATTTTTTCTGTTCTATCTTTGATTGGCCATACTTCTTTTCCAACGCTTTCCAAAGTAGATTTAGTGGTATACTATCATATGCCTTCTGCAAATCTACGTAAAGCAGATGGAGCTCTTGTCCGTATGCCATTTTCTTTTCAATCACTTGGGTTATACAAAAGAGATGATCTGAAGTCGATCTACCCGCCCTGAAACCAGCTTGTTCTTCTGCCTCCATATCTTTATATTCGCTCTCCACTTTATTTCTTATTATTTTGCCATATATTCTGCTTAGCGTACTAGTTACAGATATACCTCTATAATTGTCACATATATCTTTCCTTCCTTTTTTGTGTATTGTGGATATATATGACGTTTTCCACTCAGTTGGTACTACAGCTCCATTTAAATATCTTTGGAAAAGATTTCGTAATCTCCAAAACAATTCTTCAGTGCCATATTTAATAAGTTCAGCTGGGATATTTCTGAGTCCGGCAGATTCACCGCTTTTTAAGGTTTTGCACACGTTTTTGACCTCAGATATTGTGAGGGGTACTGGAGATCCCATCGTTCTAATGATATTGTCTCTTTCGTCTTCCTTGAATTCTGCTCTATCTTCAGTTAAAAGTTTTTTAAAATGCTCATCCCATTCTTTGTCTGGTATTGGTGAAATAATATCTCTGCATGTTTCTTTTTTGATCGATCTTATAGTTTTCCAGCTTTCGGCACTTCTCCTACCTCCTAAGTAAGAATCTATTTTCTGGCACTTTTACATCCATGATTGATTTTTCTTATCACTGATCATTCTTCTCACCTTTGATTGCGCGATTTTGTATTCTTCTCTGCTTATATCTGTCTTTTGGGATAAGTATGTGTGATATAATTTCCTTTTTTCCTCTATTTCACTTTCAATCTCAGCATCCCACCAGTATGGTTTTGTTCTTTTAGGAGTTTCTTCCACTAATCCTAGTGCTTCTTTTGCAGCTTGATGGATGCTTAATGTGATACATTCGTATTCCTCATCTGGGGTTTCACCTGAACTTGAATTAAGTTTTTCGTTCAGTCTCTTTTTGTATAAGTTTTTTACGCTGTCATGTTCTAGGCTTAGTAGATTATATTGACAGTGATCAATTTCCTCATTCACTGTATCATCAAGATTTTGTTGATGGAGGCTTCGGCCTTGATAAGGAAAGAGAATTTTGGTCTCCAGAAAATAGTGATCACTTCCGCATGTTGATCCACGCTTTGTTCTGACATCTTGAATTTTTAGTTTTGTCTTTTGTTTAGTGACAAGATAATCAATGACGGATTTCAGGTTTTGTGAGGGTTTGGTCCACGTATATTTGTGTATTTTCTTATGTTGGAAAAAACCGTTTTGGATTTTTAGGTCCAATTGCTCACATACTGTGATAAGCCGGTTTCCATTGTCATTAACAACATCTTCTCCATATTGGCCAACTGTCAGATCATTTACTCTGTTACCTGTTCTACTAGTTAAATCTCCCAATATTAAAATTTCTCTAGATGTACTTACTGCTGATATTTCATTGTGGATTTCTTCAAAAAAATTGTTTTTAACGGCTACATTTGCATCGTCATTATACGCATAGACATCCAAAAATCGTAAGTCTCATTCCTTTTATTGTTATATTCATTCTTATTAGCCGTTCATTTACTGCTTCCCAGTTGGTGTGATAAATTTTCTAAATCTTTTGTTGACCAAAATAGATACTCCTTGTTGAGCATGTTTTTCTTTTGCCACTCCGCTATAGAAATGGTCATACTGTCCTAGGTTTTCAGATCCTTTTCCTTTCTTCTTCGTTTCTGTTAGTACAGCAAGGTCAACCTTCATTCTGCTGCACTCATGTACTATTTCATTCACTTTTCGACTCATTCCTTGTACGTTCCATGTACCAAAAATCATATTCCTGTTTCTTTGCTTGGTTCGTCTTAGGTTTTTCATTTCTTTCCGAGGCGTTTGATTGGGTTTTTTAACAGTGTACGTTTTTTCCGGGTATCAGAGAGTTAGTCTAATGCCCCAACCCCCAACCTGGAGGACCAGGTGATTTTTGATCGAGGTTTTCTTCCTCTAGCCTTTGACGATTCCAACGCCGGTACTACAAGGCAGCATCTTCTTCTTTTATACTATCCCTAAAAGAAAGGGTTGCCATCTGCGTACCGAGGTCCATCCTCTCCGCCTTTCATACCGATGTGGTCTTCTCCCGTAACCCTGGGAATGGGACCCTAAACAGGTGCTAACTCTCCGGGTCAGAGAGTACCTGGAATCTACGGAGGGCAGGGGTCGATTCATTTCCCCTGATAGACATCTGACGAGGTCTACCCCGTACCCCGGAAAAATTGGAAAACCCCAAAATTCTAATTTATTTCCCTCCCCTATTATACATGTAGAGTTATGTAAAAAAAACATTGCCCACTTCCAGAAATGCTAGAGAGCTTACCTTTGGCAGACTGATAGGGACTATGATAAAACTATTGGAAAAAATTTGAAAAACCCCAAAATTTTAATTTCCTTCCCTCCTCTATAAATGTAAACTTATGTAAAAGTAACATTGCCCACTTCCAGAAACGCTAGAGAGTTGAGCTTTGTAAGGCTGATAGGAACTATGATAAAACCATGGAAAAAAATTTAAAAACCTCAAAATTTTAAATAAGGCATAGCAAAAGTTTTGAACAATATTCCGCATATTTTATTACTTTAAAACTTAAATATTATTCAAATCCTTTAAAAAAAGAGTGAAATCATAACAAAAAAATTTCATGTCAAAAAAAATCAAGTACGCAAAAATGATATTTCGTAAAAAGAATTGAGATAAAAGTAAACCCAAGTTCTCCAATAAAAATTTTAAAATGAAAGGTTCTTACTAGTTTGGAAATGTTTTTCTAAACTTGGCTATTACGGCTATAAATGACTCTGAGGCACAGTGCTAAATAATTGAACATAAAGATGGCTGTAGCAGCAAAGTTTATTTTGTGGATAATATAAGGAAGAAAGGTAAAAAGAAAAAAAAGGGCAAGCGAGAATTTCAGAAACACAAAATAATTTATTTTTGGAGAAAAATGATCAATCAATCAAATAAAAAAACTTTTTTCTAGTTTCATAAGAGCTGATTCGGAATTTTTTACCGACTTATATTGTCAGTTCGCCTCCGATAAACTATGCTCATTTCGTTTGTGGAGGCAACAATCTAATTGCGCCCCAGCAGTATAGTTTTCGCAAAGCCACCTGAATAACTCCTAATACGGGGTTCTATCGATTTCATGAAATTTTGCTTCATTCTGCCCCTCAAAAGTTATCCAAATTCATATAAAATCTTCCTGGTATAATTTCAACCCTATCGACAGAGAAGAGCCGCAGGTCTTTGCGGTCTGACCACAAAGTATTTGTTTTCCGACCGACCGAGCCCAGGAGGATAGACGGTACCTGATTGGCAGATTTTTTTCAGATGCGCTTTTAATTGCTTTCGGGTGTGCTTTTCGGGACCCCTTTAGTCGGCATTATGCAGAGTTAGAAAATAAATCAGTGTCGTTCCGGTAGGTGTAGAAATAGAAAGTTTATTATCTATTTTTATTTCTTTAATTTACGCCATAATTAAATGAAATAATTTTCATGAGTATATCTACCGCCGCCCATGTCACTTCTTATAAAGGATATGCCGATGGTCGGCTTTTATCTTTGTTCAACTGCCTTTGCCAAAACTATACCTGTGAAATGACACTAATAATATAACAATCAAATTTTATTTGCACACACCAACTGAACTACGGCTTAAATCAATACATGGGAACTATCTGCTTACAAAAACACATCTGAGGAATCAACTCACTAATTCAAAAACCCAAATGCAATTAACCAACATAAATACCTAAACAGGTAAAGTTACTTGCCCAGTAGTTTTGGTATCTTTTTCTCTGCAGCTTATCTATCAGTTTCTCTTACCTCAATTTCTCTTGCACCACATAATTTACCTTTTTAATTACAGATTATTTCAGTTTTGAGATAGCGGCAAAATTTTGAAAATGTTAAAATTTGGTTGTCATCATTGCCTCACCCTTTGGCACGCCCCTGGCAGCGTAAATTCTTAATTTTTAGCATCACATCAAGAAAACTATAAAGGTAGAATAAAAATTACCTCAAAATAACTGGCTGATTTTTTATCATATCAGCAAGTGAGTGAAGCTCTTGATAAGCTTCTGAAAATAGTGGGAAGTTGTACTGAAGTTTATAGCAAATCATGGGGATATGTTGAGATTCTTTAGAAACTAAATCACAAAAATAACATAATGCAACTGGTGGCATCTAAAAAACAATATTATTTCACATATCTCTAAGATGTCATGTTATTGGAAGATTTTATAACGAGTCCTCGACTACAGCCTGGAATTGGTCTGCCCTCAAATTCCTCCTGGGATGATAATATCACAAATCTCGGTAAACCTCAATATTAACACGAAAATCATTTACCTTACCTACCAATAATACAAGCATATTTATAGCGATATATCCATATAATCCATTTCCATAAAATGTTTCTAAAAACCCTGAGATTTGTAATGGGGTAATCAGTCCATCAAATTTCTGCAGTAAATCAATCCCGCATAAAACAAACACTAAAAGTATTTTTACACCAAAAATGTTATTAAATTGATCCATTACATCATACATTATTAGGTATTGGTCATAAAATATGTTGATTTCTGTTATATTTATTCGGTGATCATTATTTGTTATTAAATTAGGTTTATTTAATTTTTTAAATTTTAAGTGTATTGTCCACAATATTTCAATTAGCCATAACACCAAAATGCATTTAGAATAAGTGTTGAAATCGAATAAAACATTATCTGGAGCACGCATAGTGCCAACATAGAATAAAATGCAAGTTAAAATCGTAAGTGCCACAAAAAACTGAAAAGTAGATGTCTTATAAATACTTTTTATCGTCAAAAAGTTAGAACTAACTTCTGCTTTTTCAAATTTTTTTACTAGCTTTAATAGTCTATTCCAGCACTCTTTTTGACATACGCTCGATCTAATTGAATAGATAAATAGGACGCAAAATATTGTATGGGACATAACCATCGGAAAGAATTTTGTAAGGTTGCAAGATTCTTCACAGATTTTGATCTCCTCATAATTGATGTAAACCATCATTAGAAAGATAATTATTGTTTGAGTTAGTGCTATAATGACGTAAATACGTTTATCGTAAAGGGATAGAGTTGTGTAGTTAACAATTGGCACAAAACCAAGCACAGCAACAAAATTGGCAATTAGTCCCAAATGCCTTACGTCTGATCTATCGTACATTTTTATTCTGATTTTATTAATTGATCTTCTCTAGTTTAAATATCAATTAAGTTCGGCTTTTTCAAGCTCTTTTTCCAAGTGTGATGGAATGTAAATAAATTCTGAAAAGGATAAATTCTATTGAGATAAAACGGAGTTTCCACTGTTGCCTGTTTCCAAATATCTTTCTCAAAACTGTCACTGATTTAGCTACGATTTTACTGAAGCAAACTTCACGACTACCGCAATAAATGAAAATAAATCCTAACAAGAAGTTGCTTAATATTGCTTGAGTAACAGGGATCATGAGTAATCTACAAGTTTTTTTGCTTCAATGGAAACAAAAACTTTTTGAATTCTTTCTGAAAGTCTCACTTTGACGGCAACAAGAAGAAGAAAATCGTTACACAAAGTTGCTCAATTTGGCTTGAGTATTGAAACCTAAATAGGTTTATACCAAGGTGTTTTTTGACCAGTCATGTGAACTTAACTGGACGGCTGTAGCTACGTCATCTGGATTCCATAAGACAAATGCTTTAAGGCAACCCGGTTACGTATTTTTTTTAATCTAATTACAGTTGGCCAGTCAGGTTCCATGTATAAGTATAAAGACCTTGGGTTTGTACTGTATTCAACTATAAGGTGATTTGTCTTGACAGATGAAGTTTCGTCTAGTGTATATTTAGTACGGATTTCTTAAAGTCAAAATGGATAGATTACGCTTGTTATAACAAACATGGGTTATAAACGACGGCAGTGCGTAGTAACAACATGCAGATAAGATAGGTTGCGGATAGTCCTTGCCATACGCAGTTGCACTTTTGTGACTTTGACTTTAATGTTGGTATAAAAATTGAAGGTACAACTGTCATTGTGTCTGGATAAAAAGATGCTGACTGTAGGTTGACAAAAAAACGCACAGATAAAAACAACTCAAAGACATGCCCTTTTTCAGATTTCTTTTTATTGCTGTCAGTATGCATATGATAGATCAAGAGGTTGGAAATATCACAAAAGTGCCTATGGCAAGAACAATAGAAACAACGAGGTAAAAACAAGCTTAAAGCAAATGCGTAACGTAACCTCTGGTATGTTATTGTGCCTATAACGCAATGAATTAAATCACTTTTCTCAGTAAGGCTTGGTTTAAAAAAAAAAGATTTAATATTAGGGACCTTTTGCATGCCCTATTTTTCCCTTATCTTCTATTTATTATTATTTATCCTTTACTAAAGGATAGGGTGTGACCTTACTTGTGTTTCAATAACGCAGGCTACTAGTTCCTCTACTTAGAAACAGTGTTGCCGCGCGTATAACGTTTCCATTATAAAAACTGGTAGGTATGTGTTGTTTGGCACCAGTGTTAACAAACTAAGCAAAAGTCGTCAATGTTCTGTAAAGTGCGTAAAAAAAAATAAGAAGTGCATAGTAAACACAGACCTAATCCTGTATTTTCCTGGCAGTTCTTCCCTCTAGTTGTTTTTGGAACTTTTTAATTAATTTTGTCTACAGAACACAAAACAGGCTTTTGACAGATAAATAAATGATCAAAGATAAAAAATTGTGCCTCAAAAGGTCAAAATTGGGCTTATAAATATCACGTGACATCTGTCATTTAATGTCGCATTTATAAAGGAGAAAGTTACCTAAAGGAGGGCGTCCAAAGGTCCCTTTTAGGAAGTGAAGGTCGTCACTTGGTGCCAAGTGGATTCGCTTTGCCTTTACTCCGGCTAAGGCCTTCATGATTCTGAGAACCAAAAGGGAGCACAAACCACACACAATGTTATTGAGAAAAACAAATAAAAAGTGGGGTGAGGTTGATCCAGAGCTATCAACACGGGCGGGCCACGATCCTCCACTTTGTTGACGTCACTTCGGGGACTGATTTTGTTTTTATGATTGCGTCACGACACAGCTGATTGTCTTTAAAATATTGAAGTTGGAATGACGGTTCACGAATCGTTGATTTTTTAAAAAATAAAGCCGGTTTTGTGATTGTTTTTGCTATATTCTTACAGAACAATTTTTTATATATATATATATATATATATATATATATATATATATATATATATATATAGTAATTCTTCATTTTTAAGAGGCGCTTCATTAGCTCACACTAAAATTAAATTTAAAACAGAAGCGAATGTGACAAACACAGATGACAATGTCAAATACATGTCAAATATAACAGTTGGCCAGGGCTATTAAAACGGACGGGCCACGATCCTCCACTTTGTTGACGTCACATCCGGGGCTGATTTTTTTTATGGTTACGTTACGACACAGCTTTAAAATATTGAAGTTGGAATAACGGTTCATGAATATTTGATTTTTTTTTTAGATTGTTTTTACTATATTCTTTCAGGACATTTTTTTTTAATCTATAGTAGTCCTTAATTTTTCAGAGCCGCTTCATTAGTTCACACAAAAATTAAGTTTAAGGCAAACTTCGTCCAAAAACTTACCATTTGACAACACTGATATCGCATTTTTTGGCCAAATCTTTGTTCTAATAGAAATAGAAAACGAAGAAGCGGAACGCGTCGAAATTTTGAGGGGTAGTTTTTTAAAGCATTTTTAACAAACGTATCTTAGCAGTTTTTCACGAAATCATTTTATTCAAAAAATTTTAAAAAAGGTATGGCTAAAACACAACAAATATTTCAAAACAATGTTTGGCATTTCAGTAGCCTAGTTGTGTTATAGAAAACTGTAGCGAAATTAAAACTGTTTGGTTTTCACTATCTCCAACGTCGATCACAGGGATACGAGTGATCCCCGTCTGAAACACGTCCTGATAGTCAGGAACAACTGATCCATGTCAATCCATGACCGGACCGGTTTCGACCTTTTGGGCCATCCTCAGGTGAATGTAGGTGATAGCTCCGTGTAGAGCATAAGTTTTGTACCACCAACAGAAACAACTACTCCGAGGGAAAATACCCCTACCGGCATTGAATTATACTGCTGGCTTGATGCTTTCGTTGGGAACTTGTTATAACTGTTTGGTTTTGGTAGCGAAATTGTTTCGATTTTTGTATTTTTTGGAAATGTACAAAAGAAAATCAAAAATCTAACAAGATACTTTTGAAGATTTTAACAAAATCTTGCATATGAACAGAAATAATGTTTCAACTAGTTTTTTATAGAAGAGATATATTAGGATTTACAAAAGCGTGCTCAACTTTATAATTGCTGCAGGACACCAAATCAGACAAGAGCCTGAGCCTCCTGACTGAAGCGCCACCCCCATATACCGGGGGCAAGTCAATTCGATTGAGAAAATTTAATTAAGATCACGTGACCCGGATTTTCACATTATTTTCAGGTATTTTGAAAAAATAAAATGCCGTTTAATATAAGTTAAATAATTATAAGTAGGTATTTAAAGACATATAAATTTTTCTATTTACAAAACGTTTTTTTAAGGGCTGGCCATAGCGTAACAAACAAAATCATGACATTACGAACCAATTTATCAGATAGTTTTTGATAATTAGTATATTGCTTAGTTAACAGAAGCTTGTGTTTAACTTCGCTGAGTTCAAAATAAAGCCCTTTTTATTTATTTATTTATTTATTACATAACAAGAGAAGAAAGTGAGAAATTTCACACGAGCGTGAGAAAGTTACTTTCTGTCGAGTTATGGACGCTATTTTTTCTACGAACACTCTTAAACTACACCAGTGGCGGCTCGTGACAGTAAAGTTTGTGAGTTCTGCCGACACAATTATACATACATTAGAACAACAAACACGACCATAACCTCCCGCTCATGCGTTTGGCGTCTTCTAAATAAATAAATGCGCCCGCAAACACGCAACGCTGAGCCCGCCCGCCCGGAATTGTACTGGAACTGCAAGTTTTGCAGCTCTATTTTTGCCTAGATTTCGCTATCTAAACCCATGAGCAAGTGCGGTGCGGGGCGAAGGAAGGGGTTACTAGCCGAGCACAGATCTCGTTAGCCGCCCAGCTACGTTGTGTTGCAATTTAGCAGCGCAACAATGCCAATAACTTCATTTGACCGACTGTGAAATGCGGCCTTCGACGACGGCGCGCGGCGTCATACTCAACACACGTACGCGATTTGCAGGCCTACTATACCAACACCGGACTGAAAATATACTGCTATTCCAATAATTTTAGAAATAAAATAATTATATTAGAAAAATAGCAGCGGCTGAAAAATAGTCAAATAATGTGAAAATTTTGGGGGTTCTGCAGCTCTTAGGCACTAGCCGCCCCTGAACTACACTAATTTTTGTAAAAATTGGTGTTTAATTTTGCGTAAATCAAATGAAACTGCTTTTCCGCACGTGTGGGAAAGTAGTTTGCAACACATGTGCGAAAAAGTATTGTGACAGTTAAACACTTTCCATACATGTGCCGAAGTACTGAAAGTACTTGTCACATATGTGCCAAAAAATTTCTGCACACGGATGAAATTTATTCTTTTCTGAGGATGCAAGTCGTGTAAAATCCAACATTTTCATATGTGGTCGCAGGAAATAGTAATTTACCAAACCAGTGCGGAAGACGCACACACATTCGTTAAGTATGTAGGTAATAAATTTTTTCTACAAGGTTGTGGAAACAAAAATAAAGTACTACAATAAAAACAACTCATTTATTATATTTAATTTACAATGATTGCCGAAAATTTTACTTCTTATCCTGTGCAGCATCTGTGGATCAGGAGATTTTCATTTTCATATTCTGGATCAATGATATCGGAAGGTCTTTAAATATATTCTGCTCTGGATGTATTTGGAGGCAGGCTCATAGTAACATTATGTGTTCCATCCTATTATGGCTAAGTCTTCTTCGGGATTATCGGTATTTTCTATCACAGTTAATAAACACTTTTTTTCTAATTTTATTTATAAGATGAAATGTCATCCTCTGGTTTTTGACTTGGTTTTTGACAAAAAAATAGTGTTTTTAGGCAAAAATTAACGTCAGTGTCAAACTCATACACCAGTATTTACTAAAGGGTGCTAAGTGCTAAGTCCTACAATCCTAGGTTTAAAAGTCTACATTTTGGTTGAAGGTTTAACTCATTTTTCCCGTAAATGCAATAGTTTTTAATATTTATATAAATTGTTCATAAATACCTTGCGATATGGGTCATCTTTTTTTGTTGTTATTAGACATTATTTCCACACAAAGGTTATAAATAAATAAAAATAATCAAATATTTTGGTTTAGCAATGGTAGCCATATTTAAATCTGCAAATGTCACTAGGAAATGTCGAATAAAAACGGTGAAAGTCAGTGTCAGCTGCCCGCTATATTTTACATGTTATTTTTTTACACAAGTTAGCGACGAAAATGGATTCTAATATATCTTGTGCTTTTTACTGTATTTAAATATTGATACGTATTTAATACGGTAATGCATCTACAGATATAGTTTTAAGTTATTTATGTATTATTTAGCTTTAAATATTTTTGTATGTAAGTTTTTTGTTAATCATGGATTATTTCTATTGTTTTTCGAACTTTAAACCATCCCTCAGGGGTGGTACTACAATTTTTAATGGGAATCCTACGACTGCACGGAATAAGTTTCCAAAAAATTACAGTTGGTTACAAAATTTTTATGTGGGTTTTCTTTATTTCTAAAGTTAATTTGAATTTATATGAGATGAAACTCACTGAGAAATGCTTACTATCATATTGCACATTAGGGTGCACCAAATCTTTGCAGTTATTTGACCTGTGAGTATTTAAAAAATACACTTAAACCAGTCGGTATCAAATCTATAGACTTGATACTTAAACCCGGTCTACAATGCTAAGTCTTAAGGTCTTAGTAAATACTGGTGTAAATGTCTTGTTTTTTTGTTCCCTAAATTTTTAGTAAGGCCCACAATTTAGAAACCGAATAGGTGTCCCCAGGACTCTAATATGTAGTGCCACCTATTGACTGATATTTAAATATTTTGCCTTGTTGTCTTTTGCTTAAAAATTGGCTGAATCGAATTTGTCGCCTTAAAGCAGAAGCAAATGTGACAAACACAGATGACAACGTCAAATACATGTCAAATATTACAGTTGGTATGTGATACATGGCGGGTAATTTGAATTCAATTCAAACTTTGGTGGAATATCGGATGGTGTCTAAAAATATTTCACTAAAATTTCGCGGAAATCTGTAGTGCCATTTTGATAATATCTTAAAAAACATCTGACCTCCCATAAGACCCAATTTAAAATTCAGCCCCGGAGCTGATTTTTTCAGGGTCGTGGCCTCTATTTTTGTGTTGTCCTTGAGTTGGCATGCGGTACATGGCGGGTAATTTGAATTCAAAGTAAGGAATGCTAAATCTTGAAGATTTTAACCTTTTAATCATCTTGCATCCTTACAAATGTTTGGTGGATTAAGGGGATGTTGTCTGAGAATATTTCACTGAAATTTCGCCGAAATCTGTAGTACCATTTTGATACTATCATAAAAACACACTTGACCTCCCATAAGAACCAATGTAAAAATCAGCCCCCAGAGAACAGCTGATTTTTTCAGGCTCGTGCCCTGTATTTTTTTGTTGGCCTTCGTTGATCAAAACAAAAAATACGCGATCGATCAGCTGATCCTCACAGAAAACGGTGAACCTCAGTGGTGGTGTGGATGCGTGAAAACCAGGGTCTAATGTGGTGCCGCGGTTGTCGGACTTTGAAAGCTTGAGTATCCAAACTGGTCAACCCTAGCGAACGTAAGTCAAATTTGTCAAAAACGGACTTGCCTGCCTTTATTTCAGTGTTGCAAACAGCGCCGCCTCTATTTTAATATTTCAAACAGTCGAAACCCAAATAGCCTTTTTCCTCGAAGTTACTAGTCACTCATTTAAGTTACTCAAACTGACGTCACTGTTACTCGGAGTAACCGCTGTATGACGTCAAACAGTCAGCTGTGGATGACATTTCCAATTGCCAATTGTTTATTTTTGTTTTTACCAGCAAATTCCGAAATCCAGAAAATAATTAATTATTGGAATTGATTTTCTCTAGAAAACTATCGCTTTCAGTTTTAAATACCCTCTGGTGGTTGTGAGGCCCTTTTAGTGTTCTGTGGTAAGGCCTCAGTACCATGGAACACCAAGGCAGTACATTTTAAGGCTAGTTGCAGTTGAATTGATATAGTACCAAACTTCAAGGGATGTGCTTCATTTTCTACCGTTAGCAAACATAATTTTATGTTAATAATAAATTTAAAAAAAAAATTTTAAAAAACGATCTTAATCACGTCGGCTAGGCTGGTTACACTGTGTGGTTACTCGTGACGTCATAGTAAGTGTTACTCAGCGAAAAAAAACAGAAAACGAGTAACCAGGTTACCTGGTAACTTGTAGTTACTGCAACGAAAAAGGCTTAAATAAAACAGTGCTCCCAACAGAAGCTTGACCAGAACGTCAAACACATGCTGCAGTGATTTTTAGGTTTTTTAGGGGTGAATGTCAGCAATCCATTTTGAAGTTAAGAAATCCGTGATATTTAGTTATAATAGCGGTTAACAGTGTCAAATAAGTTGGATCTATGACACAAAAACAGACTTCAATGCTTATAATAATAATTACCAATATAATAATTCCATTAAGGAAATTTTATTCCATGAGTATTTTGCAAAGCCTGAACCATATAAGGTTCGTTAGTGACATTCCTACATTTACAATACCTGGAATTTTTTTATAAATTTATACTGGGACTTTCCATTCAATAAGGATCAATCGCCCTGTTTCGCAAGGTTCGAGCAGTTAGCATTTTTTAAACAAACACAATGGTATAGTCTAACATATTCGCATTTGTAATGACGTCACCAGTTGAGAAAAAAACGTATGGCGTAGATATTTTTGCCAATCAATGTTTTTTGATTGACAGTGACGGATACTTCACAGAACCAATTACCTACCTATTTAAATCATAGACACTACTTTTTTTTAAAAGTTTATTGTCACCGCTGTTTGTAATATGCTAAACAAAGATAAACAAAAATGACGTCATTACAAATGGGTATAAGTTGGACTATATAGTATTAAAACAGCTAGAGATTGGATTTTACAACTAACCAAAATAGAAAGAGTGGGTACACCATGCATTTGACATTACCATTGAAGACGTGGTTAAAATACTTGGGCACTGGTAGGCATCCTAACCAAGCCTAATATAGTTTGATTGTAACTTGTCAAAATGGCGGAGACTGACCGGTGTTGTTATTTTTGTTGTGTTTTTGTTGCAAAAAAGAGAAATTTTCAGAATTTTCCTACTCTAGTGGAAAAAGTAAGGTTTTAAGACAGTTTTTAGTAGTTAGATTTCATCCAAAATTTAATTAAAGAAACTGACAAAACTACAAATAAACATAAACTAGTAGACACTGCGAATACAAGAAGAGGATATAATAACATAACTTACTGATTTTTGTATTGTCGAGTCTTAAATAGGCCTTTACACAATTCTGCCTATTAACAACATCAACAAAAATCATTTTGGTAACGTTTGCTGATGCTGATGAAAACAAAAAAACCTTAAAGGTTAATCATAAAATACTTCTTGAACCTCTTAAAATAAAAAATACCAAATTTAAGCGCTCTGCAGCAAAAGTAACATTTAGAGAATTATAAATTATTTTTTATATTAATATTTTCCATTATTGACTTCTGCGCTTTTAATTTGTTTAAATTGATGATAACAATCGTATACGTAAAAACCCATATACAGGTGTAAACTGCTTTGAAAAGTACTATACATCGAGTAAAGCATCCCCTAGGCGGTCAATATAATTGATCAATATGCGTTGATCAATACGTATGGAAGGTCTATCAATACGCTTCAATGTAGATTTAAAATACCTAGTTTTATCCATACGATGAATACTTTCGACTGTTGTGCTCGAAAAGTTTGCAAAGTGTTGTGAAAGTTTTTATTTGTATTAGGTATTTTTTCCAAAGACAAGCAATGGTCTCCCATACAGATTTAGCTTTTCTTACCTTGACTTTTCGATGTCTGAAACCCAACTGATGCAAATATTGATCAATATACCTCATAAACGTCAATATAAGCATCAATATTGTTTCCATCAATATAATTCAATATAAATTTCTATCAATAATATGCTTTAATAATCAAACAAGTTTCATGGCTAATCGGGCAAAAAGGAGTTTTTTGTTTCCCTTATATTTTTCCGTGGGCAGCTTGAAAGCTTAACCTCACGGGGGTCCAAGATCTAATGGACACCTAATAAGTGTTGACAGTTAACCGTTTCGTCCTTATGGGACTCCTCAGAACACTGCTGGTCAAGTGACAAATCTTGCGAAGTTAATCAGACGGTTTTGTCTCTAATTAAATGTAATTGTGAGCGAGCTATAGCAAGAGGCGCCATCTACCGAGATACGAGAGAAACAAAAAACCAAAAGCAGGGAAAAACACTGCTATACAATATCGATCAATGAAAAGATCGAATGCAAATAAAAGAAAACAACTATAGTCCGTGACCTACGACAGCTCGTTGTCTTTTCAGGCCGGATCAACGCATTTTGCATTTTTACCCGTCATCAAGACAGTGAGCGTCAATCAACGGAATTTTTAAGCCAAATAATACTAACAAACGTGAAATTTCATACCCGTGAATTTAAAAATCAAACAAGTTTCATGGCTAATCGGGCAAAAAGGAGTTTTTTGTTTCCCTTATATTTTTCCGTGGGTAGCTTGAAAGCTTAACCTCACGGGGGTCCAAGATCTAATGGACACCTAATAAGTGTTGACAGTTAACCGTTTCGTCCTTATGGGACTCCTCAGAACACTGCTGGTCAAGTGACAAATCTTGCGAAGTTAATCAGACGGTTTTGTCTCTAATTAAATGTAATTGTGAGCGAGCTATAGCAAGAGGCGCCATCTACCGAGATACGAGAGAAACAAAAAACCAAAAGCAGGGAAAAACACTGCTATACAATATCGATCAATGAAAAGATCGAATGCAAATAAAAGAAAACAACTATAGTCCGTGACCTACGACAGCTCGTTGTCTTTTCAGGCCGGATCAACGCATTTTGCATTTTTACCCGTCATCAAGACAGTGAGCGTCAATCAACGGAATTTTTAAGCCAAATAATACTAACAAACGTGAAATTTCATACCCGTGAATTTAAAAATCAAACAAGTTTCATGGCTAATCGGGCAAAAAGGAGTTTTTTGTTTCCCTTATATTTTTCCGTGGGTAGCTTGAAAGCTTAACCTCACGGGGGTCCAAGATCTAATGGACACCTAATAAGTGTTGACAGTTAACCGTTTCGTCCTTATGGGACTCCTCAGAACACTGCTGGTCAAGTGACAAATCTTGCGAAGTTAATCACACGGTTTTGTCTCTAATTAAACGTAATTGTGAGCGAACTATACCAAGAGGCGCCATCTACCGAGATACGAAAGAAACAAAAAACCAAAAGCAGGGAAAACACTGCTATACAATATCGATCAATGAAAAGATCGAATGCAAATAAAAGAAAACAACTATAGTCCGTGACCTACGACAGCTCTTTGTCTTTTCAGGCCGGATCAACGCATTTTGCATTTTTACCCGTCATCAAGACAGTGAGCGTCAATCAACGGAATTTTTAAGCCAAATAATACTAACAAACGTGAAATTTCATACCTGTGAATTTAAAAATCAAACAAGTTTCATGGCTAATCGGGCAAAAAGGAGTTTTTTGTTTCCCTTATATTTTTCCGTGGGTAGCTTGAAAGCTTAACCTCACGGGGGTCCAAGATCTAATGGACACCTAATAAGTATTGACAGTTAACCGTTTCGTCCTTATGGGACTCCTCAGAACACTGCTGGTCAAGTGACAAATCTTGCGAAGTTAATCAGACGGTTTTGTCTCTAATTAAATGTAATTGTGAGCGAACTATAGCAAGAGGCGCCATCTACCGAGATACGAGAGAAACAAAAAACCAAAAGCAGGGAAAAACACTGCTATACAATATCGATCAATGAAAAGATCGAATGCAAATAAAAGAAAACAACTATAGTCCTTGACCTACGACAGCTCTTTGTCTTTTCAGGCCGGATCAACGCATTTTGCATTTTTACCCGTCATCAAGACAGTGAGCGTCAATCAACGGAATTTTTAAGCCAAATAATACTAACAAACGTGAAATTTCATACCCGTGAATTTAAAAATCAAACAAGTTTCATGGCTAATCGGGCAAATAGGAGTTTTTTGTTTCCCTTATATTTTTCCGTGGGTAGCTTGAAAGCTTAACCTCACGGGGGTCCAAGATCTAATGGACACCTAATAAGTGTTGACAGTTAACCGTTTCGTCCTTATGGGACTCCTCAGAACACTGCTGGTCAAGTGACAAATCTTGCGAAGTTAATCAGACGGTTTTGTCTCTAATTAAATGTAATTGTGAGCGAATTATAGCAAGAGGCGCCATCTACCGAGATAAGAGAGAAACAAAAAACCAAAAGCAGGGAAAAACACTGCTATACAATATCGATCAATGAAAAGATCGAATGCAAATAAAAGAAAACAACTATAGTCCGTGACCTACGACAGCTCTTTGTCTTTTCAGGCCGGATCAACGCATTTTGCATTTTTACCCGTCATCAAGACAGTGAGCGTCAATCAACGGAATTTTTAAGCCAAATAATACTAACAAACGTGAAATTTCATACCCGTGAATTTAAAAATCAAACAAGTTTCATGTGCTGTATTCGTATCCAATATTCATATTGATCTAGTTTTCAACAGACAATATGCATTGGTCTGTTGAAAACTGACTGATTGGCACAGAGGCGTTTATAAAAAAGTTTCAGGGTGGGCCCGTGACAGTTTGGCGGGGGGGATACCCCATGAGACCGTATTTTATGATTGTATTCATGAAATATAAATAAATAAATAAATAAATAAAAAGGCCTTTATTTTAATCTCGGCGAAGGGCAGCATTGCTGTTTACTTAACTGAGAAAGAGAAAAAAAAATTTACAGTAAAAGAATATTACAAAATATTACAAGTAACTAATAATTATCTAATAAGTATGATTATTAAATTCTAATTTCGTAATTGTTAAAGAAAAAAAAATAAATAACAATTTTATTATTATTATTATAGATAAAAAAAAATAAAACAACCTAAACTTGCCATAATAGTATTTATTACTAGTTTCATTCCAAATTTTGGCTTTCCAATTTGGTGCACAATACGAAAAAACTTCGCTGAAAAGTTGCCGTACGATGCCGTGGTGTGTCATATCCTCCCACAGTGCGAGTATTGCGACTATGTCTAGTGGTTCCAATATTAAGTTTTTTAATAAGATAAAATGGTTTCTCTCGCTGTAAAAGCTTATGTAAAAAACAACTAAAATGCAACTTTTCCCGATTTTGCATATTGAGCCATTTTAGGTCCTTTAGTTTTTGACGAACGTGATCACGCCTCCTCAGCCCATATACGAATCGTATACAAGAGTTTTGAACTTTTTGTAACCTATATTTACTTGATCCATCAAGACAGGGGCCGTAAACAAAGTTGCAGTAGTTGCAATGTGACACAATGGTTTCGCATAAATTTTGTTTGAGTTTTTTGTTTAATACATCTTTACTTTTGCATAAATTCCTCAGAGAAATATACGCTTTTTGAACCACTTTGGCAACCTGTGTCCTAAATCTTAATTGGGTATCAAAAACTACACCCAATTTTTTTTGCTCTAGCACATCATTTACCCTTACATTATTTATCAAAACATTAAAATTTTGTCTGAACCAGGCTGCCAAAGGGCCAACATATATAACAGCTGATTTATTTGGATTTAATTTAAGACCATTTTGTGTGGAATACTGATGGATCAGGTTTAGGCTTTTAATTAAGATAGTGATTGACATTTGAGCACTAGTTCGATTAAAAGGCTTATATACTTGTGTATCATCGCAATATTGGGCTAAGCTGCAGTCTTCTACACACTTGTTCATGTCATTAATATAAATAATGAAGAGGAGAGGGCCCAAAATGGATCCCTGTGGTACGCCACGATTAAGCTTCACAGATCTGGAGTCTCTACCGTCCACCCTATTTCTTTGGAATCTTTTGCCCAAATAGTTACTAAAAAATCTGACACTTTTTGATTGGAAACCATAATAAAAAAGTTTGGCGAAGAGCAAATTATGATGGATAGTATCAAAAGCTTTACTATAATCCAATAGCACAAGTGCCGTAGTTTCTCCTTTGTCGATAGCAGCCAAAATATCATCCAAAACTTTAACAAGAGTTGAAGCCGTGCTAAAACCTGGACGAAAACCTGATTGGGTGTCAGATAAAAGTTTATTGTCAAGAAAATATTTAAAAATTTGTTTATAAATAAGTTTTTCAAAGACTTTTGACAAAACTGATAATAAACTGATGGGTCTGAAGTCAGATAGTTGACTTGGATTTAAAACCTTAGGCAATGGCAATACGACAGCCTCTTTCCATTGTGTAGGAAAATCGCTGTTTTCAATACAAAAATTAAAGATATGAGTCAGAAATGGAACAATAGTGGGGCAGCATAATTTAACCATCTCTAATGAGATATTGTCCATTCCTTTGGCATTCAATTTTATTTTTGACATGGCATTCGTCACACCAATAGAGTCCACCAGCTCCAACTCAAACCTGCCATCGGTTGCTCGATTGCCCAGGTATCCCCTAACAGTCTCTGGAGCAACTGGTCCAGCCGCCCTCTGTACAGCATCTATAAAAAAGTGGTTTATAGCCTCAGAATTTTTTAGTTTTTCGGCCAAATCAAAAGTGTTTTTCGACTTACTATAGATATTCATGTCAGCCAAAGACTTCCATAACGCTTTTTTGTCGTTTTTATTATGCAAAAAGTTTATGTAGGCTTTTTTTTCATTGCTTACTGCAGTAGTAAATAGGTTACGAGCACTTTTATAGGCTTGCCAGTCTTGCGGAAGCTTGGTTCTTTTATATTTAGAGAGACAGTTGTTTCGATATTTTTTCATCTCTTTTAGTGTATCAGTGAACCATGGCGCTTTTGGTTTTGTCACCCGCACTGTAGTCATTGGAGCATGACAGTCAAAAAGATCAATAATCTTATCAGATAGAAATTTTACCTTCTGATCAATATGTGTAAATCGAAAAATTTCTTCCCATCTTATAGCTTGTAGGTCATGATCAAACTTTTGCTTATTAACATATTTAAAACTTCTAAATGTTACCATTTAAGGTGGAATCCTTGGGACCTTATTGACCTTGGAAAAATATTAAGTTTTCAATGTATGAGCTGATGATCCGTGTGCTCATGCAAGTCAAAATGTTGTACGTTTCCTAATAATAGGTTTTTGTTTGATAAAATAATCAAGTCCAATAAACTTGCATTTTCGTTTAAAAATCTTGTCGGGTTATACACAATTTGTTGAAAGTTATATGAGTCCAATAAAAAATCAAATTGTTCATTAATAGTTTTATGTTCTAAAAGGTTAATATTAAGATCCCCCATTATCACAGTTTCATCCACCAATGGCAACATAGAAGATATTGATGTATCCAACTGTTCCAATGCTCTTAACATATTAAAACGGGGTGGGCGATAGAATACTCAAATCCCTATTTTTAACTTATTTATTTTTACTATAAACCATTGTTGCTCAATATCTTCAGCTTGCTCAATATCTATCGTACTCACCTGCAAATTAGATCTGACATACACCCCAACACCGCCGCCTCTGCCTTCCCTATCGCATCTCAAAAAGTTATAACCAAATAATTTAATCTCTTCCTCCAAAATGTTATTCGAAAGCCAACTTTCAGAAATATGAAGGTGGGAAAGGGGGGCCTTATATACGCCACTGGATTGGCATAAGAGAGAAAAAATGAGGTTTTTCCTACGAAATGCTCACTTAGAACTAAACTCAGAACATTTTGTTTTACCAATTCTTTTTTTAGTTATTCTTAACATTAAGATATTCATTACAAAATCCATAAAATAAAAAACTGAAAACTTAGCTTAAAGCGGCCCTCACACAATCAATAATATTGTTATTATTTCTGTTGTTGTCATTGTCTTTTAAATGGTATACACAAGGACGCATATAAAAATATTGACAATATTGTTGATCGTGTGAGGGCCGCTTTACAGTTAACACCTATTTTAATTACGGAATAAAGTGAATATAAATTAGAAGTAATCTAATGTGTCTATGAAGAAGAATAAAACAGTCGTATTATAATCAATTAATGTTACGTGTAACTTTTGTTATTTTTTTCCAAGTAATGACTCTATTATTATGTTTTAAAATATGTTTTCTAAACTCTCTACATTTATTTCCTTTGCTAAGCCAGTTATCAAAACTTTTTAACCTGCGGTCCTTGAAGAAGCACTGGATTTCTTTTTTAAAGATTCATTATCGCTATGAAATCGTGTGAGGAAGGTAGCTTTTCGTGCTTTGTCTTCTTGAGCCGTTTTTGTCTAAATAATTCAAGCAGCAGCAAAGAGAAATAAATTGTGTTGTAAAGTACACTTGGTTTAACAAATAAAGTCGCAAAAATGTCCCTAGATTTGACGGAATGAAACAACTGCAGGCGCCGCCAACTCGGCGCCGCCAACTGGGCGCCGGACTAAATATTTCAAGTTTGCGATAAATCGGTTGTTAAATAAGAAAATCCGTCATTTTGATTTTTTTAAGTTTGAGTTAAAAATTGTGTTAAATGACCTCAAGCAATGTAATATGTTAGAGGATAAAACTGTATTTAGTGATTACTTAACAAAAACAAAATAAATAATATATTTTGTTTTTCATCTACACATTTTATTTAAAAAAAAATTTAGTCCGGCGCCGAGTTAGCCCGGCGTCCAGTTGGCGGCGTCCAGTTGACGGCGCCGGGTTGGCGGCGCCCAGTTGTCCTAGACCGAGATCTGACGCTCTTTCAACGATTTAACATAATTTTGTATTAAATTATGTCAAGAGGGATCTTTTTATAAATAGTTGATGTAAGGTGAAATTTTTAATTATGTCCACATTCTGATTTAATTAAAAGTTTGCTTTTTTGGACAATATTTATTAATGAAAACTACAACAATACAATATCAACAACCGACGTTTCGGTCCTAGGTCTGGGTCATCTTCAGGGCTAAAAGACACACAGAACAATTCTTATTTACCTAGACCTAAAAGGCGACATGATCTACTATAAAATTTAAGTGTCAAAAATCTAGTAAAAATATTTAATATGAAAATTACCCACTTTTCTAATTACTTTCTATCTAAAATATACACTTATTTTGAAAATTAAAATAGATTAAGCCTAAATTTTATTATAAGATAAAAGTTGTTGTAAAGTTTTTATTAATAAATATTGTCCAAAAAAGCCAAAACTTCAAACTTTTAATTAAGTTGATTTAAGCTTCGAAAAGACGGGCATGGACCTGACTCCAAATCACTTAAAAGTAAAAATTTTCTGAATACCACCTGTTTATCTTCAAACGACCTAACTTTAAAAAACCCAACTTCAAAACTGATGCAAAAAATATCGGAAGGAATTTTCCTGGCACCATAAAGTAAACATTAGAGAAAAATAGACTATTATCATAATATCAGTGGTACACCCAGGAATATGTCTTGGAGGGGAGAAACAAGAGATGCCGTTTTTTACTAATGATCTCTATATAATTCAATGTTTTTTACACACACAGCCAGTGGCGTGCAGATAATGTAGGCAAAAAGGCGTTGCCTACTCGTGATAAAATCCAAAAACTTTTTTTTCATTTTATCACATTCTAATAACTCAACTCATGACATGACAATACAAGAAAAATATGCAGTACAAGTATTTTTTAAATAATTTTTATTTTAGAAATTGCACAAGAGACATTTCCAATATATTGATATCCTGCATTATAACGCATTTCTCACCTAATATTCATGCTTTAATTTCTATTCTTGCTAATGTGATTTTATAAGCTGTGGATTTTCGATTCTCGGAAGACGTTGTATTCTTGCGCTGTAAGAATGAGAGAGACAAGGTGGCATCACGCGGTTTGTTCGCGTAATTTGTGGAAAATCAATTTAACGACTTTAACTAGCAAAGGTTTGTTTTTTCTGAAAGCAGTAAATGTTTTCTCGAATATTTATAACAAATAAAGTAAATTAAGTTCAAATATAAAATAATTTAAGTTTAATTAGTACCAAAAAAACCCATTTTGTTGTTTTTTTGCTAGTTACTATCTTTTTCCATATCCTCTCGATTTTATAGTCATAATAAATATTTAAGATTTTAGCTCACACATATACTATACTATAGTAGTGTGAGCTATGGTGATCCTAATTTTTTCGAGAAGTTGCTCCGATTTCAAAATTTTTTATATATCTTTGCGTTTCAGATGATTTTGAAACTTTTTTGTTGCGCCGTCTGTCTGTCTGTCTGTCTGTCTGTATGTCTGTCTGTAACGACCAACGCGCATTACTCAAAAACCGCTTGGCCGATTTCAATGAAATTTGGTACCTAGGCTGGGTCTTGGGTCGAGATGGTCCCATTTCAAAATGAACAAAATCCAGCGAACAAACCAAATAAAAGGGTGGGGATAGATTTCAAAAATTAGAGTTTATGTGAAAATATGGCGTGTGTGATATCAAACGAAAGGTAAGGTAATTGAGTCTGGAGTTAAACAAAATACATTTTAATTTATTTTTAAAAAAGGGTGGGGGTATATTTCAAAAATTAGAGTTTAAGTGAAAATATGGCGTGTGTGATATCAAACGAAAGGTAATTGAGTCCAGAGTTTAACAAAATAAATTTTAGTTTTTGTTTTTCTTAAGGGTGGCGGTGGATTTCAAAAATTTGAGTTTAAGTAAAAACAGGGCTTGTGTGGTATCAAACAAAAGGTAATTTAGTGTGGAGTTGAATAAAATATATTTCAGTTTTTAGTTATATTAGCTCACACGTACACTATAACTATAGTACCTAGTGTGAGCTTAGGGGCCCATATATTGGCAGAGTATTTTTAAGGGGTTCGATGTTGTTTTTATTTTATTATGATATTTGAATATAGAGTTTTTGAGAAAGTTTTAGAAATGTCTATCTTGTAGTCTAGTATGTGTGTGCAGTAAGCGTGTTAGTGGCAAAACAATGCCAATGTTTGCCTACCCTGCTTTGATTAGTAGTGCACGCCACTGCAGGCAGGGCATGGCGCTACAAAGAACCATAATATCTTGATTTAAGTAGCTTAAGTATGTTGTTGTTTAATTAGAAAAGTTCCAAGAGGCAACCGAGCGAGCCGCATCAGCGCTCTGTTCAGCGTGCATTATGCGGTCTTATTTTAGAAGCATTTTACTTTTATGCATGCAGGGTATTTATAAATATATAAGTATCGTTTAAATATTTTACTAACATTTTAAAAAAATGTTAAGGCTTGGTAGTGTTTTCAAACACTTTTACCAAATACCTATATTATGCAACTTTGCGCACGCTCCCACGGCACCGATTGGGTTTGGGTTTGCCAAGGTCCCAGGCCGTGCTTTGCTCCTTCCATTTTCAAATGGAGACACGGTACAAAGTAAATATATCTTATATACATTTAAGAAAAAATATAGCCCACAGTACTGAACAAACATTTAATTAATCACTAAACTTTATGGGATATTGGTCAAAGTAGACAAAAAGTTAACATAATACGTCAAAATATAGAATTTAACAAGTTTAAATAGTGGGGGCAGTTAAAAATGACAAATTCGACAACATTAAATAATTTTCTGATTCATTATGATAAAAAATAAATGGATCCATGTTGGATCTGATACCTTCCTAGCCTATTAGCACACTTCAAGTGAAGCCATGATAATATATTAGCCTTGAAAACTGTTTTTTGTAAATATCTTAGAAACTAAAGCTGTTACAAAGTTTTTTGTTATAACACGAATTATTGAGCAAAATGCAGTCTACGATATCCTGAAAACTGTATATTGATGCTCCGTTAAAGAGTTAGCATTTTTTAAAGTATTTTAGTATAAATGGATTTTCACCAAAATGTAATCAGCTCGTAAGAATGTCGAACACTGTTTTACCTGAAAACTTTATGAAAATCGGTTCAGCGGTTTAGGAGTTATCGTGTTACGGACAGAAATAATATACACACAAACACACACACACAGACAGACATCACGACGATATTGCTAGGATAGGTAAATACACCCAAATAACACATTTTCGGCGTTATCTCAAAAAAGTTTTTTTGGTCAAAAACTATACTTTCTCTAGCCATTGGTACGCGGGCTTGGAAGGTAAATATTCCATTGATTTTTTTTGAAAAAGGAGATTCAGTTTGGCCAAATAATCTTTGCAGTAAGTATAAATTTTTGTACATATTTAGTACATAGATTTTTGGTAATAATTTTGAGTATTTTTATTTTTTTAAATAATTTTAACAATTTAGAATAATTTTTTTTTAATTAGCTAAAACAAAAAACGAAAACAAAATGTTTGACACCCTGTATAAAAAAAAGAGGTTTGAAGAAAAATGTAATGGGGGAAAAATTCTTGTTTTGACGTTTTCGACCACCTAATAAAATTTGGTGAATCATTTATCTTACACCCTGTATACTTAGTGTAAATCCAACGCAAGGTAGCACATACGCTTATAAATCTAAAGAATCAGAACACAAATAGGGAACTTGCCCAAAAAATCGAATCCTTTAAAAACAATTAAAATCGTAAAGTTCATTCAATTCCTAGAAAAAGAAAAATTCCAATAACAATTAAATTAACTGAGAAATAAAGGTTTGAAATTTGAATAACTTGACCTGTTCTTAAAACGCGCTGCCATTGGTTGTGATGTCACGCCTTTGGATCTCGATATGTAAATAATTGATATTGTACTTATTGGAGCTTTGAACGTGGTGTTCAGTTATTTCCGGACGTAGTTTTGTCTAAATTTTCTTAATTTAGTGTTTTGTGATTCTGTTAAAGACTGAAAATGGTTGATGCTGGGTTTATAAAAGGACAATCAGACAATTTACCTAGAGTTGATATGTTTATGACTGCATTATACATTAAAAATTCGGAGGATTTTTCTCAAGCTGAAGTTCGTGGTGTAAAAGCTCGCAAGTAATTATAATACCTAAGTACTGTAAGTACTATAATATAATAATTATATATATACTGTAAGTACTATAATATAATAATTATATATATATATATATATATATATATATATATATATATATTTATATATATATATATATATATATATATATATATATATATATATATATATATATATATATATATATATATATATTTATATATATATATATATTTATATATATATATATTTATATATATATATTTATATATATATATATATTTATATATATATATTTATATATATATATATATATTTATATATAACCATACTAATAAGTCTTATTAAACCAAGCTTTTCCCTATTTCATTACCTGTAAAGTTCACTCCTATAACCGGACACTCTAATAACCGGACGCAGACAATTTTTTTTTATTCAAAAATTCGGAAACCTGCCTTAACCGGACGCGAACCTCTGACAACGGGACGGAGCGCTGCACGGTGGGGCAGAAGCACAAAAAGGTGCGATACAGTCCCACAGTGCAATAGATGTTTTCCTTTGTAGTCAGGAATGTTTAAAATGAATTACTTAGTGATCCAAAATAAAAAAAATTGACCCCGAGCTGTTAGTCGAGGTATAAGTGGTCGAATAAACTTCAAAATATTTCCTAAAATACTGTGTACGACGGCAATGTTTACAAAATATTATATTATGTTGTCGACCCTACAGAAACGGAAAGGCCAAGTTTGCCCCCTCCCCAATAACTAATCGTCCCCCTGAAAAATGAAAACACCTAAACCCCCCCAAAAAAACTTGACAGAACCGACATTGAATTTTTACATACTTTTCTTCTTTCTGCCTTTCGCCATTTTTAAAACGACTTGACAGAAGCTTTCAGTGGCATATATAAGGGGGGGCCTGGGGGCCCGGGCACCCCCTGAAGCTAAGATTTTTCTAGATATTTTCCACATATTTCATGAATACAAACATAAAACAGCATAAAATACGGCCTCATGGGGTCTCGCTCACCCCCCCCCCAAACTGTCTCAGGCCCGCCCCGAGACATTTTTCTATATACGCCACTGGAGGCATTCTTTGTTTATAAATAATCATGTTTATATATTATACTAAACAGAACCAAAAATAATTTAACTATATTAATAAATCAAATAATAAGTTAAAAAAAAGATCGGTCTGAAAGTGTAAAATTAACGTATAAACCTCGTTATAAAAGAGTATTTTTATCCTTTAACATATTGTAGCTTTCGCTACGCTCGTGCTAAAAACTTTTTACCTTGAAATAAAAAGTGTCACTTTTATCCTTTGGTATATATTATAATTTAAGTTTTAAAACACGAGAAACAAAAACCATTAAAAATGACTGAACCTCGTAATAACCAACCAGCAAACGTACCAGCAAACCAACCTATAGTTGAGGTTGAACCTTATCGTTTATCGGAAATTTTCTCAATAATCCCTGAATACGATGGAGATCAAATATTTTTAGGAACTTTTATCAATGCTTGCGATTGTGCTTATAACATGGCCGTCGGAGATCAACGCGATTTATTGGTCATACACATTAAAAATAAATTAAAAGGAAAAGCCGCACAATTAGTAAACTCTCGAAATCCTCTTTCTTGGATTCAAATTAAGCAATTATTAACAACATATTATGGAGATACGCGAGACCTTTCTTCAGTTATTCAAGATCTACAAAGACTTAAACAACAAACAAATGAATCAGCTTTAATGTTTTTCAATAGATTACAAGTCCTGAATTCTAAAATGCACGCTTGTATTCAAAAATCAAATTTAAATATGCTTCAAAAAGATGCACAAATCCAAATTATAGATTCTATGGCATTAAATACGCTTTTAACAGGATTAGAATCGCGCATAGGTCCGTGCTAGCAATCCTAAAGATTTACTTGAAGCACAAGAAGAATAAGACGCGAACTACAACTTTCATATTTTGAAACACAAAAAACTCCGAACCGACCCAATTTTTCAAATAATTCCATACAAAATAGACAAAATAATTTTCAATCGCGAAAAATACCTTCTCAACCCCAAAAATGTTTTAAATGTAATCGTTTAGGTCATCACGCAAGTGAATGCCGTACTTTTGTACAGAGACCCCCGGTCTACACAAATCAAAATCAACAATTTAACCAAAATTTCCAAAGACCCAATTTTGCTCAAAATCAAAATCAACAATCTAACCAAAATTTTCAAAGACCCAATTTTGCCCAAAATCAACCAAGCACCTCTAGAAATTTTGTACCACAAAACCAACAAAATAATTTTAGACCATCAGTAATTCAAAGAAGTCCAAATTACAATTCCCTACAACATAGAGCACATGTAGTGAACTATTCTGATGAATATTTTAATAATTTTGAAAACTACGATCCTTATGATCCAAATTTTGAAAATTTTAACAATTTTGACAATTACGATCCTTATGATCCAAATTTTGAAAATTTTCAGTATGAAAATCAGTTTCATTACGAAAATGAAATCTCACAAGAATTTTCTAATAATTTTGATGAACAATATTTAAATGACATAAGCCAATATAATTTTAATCAACCCGGAGTATATAAAAATTTTGAAAATCAAAATCAAATTTTGCCGCCAGAGACCCAAAATTTTCAAATTGCTTCCAATCAAAACCATACACCCCAATCGATTCAAGAAACGGAATCCCAATTAGAACAAACTACTACGAAAATCCAACACATGTCAATCGATCAAATCCCAGAACAAATATTCGCTTAAATACCAATCTACATAACTTAAACTCAAAAAATCTTTTTTATATTAATGACGCAACAAATAAATTTAAACTTTTAATTGACACCGGCGCAGGAATTTCAGTTTGACAGTCGAAAATTATAATAATCGATTTGCAGAAAATGTAATAGTACAAGGAATAACCGATGAAAAAATTCCAATCACTCAATCAGTTTTAATCCCTTTCGCTAAAGACGATCCACTAAAAGTCTATATTTGTAATTTAGACATAGAATTTGACGGAATATTAGGACTCGATTTTCTTGAACAATACAAGTGCGTAATTGATTTAAATTCGAAACAGCTATGCACCAATTTTAAAACAATACCTTTAATTCAAGTAACAGAAAAAACTTTTGAACAAAATCTCGAAAATAATCAAAATCAAATAAATCAAACCATACCACCAATACCGAAACCAAGATTAATTTAAAATCAAAAAACGCCACCAATACCAAAACCACAAATAAATATAAATCAAAATAATTTTCAAAACCAAATATCTCTAGAACCGCGAACCGAACAAGTTTTTAAATTAAAATGTAATTTAAAAAACATAGATGCTATTTTAATTGGTCAAGAAATAGAAAAAGTAAGATTACCAAACGCCCTTGTCCACATTAACGAAAACGGTGAATTTTATACATCAGTAATAAATCCCAATGCTATTCCCAAAACAATAAATTTTAATAACTTGTCTTTCGAACCCATACCAAGTGTTCACGATATTTTAAATTTCAATACCAATGAAGACGAATTCATTGATAGAATCAACCTTATTAAAAATCAATTAAGACTATAGAACATCTAAATTACGAAGAGAAAGAACTAATTTCAAATCTTTGTCTTGAATTTTCTGATATTTTCTATATCGAAGGAGATCAATTAACTTTCACTAATGAAATCAAACATACAATTGAAACCAACAATGCTCATCCAATTTTTACTAAATCATATCGGTACCCTCAAATACACAAAGAGGAAGTAAAAACACATAATCCGCCCATCAATTTCCCCATAGTCATCACCTGTTTGGGTAATCCCAAAAAAACTTGACGCCTCTAACAAACAAAAATGGAGAGTAGTAATCGATTATAGAAAACTGAATGAAGTAACAGTTGACGATAAATATCCACTTCCAAATATTTCAGATTTATTAGATCAGTTAGGTAAATGTCAATATTTTACAACACTTGATTTAGCATCCGGTTTTCACCAAATTGAAATTGATCAAAAAGATATTCAAAAAACAGCCTTTTCTGTCGAAAATGGACACTACGAATTTGTTCGTATGCCATTTGGTTTAAAAAATGCACCCTCCACATTTCAACGTGTGATGAATAACATTTTATTAGGCATTCTAAATGAACGTTGTTTAGTTTATATGGACGACATTATTGTTTATTCACCCACTATTCATGAACACATTTCACGTCTTTCCGAAATTTTCCAAAGATTACGAAAATCAAATTTAAAAATTCAACCTGACAAATGCGAGTTTTTACGAAAAGAAGTAGCATACCTCGGACATTTAATTACCGAAAATGGAGTAAAACCAAACCCTGATAAAGTAAAATGTATTCAAAACTTTCCAGAATAAAAAATCCTCGTGACGTAAAATCATTTCTCGGACTTGCCGGATATTATCGAAGATTCATACCGAACTTCGCGAAAATCTCAAAACCATTAACAAAACTTCTTCAAAAAGATACAAAATTTATTTTTTCTAAAGAATGTAAAGTTTATTTCTAATGTAAAGAAGCTTTTGAAACGCTCAAAAATGCATTAATTTCTGATCCAATATTAATCTATCCAAATTTCGAAGAACCTTTCATTTTAACTACAGACGCGAGCGCATTTGCGATAGGAGCCGTACTTTCACAAGGTCCAATTGGTAAAGACCTTCCGATAGCTTTTGCATCGAGAACCCTTTGTAGTGCAGAAACTAAATACTCCACTATTGAAAGAGAACTATTAGCAATAGTATGGTCCGTAAAACACTTTCGACCTTACCTTTTTGGTAGAAAATTCACTATAGTCACCGATCATAGACCTCTAACCTGGTTACTTTCAATTAAAGACCCCGGTAGCAGATTAGCACGTTGGCGATTAAAATTGGAAGAATATAGTTTTAAAATCATTCATAAACCTGGTAAAATCAATAAAAATGCAGGCGCTTTATCGCGGATAAAAATCAATCATTTCAAAGACTGTATAGACTTTAAATCAAACATTAAAATTTTTGCAAACAACGAAAATAACGATCAAAATCACAGATGAATTTAACAGATTTGTTGAACTTTACAAGACGCGATCCCTAATTGATTATTCTAAAATCGAAACCTCGAATGATCAATTATTAGATAAATCAAATAAATTAATAGTAACCTTTTTCCGACAAAATAAAATGGAAGATTTACATTTCATAATCATTGACGATATTTTTGAAGAAGAATTCCACCTTGAAGAATTAAAAATTAATATTGTTTCTAGCAAAACAGTTAAAGATCGTAAATATTTGATTATAACCCTACCATTCGATAATGATGATTGTTCACAACACTTATTTTATTGCCTTTTTAAAGACCAAAATGAATTTGAAATTAACAAAACATACTGCATCGAAAACAATCTAGATTTACCAACTTTAGAGATGCTATCTTACATCTTTTCTGATAAAGACATAAAATTAAAAATTTGCCAAAATATAATAACAACCCCCGAGGAAGATGATATCCCAATAATTTTAGAAAATTATCACTTAGGAAAAAACAACCTACACCGTGGAATAAATGAAACAGTTAGACGCATTAGAGAAAAATATAATTGGCGTGGTTTAACAAAAAACGTAGAAGATTTCATAAAAAAATGTGAAACTTGTCAAAAAGTAAAAATTGTTCGTAAAAATCTAAGCAGGCCCTTCGTTGTAACAGAAACACCACGTACCCCTTTTGAACGAATCAATATCGATATTTTCGAATACCCCACCAGAAATTAAGCGTTAACAGTACGGGATGAATTAACAAAATTTACACAAGCTTGCGCAATGAGTGATAAAAAAGCAAGTACAGTAGTTAGTACTATTTTACTATTTTTCCAACATTTCGGTGTACCCTTGCGAATACATTGCGATTATGGCAAAGAATTTGATAACACCCTTTTAAAAGATTTATGTACCTTATACGATGTTAAGTTAACATTTTCTAGCGTAGCACATCCCCAGTCAAACGATTCACTAGAACGATTTCACGCAACCCTTTGCGAAATGATTAGAATCAATAAACAAGAAAACCCTGAAGATCATTGTTTTAGCGTTCTTCCATACGCAGTAATTTGCTATAATAATACAAAAAACAAAACACACGGGTTTACCCCTTACGAACTCGTTTTCGGACATACATCAAGTAGACCCCCGGAAAAACTTTATAATCAAGAACAATTGATATCCAAATATGTACGCGATTTAAATAACAGAATGGACTATTTTTACAAATTAGCTAGAAATAGAACTGATCAATCGAAACAAAAATCGAAAGAACGATTTGACGAACACGTACGAAAGAATCTCCCTGAATTTAATGTAGGAGACAAAGTTTGGCTTAAAGAATCACAAATCAAATCCAAATCACAAAATTTATTTAATGGTCCTTTTGAAATTTTAGAAATACATCGTCCCTCTGCAACACTTAAGAACCCACAAACAAATCAATTAACCAAAGGTAATTTTGATAGGTTAAAACCGTGCTTTGAATAAAATAAAAATCTTTTATTTTAGATTAATGGGAATAATCTCAATCGTTTCCAGTCAATACTCAATATTACCAATAAATAATACACTAGGACTATTTTATCATGAAGAATCCCTTATCAGAATTTCTAATAATGAATGGACACTTGTTGTTTACAAACATCTTTTACCCTTTAAGAAAGCAATTGAGCATAATGACAAAATTTTAGATAACTTTATGGATCACTTTTCAATCAATAATAATCAAATTGCAAATTTCAAATCGCAAATTAAAACGCATGTTAGCCTTTTAAAACAAATTTCTAATTACGTTAATATTAAATACGAAGAACTTATCTCGGATACAAAAGAAATATCATATAGGCAAAAACGTGGAATATTTAATGGCATCGGAACTATTTGGAAATCTATTATAGGAAATTTAGATGCATCAGACGGAGAATACTTTAATGATTGTATTAATAAAGTATCGACTGATGAGAAAAATATTGAAAAATTATTGCAAAAACAAATTTCAGTAACAACCTCTGTTATTAAAAGTTTTAATACGACTTTACAAAAATTACAAATTGATGAAGAAACGTTTAATCATGATATTAAATTAATTCAATATTTAGTTACTTCGATTTCTGATAACGCTGCCTATGCAGAAGCACAAATAAAAGCATTAGATTTATGCGAATCGCTTATGGAAAGTTACACATTTATTAAAGATTCATTAAATGACGCGTTAAACGCAGTAACTTTTGCACGTTTAAAAATATTGCATGGTTCAATAATAAAACCATCGGATTTGGTAGATTCACTGAAAAAGATTTCTCATTCATTACAAAAAAATAATTTGCCTTTACCAATATCAATCTCAACGGTAGCCCAATACATTAATTTAATTGAACTTAGTGCTTTTCAAACTGAATCAAAAATAGTATTTGTTCTTAAAATACCTCTTATAGACCCTTCGACTTATACTTTATACAGACTTTACCCAATACCAATATTAGATAATCGAACAGGTCTTCACCATACTATATCAACAATTAATAAATTTATTGCGCGTGACGATGATTCAATGTTTTTCGTCACCTTCCACAACGTGGACCACTGCAAGATCATCGAAAGAAGAACGAAGCTCTGTTCCAAAGTACTTCCGTATAGTTCGTTTCAAATGAACATGCAATGCTTTTATTGGAAGTACGAGAATTCATTCTAAAACCATACTTCAAGAAAGTACCTTCGAAGGAATAAATTCACCAATAATCAATATTCCATATACTTGTTGTAAAGATATGCCTGAAATCACCAAAATTCAAGGCCTAAAACCACTAAAGTTAAGCAAAATAAACGTCGAAGATCTGAATATTGCACAACATAATCTTAACCAATATTCAGAAGAATTAGATAAAATGATCAATCAACCATTCATTCAAAAACACATTGATTGGTTTACTATCATTACAATAACATTGATAGTACTACTAGTAATTCTTTACATTATTAACAAATGTCGAAGACGCCGAAGAACAAGAAATGGTAATAATACCAATAACGATAATGGTAATGACTTTCCACCATTTCCAAAACCTAATCTACAAAGAATTAGGAATTTATCGAATATCTTACCAAGAAGAAGACCTAGCATACACATCGAAGATCAAATCGAAGAAGAAATCGAACCCAATGCAAAATTAATGATCAATCAATCATCTTAATAAAAGTTGCCGTATAACGCCAACTTTTTCAAAAAGAGGGAAGCTGTTATATGAAAATATCCTGCCTACACAAGAAGAAACCAGAACCTTCTATGAAACCCGAGAACCTTCCAGATAAGAAGCTTATTCTGCTGACTTGCGTTTCCCATGAAATAAACAACACGTGCATTCTAGCCGAATCAGCACTTTACTTCTCAGAACCTTTCAAGATAAGAAGACCATTCCGCTGACTTGCGTCTCTCATGGAATAAACACCACGTGCATTCCTGCCGAATTGCACTTTAGTTCTAAGAAGTTTAAATCTAGAATATTAAGGAATTATTCCATTGCTTAATCAGCACCTTTTCTTTATATAAACTAAAATAATTGTAATGTTAGGTCATTCTCTTTAGAATCGTCCTTAAGTACACGTTCAATTATAGCGTTTAAGTCCTATATTGTATTTAATCAAAATAAAGTTTTTAAAAAAGTTAAAAGTAAACTTTAAAGTATAACATATATATTGAGTATAATAATAGTATGTGTAGATGTAAATGTATTTAATACGTTATATATTAAATATCTATACTACAATTTAAACACACATTTCGCTAAGTTTGGAGAAAAATGTTAATATTTAAAAATTAATTCCGGCCTTAGTAGCAAAAGGTAGCAGCTAAATGTGGCATCATTTTAAAAAGGAAGGTTCAATAAAATATAACATGTGGACAAGTTACTTTGTGTCCACGTATATTTTTAAAATTAAAGAAAATATTTTTTTTTTAAAGATTTTACAAAAATGGCAGTTTGAAGAAAAACAACTAAAAATTGTGCATTTTTTCTATACGAGAATAATGTACTCACCATAGTGATTATCTGACATTATTAAAATTATTGTAACCAAACTTGATCAACATTAAAAATTGTGACAAAGTTGATTCATTTGTGTTCTTAAAACAACTACGCAACGCCAGTTTTCAAAACACGCTAACTTTGACAAGGTGTTTTATTCATTTGTTTGACGTTTGACTATCCGAAGCTAACTTGCTATGGTAAAGCGATTATTAATGAATAGTTTTCAGTAAAAATATCTCCCATATTAGATAAATGAGTTCTTCACTAAATCGCGTTTTCTTGATTTTGCCCCTCTGTGCGCTGCATCTCATGGGAATAAATATTATGTAGTATGTTGGCAACAACGCACGCTGCAGCCAGGAAATTACCTCTTTCCGTTTTAATGCGGAGACTAAGTACTTCTCTCGTATTTATAACATATTTTATTCGGCGGGACTCTATGTTTGATTTTTATTGTTCAGTTGGGTAGTAATAGATCTCTGTGAAGTGGCGCCTAGTAAAAAACTTCTTAGTTTACGTAAAAAAATTGAAGTTGTTAACGTATCGGAGAAGGAACATCTATCAGCACGAAAGATCGCTAAAAAATGTAATATCTATCACAAAAACGCAAGCGGCGGAAATTGTTAATAAATATATATTAAAATTTCGCAGTTCCCTCTCATAAGCGGACACCTCCAATAAGCGGACAAAATCGACGGAACCGTGAGTGTCCGCTTATAGGAGGTTTCACTGTATATTAATTAAGTGAACCTATTTAAAACACTGTTTAGAATGAGCTCTATAAACACTAGTGCTGATTTATTTTCATTTATACCTACCCACATAGGTACAGAGTGGTCCAAATTGGACACTTTTGATAGGAAACGCCCATTTCTAGAGGAGAAAAAACTAACCTACATGTTACGAGCTAGATTTTTGTTAAAATATTAATGCCGAAAACCGCACATCGATATCTTAAACTACTTTCAAGATCAAAAACACATTATTTTCAATTTGGTGCATTTTCGACCCACCCCCGTAACTTTTTTATTTATGAATATTTTTTATTACTGTAAAAAGATTCCTGAGGCACTTTTTTAAGAGCAATTCAACTGTCAAATTAAATTTTATCTGTCACTTTTAGTTTTTGAGATATTACATAAGGTTTGTATTTTTCTTATGGAATGACCTTTTCTTTATTCGATTTTTGAAATCAGCGTATTTTTTTTTGACATGTCACAATTAATATTTTATTTTTTATTTTTTTTATAGTTTTTTATATTTTTAGTTTTTAGTTTTTTAGTTACCTCAACTTTTTTTTTAGTTTGCTGAATAAGAATTGGTTTAAATTATTTTTAAATGATTTTAAAAAAATAAAAAAATAAGTAATAAAAAAATAAAAATAAAAAATAAAAAAATTAAATATTAAGTGTGAAAATCATTTTAAAGGAAATTTTACGCTAATTTTAAAAATCCAATAAAATAAGGATCAATCCATAAGTTAAATATAAACTTTATGTAATATCTCAAAAACTAAAAGTGACAAATAAACTTTATTTTGACAGTTGAATTGCTCTTAAAAAAGTGCCCAAAGAATGTTTTTACAGAAATAAAAAATATTCATAAATAAAAAAGTTATGAACCGAATGGCCGTTATAATGCATTTTCGACCCACCCCCGTAACTTTTTTATTTATGAATATTTTTTATTACTGTAAAAAGATTCCTGAGGCACTTTTTTAAGAGCAATTCAACTGTCAAATTAAATTTTATCTGTCACTTTTAGTTTTTGAGATATTACATAAGGTTTGTATTTTTCTTATGGAATGACCTTTTCTTTATTCGATTTTTGAAATCAGCGTATTTTTTTTTGACATGTCACAATTAATATTTTATTTTTTATTTTTTTTATAGTTTTTTATATTTTTAGTTTTTAGTTTTTTAGTTACCTCAACTTTTTTTTTAGTTTGCTGAATAAGAATTGGTTTAAATTATTTTTAAATGATTTTAAAAAAATAAAAAAATAAGTAATAAAAAAATAAAAATAAAAAATAAAAAAATTAAATATTAAGTGTGAAAATCATTTTAAAGGAAATTTTACGCTAATTTTAAAAATCCAATAAAATAAGGATCAATCCATAAGTTAAATATAAACTTTATGTAATATCTCAAAAACTAAAAGTGACAAATAAACTTTATTTTGACAGTTGAATTGCTCTTAAAAAAGTGCCCAAAGAATGTTTTTACAGAAATAAAAAATATTCATAAATAAAAAAGTTATGAACCGAATGGCCGTTATACTCATAAGGGGCCCGGGATTTTTCAAAGGAGTGACGTCACAGGGGCTGCCGCACATTTTGCTGTGTTTGAATATATCAGTCAGCGATTCCAACTTTAATTATTTATTGTAAAATAAGTATTGCGATTTAAGGGCTGATATTTGGTATAATGCGCTTTCATACAGAAACACACATTTTAGTAAAATAAAAAAAAAATTGGCAAGTTCCCTATTGGCAAGTTAAGTTCAAGTCTTATCATACCACACACCTCAGATCACCATGGTGATTCCGTGACATAAGTAACACAACTTTTTACAATAAGATAATACAGTTTGTCACTCTCTATCGGTATGTAGTCAAAGTAAGTATAAATTCAAATTATATATTTTTAAAAATAGCTTCAGAAGGCCACGTGCAGCAATCCGTACCATTTAAGATAATACAATTTTCTCTTTTTTAAAATATGGAAACTTTGACGCTGTGAAAAATTTATTGAAAAGGTAATTCTCAATCTAAATTTTAAAACCGCGTGTCGTTAACTACTTCTGTGGTTCGTAAGATATGATTTTTTGAAAAAAATTTTACATTTCAAAAACCGTGATGAAATTTTACGTTGTGACAAGTATTGTGAAAAATATATCTCTTAATTTAACTTTGAAAACCTTTTACTAGCTGCTGTGGTTTTCAAAGTATGATTTTTTAAAGTATTTGAATTCCCCTACTATCCCCTTGGAGACCCCCCACCAACACCAAAATTTAATAGCCTTATCCACGGGTATGGCAAATTTTTGCCAAATTTGGATAAAATCGGTTTATTGGCTTTTAAGATATCGTGTCCCAGACAGACAGATAACAAAACAGTTAGGCTTTTTTGACCTCATCAGTAATTTATTTTAGGTAAAAATAAAAAATGTTTTTTTTTTACAATTCCAATAGGAAAACTTACTTGAGTGCCTGCAGCGAACCATCTTTGCAGCTAAATTACACAGCTCAGACCTATAAAAAACCACAAAAATAAATAGTTTGGTGTTTGCTGCATTCCCCTCCCCCTCCAGGAAATACTGGATCCGCCACTGTAGCCTGCCATACCTATGGTATCGAAGGATGGCTAAAAATAAATTAACAACTTTCCTCATAGGTAGCACAAAAGGTTTTTGCCAATTCCATTTTTTGACAGTTTCGTTCAGAGTGTGCGATACATTAACTCGAAAGGAATTTGGGTAAAAACATAAGGAATTACAGCGCTTATTCTGAAAACTCCTTCGTGCGTAAATATTTCGCCCAAGGATGAAAAATCGACGGTCTTTTCTATCTGTTGCTAACTTTATATTATAAAATTTTAACATGAAGAGGAAATTCTTGATTCGTCCCAGTACATTTTGACCCTATTTGTTATACCGGGTAAGCTAAATAAAATAGGAAAAAATCTTTTTCGCCATAACTTTGGAAATATGTCACCGCTTTTAATGAAAATAGCGGCAATTTGCAAGAAAGTGATCAGGATTTTGAGACTGGATAGTTTTTGTTCGTTTTGTTAACATTTACTGTGGCCGACAGATTCCAACGTGATCCTTCAAATAGGCTCTTTTATTTTTATGTTTTGGAAACTTTATAGAATTTATTTTTAATTTTAATTTATTAATTAATTTCAATTAAATAAAAGGCATCATGTCAAAGATCGATTGTGGCAAAAGATTACACCAAAAATTTACTACCATCTTGAAACTGAAGATGGATAAGTAGTAGCAATCAATCTTCATTATGCTTTATATTGTATTGAAATCCATTATGTAAATACTACAGAGATACAGGGTGGTGAATTTAAAAATTCATTAAAACTTATGAACATTTCTTAACGCATTACTTTAAAAATTGGTACTCGTGGGTTTCTTTTCCTAAATATGGACACTTTTTCACTGTGGCCGTTAGAGGGCGCTTCACAATGCTCTTTTTATGGTTTAAAATGACAATAACTTTTTTCTCAGTGTAACTTTTAACTTTTCTTGTTAAGAAAATATTTTCCTGAATATTTTTAAGCCAAAAAGCTACTCTTGTTAACATCCGCGAAAGTAAGTCGTTTTTGATATATTTCCGTTTTTAGTGTTCGATGCCGCAACGGAATACTGAAATTATTTTGAATGACTATTTCACTATAGTGTTTTACACTGGCAAAATGTCATAGCAACGGCCAACGGTTTTCTACTGACTATTGTTCTCAAAGCTTTATTCAAGTTTGTTGCTTTTCGGCAAAATCGATTTTTAATTTTTAAATTCTGAAACGGAGCAATTTTGGACTAAGGTAATTTGCTTAAATCGACTCATTTTGACCTCAGGAATATGTGCTAGGATTTTGTACAGACCTTTTAGAGACACCCTATATATATATATATATATATATATATATATATAGGGTGTCTTAATTGCCATGGGTCACTATTGCTATCTCGGTAACTATACGAACTACAAGGTTTTTCAAATTGAATAAAATTAGCAGTTTTTGGGGGACATTAAAAATCTGGTTTCACATTTAAAATACTCTGGGCCCCTAAGCTCACACTAGGTACTATAGTTTTAGTGTACGTGTGAGCTAATATAACTAAAAACTGAAATATATTTCATTCAACTCCAGACTAAATTACCTTGTGTTTGATACCACACAAGCCATGTTTTGACTGAAATTTTTGAAATCTACCCCCACCCTTAAAAAAAACAAAAACTATAATGTATTTTGTTAAACTCCGGACTCAATTACCTTTCGTTTGATATCACACACGCCATATTTTCACTTAAACTCTAATTTTTGAAATATACCCCCACCCTTTTTTTAAAATAAATTAAAATGTATTTTGTTTAACTCCAGACTCAATTACCTTTCGTTTGATATCACACACGCCATATTTTCACATAAACTCTAATTTTTGAAATCTACCCCCACCCTTTTATTTGGTTTGTGTTCGGTGGATTTTGTTCATTTTTAAATGGGACCATCTCGACCCAAGACCCAGCCTAGGTACCAAATTTCATTAAAATCGGCCAAGCGGTTTTTGAGTTATGCGCGTTGGTCGTTACAGACAGACATACAGACATACAGACATGGTTTGAAATTATTCAAAAACCTGGTACAAGGACGATCTCTGTTGCCGGGTGCACCATCGTGCTAGTCGTACTCAAAATTCGCTCGAACATCTCAGATCAGCCAAAAAATCTTGTAAGGTATTTGTCAGAAAATTGTAACAGGTTAATCCAGTAAAAACATTTATGCCAAATCTTTCTTGAAATGCCGTTTCTCTTTGAAAATGCTCATTTTCTTGTGTCCACCGATAATGCAAGTTCCTGTTGTACCATCCATTATTTCAAAAACGGCTTTTAACGGACCATATATTTTTTTTGCCTCCGGCGTCTTAGTAACCATACTAAATTTAACAGATGTATTACGCATCATAGGTTTTTATAAGAAATTGTTTTTTTTGCTATCCAAGCCACCTATGATAAAACGCCAAGAAACTTAAATAACATTTTTTTACATTAATATTTAAATCCAAATAAATATGGTGTATGTAACACATCGTTAAAATCATAAAAAAAAAGTTATTTTAAACAATGGAATAGAAATACAGGTCCGTATCTAAAAACAGTAACTTTATGGTAATATCTCGAAAACTAGACGTGGTGGGCTTAAAAATACCATATTAAAGAACGTCAAAAATGCAAAAAAAAATCCAAAAGTATGGTATTAAAAAGAAAATCGTAAATTCTTTTAAAAACTATACTTTTTGAGATACTTAATAAAATAGATTTGAGCAATTTTTCTAAAAACCCCCGTAGCTCGGGATATAATAGTTTTTTTTTCAAATGTGAAACCAGATTTTTAATATCCCCCAAAAACTGCTCATTTTATCTAAGTTGAACAACCTTGTAGTTCTTATAGTTAACGAGTTAGCAATAGTGACCCATCGCACTTAAGACAGTATATATTTAGGTTGTTGTTGCGGTTGGGATGGAATCCACATTGGTATTCTCCGATAGTCAGCTGTCGAAAAAAGTCTGACGCAGCTGCTGACAATATCTTATAAACTACGTTTAGCAGTGTTATGCCCTTTTTGTAATTTGACTGTATAGTACCCAGGGTTCAGTATTCAGGAAATTTCTCCTCTGTCCAGATGTCTGTTATTAGGTCTGTATACGTCGGAATAAATTTTTACCTCCCTTTTTTGTTAGCTCAGCTGGTATGTTGTCAATTCTAGGAGCTTTTGATTCTTTCAGACATTCAACCGCAGGAACTTGTTGTTCGTTGTTAGCAAATCTTTGAAATATTACTTTTCCCTGCGTAGATTTTCTAATAAGAAGTCTGATGTTCTTTCTTTCTGACCTTAATCATAATGTAACAACATCACGTCGCTCACCCTAATTTTTTTGTCAAAAATTTAGATTGGGGCCCCCAAACATATTTTCTTTACACAGGTCGAATCAACACAGGCCAAGGAAGCACATAGGGGCCAAAAAAGAAGCTGAGCGATGGAGCTAGCATCAGGTGGTGTTTATTAAATAAGAAGGCTACGTTTAAATTTACATTCTATGTGAGAGGAATTTGAGAATATTAAACAACTTTTCGAGGGGGAAAATCTGGCAAACTCTCTGAGTGTTTAAGACCTCATAAAAACTATAAAATGAAACGAGGGGAAAACTTTTTATTAGGAAACAATTTAAGTGACCTACAATCGCTAAAACATAACTTTCTGGAAGTTAATACAGAAACATTTATTATAATTGAAAAAATATTCCATTTCTTAAAGTGGAGTTTGCAAATTACAAAGAAAAAACTTAACGTCATCTCCACTAAAGTCTTTATTGTTTCGGGTTTTATTTAGAATATGTTTCGAGTCTAAAAAGACCCATCATCAGCTGAAACAAGGAAAACAAAGAGGTGTAACTACATCCGAAGCAATTTTTGTGCCTATTATTGAGAAGAAAAATTGATTTCACAAAACTTATTAATTATCTGTAAACATTTCGTGTCCTTGTAAATAAGTATTTGACTATTCGTGGGTTAGAGGACAGGACCATAAAAGAAACCATTAGTTTTTGGCAACGTTTCCGAATATATTTTTCCTACTTCAAAAACTTGATAGTTTGGCAACGTTTCGGAATATATTTTTCCTTCTTCAAAAACTTGATAGTTTGGCAACGTTTCGGAATATAGTTTTCCTTCTTCAAAAACTTGATAGTTTCTTTTTTGGTCCTGTCCTCTAACCCACGAATAGTCAAATACTTATTAATTATCTTGACACAAAAAAGCTATTTTTATTTTGTTGTTGAATAGAACTTTGTATGCCACTATTCAAATAAAGTATTGTGTATATAAAAGAAAATATAGTTTCACTAATATTAAAAATTCCAGCAATTTCTTTGAAAATAAATGTTTAACGATTAACTTTTTTTTGGTTTTAGGAAATGGCTAGAAAAACCTGATGCCGAGTCCGACTATTCAATTTATGCATCAAGTGTGAAAGAAAATGATAGAAATCATAATATTCAAAGTAAGTCCACTTTCTACATTTTAATTTCAGCTACATTTAGGAAAATGCAAAATCGGTTAGGTACAGGGTCATTGATTAAATCTGCTTGGCCTTTTTCAGGGATTAATGTAGGTGACAGAAAAAATTTCGAATACAAAAGGCCACATAAAACTGTGACACCATTATATATTTTTTAATTTCACTTCACATCACTTCCATATTATCTTTTGGACTATATCTTGTGTATTGAAAGTTTTTTTTTGTATTTCCTACGCTACATTAACCCATAATAACAGCCACGTAAGTATATCCAATGACCAAGTACTTTTGTTTAGAGACCCTGCATGTATGACATATTTTAAAGAAATAAAGATGCGACAAATTCTTCTAACGTCAATTATTAGCGATGGGCCGTCCGATTAATCGTTTAACCAAGAAACGTAAAAAAAATAAATGTATCCATCGCAGAACACTAAAAACTAAGTATCCATGATGGATCTGACACCTTCCTAGCTAGCCTATTATCACACTTCAAGCGAAGCCTTGATAATATATTAGCCTTGAAAACAGTTTTTTGTAAATATCTCAGAAACTAAAGCCCCTACGAAGATTTTTTGACGTTTCTTGGTTAAACACTCTTTGTTAGATTCTCGCTTAAAGGAAGAAAACGGATAACCGGACGGTCGATCGCTAATAATTGGCTAAAGTCCAATTTAATTAGGTCAAAATCAAAGGACGAAGATAAGGGTCCTCTATACTCTAGCATTGTTTAGAGAGAGACGCGCCTTCCATCCTTGTTAATTCATAAGCGTCGGAAAACAAACAATTTTTGATAAAACGTATACCAGGGGCCACGGACAAATGTGTTTGTTTTTATGTTGCATGAGGATTGATGTCACCCACCGCTGACAAGTTAAATTATTGAAAATGAACCTGACAAGAATATAATATAACCAAAAAATGAGAATTTCAGTCAAAGCCTTTATACTTTACACAGGTTGCCTACAGAATTTGACCAGTCATGTGAACTTAAATAAACGACTGTAGCTGCGTCATCGGGTTTCCATAAAACAAATGGTTTAAGGAAACCAGGTGAACTAAATTTTTTAATCTATTTACAGTTGGCCAGTTATGTTTAATGTTCTTTCAGATTCTGTAGATAACCTGTGTAAAAGGATAAAGACCTTCAATTTTAGTAACTTTGATGCGTTTGTAGCAAAGTCTTTATACTTTTACACAAGTTGCCTATAACATTTTACCAGTCATGTGAACTTAACTGAATGACTGTAGCTGCGTCATCGGGTTTCCATCAAACAAATGGTTTAAGGCAACGCGGTGAGGTAGATTTTTACCTTCCTAGCCCGCGCAGCAATGGCTAGAGAAGGTATTATTTTCGACGAAAAATTTTTTTTTGAGATAAAGCCGAATAAATGTGTTATTTGGATTTATTTTGAGCTATCCTAGCAATATCGCTGTGATGTCTGTCTGTGTTGTGCATGTGTGTGTGTGTGTGTGTGTGTGTGTGTGTGTAACACGATAGCTCCTAAAGCGCTGAACCGATTTTCATGAAATTTTTCGGGTAAAATATTGTTCGATACTCTGACGAGCTGATTAGATTTTGGTCAAAATTCATTAATGCTAATGACAGTTGATACAGACCATGATATCGCATGGAGTTTACTTAAAGTGTGCCAATGGGCTAGGAAGGTATCAGATCCGTTATGGATCCATTTATTTATTCTCATTACAGTTGGCCAATCAGGTTCAATGACCTTTCATATTCTGTAGGTAACCTGTGTAAAAACCTTGGATTTGTCGCAAAAGTATAAAGAATTTGGGTTTGTCGCGTCTATATTTCATAAAATATGTTATATACACAGGGTCTCTACTTTTGTTTAGGTATTTGTAAGGTGTTTCAATTTAGGCAGGTAAATTAATTTGATTTTCCTAAACCAACAAAACAATCCTGAGAATGCCTAGGGTTGGGAATGTAATTCTGAAAAGGGCAAACTTAATAACCACTTATAATTGAATCGGATTATCGGCCTCTTGTGTATAGCAAAGGTGTATTGTTCGCACTAAGCGTCTTCGTTTAATCGTGTTGCTTAATTCTGGCAAAAGCGGTATGCTCACTTGGAAGTAGTAATAATAGTAGGGGCGACCCGCAGCTCCGGCAAGTAGGCCCTTTTTTCCGTGCCCCAGGTGTGTCCCTTAACCCACTCTCTTCATTTCCAGTCGATGTTCAGTAGCAGTATTCTTGAAATTCACAAAAAGAAAATACATGATGGCATGATTTTCGGTGAAAGTTGTTTTGTTTTTTGTTAGTGAGAGAAATAAAATCCAACAACTGTCATTAATAAAGGGAGTGACATATCATGAACAGACCAATAATTAGAAGCATATATTCGAGGGAGATTTCTCGTTTAACATACCTAGCAGATCAGGTTTTGACTTATTGTCATTGTGATAATCGCGCTCTTTTTAAATATAGCGGATTCAATATGGCGGAAAAGCATATTTAAAATCAAATTGTATCTTTTTTATTTTTTATCTGATTTTAATACAACAAAGCTTAAATTACCTGATTTGAAATGTATTAAAAAAATACTTTTTAAAAAATGTATTTTTTTTTTAATATTCGAAAAAAAAATCGGGTGAAACAAGTGACAAAAATGATTTTATTTATTTTATTTTTTAATTGACCCCCATATACGGACGTCGCTAAAGGGTTTGTCATTAATTAAACCCCAGTGTTTTAAACATTGTTAAAAAGAAAATTTTATTTCCTACAATAAAGTATAAAACACATTTTTGTCACTTGAGCTTAGTTTCTGAGAAAATTGGAAAAAACTTGAAATAGAATTAATTTGTTTGGTGATTTGTAAAAATTGATTTAAGTTGCACAGGCCTGTGCAGTTTTAATCTGAAGAAAAATCTCACATTACTATACACGTTTAGAAGGAAATTTTATTGTCTACAATCGACTATAGGTCACAATTTTTGATAGAGAGGGTTTTTAAGATAAAACCTAGGTGGATTCTTTAATTTTTTTATATTTTCTTAATAAACGGACGCCGCTGGAGAGTATGTCATTAGCCTGACCCCACTGTCTAATACATTGTTAAAAAGGAAATTTTATTTTCTACAATAAAAGGCAAAATAATTTTTTTTCCAAAAAGCTTAATTTTTGAGAAAATTTGATAAAACTTTGTGATAAATTGATAAATTTTGTGATTTTTCAAAATTGATTTTATTTACGGACGCTCCTAAATTGGTATAAATAAAACTACCATTGCCTTATTATACAACATTTAAAAGGTAATTTTATTGTCCATAACAAAATGTGTATTATATTTTTTGATATAGAGCTCGGTTTTTAAGAAAATCGGGTAAAACCTGTAATAAACATGTTTTTTAAATTTATTTACATTACCTCAATAAACGGACGCCTCAATAAACGGAGAGTTTGTCGTACCCCATTGACTTATACATTGTTAAAAAGGAAATTTTATGGTCTACAATAAAGATTAGTACATATTTTTCCCTAAGCTTAGTTTTTAAGAAAATTTGAAAAAAATCTAATTAACGGCAAATTATCCACCTAGTCACGATTCGATCTGCGATGGGTGCTTCGCTAACTTCATGCTCATGCGTACAGTAATACACCTTCGGTAGTCGTTTTGGTGACAACAAATTGTTTTTTTTATTGAAACAAATATAAAATATACATCTGTATATGACTTGTATACACCAAATTAAAGAAAAATGTTGATTCTAAAACTTTTATTTAAACTTTTTTTTTTAATTTTGCTTTGGTGTTATTAAAAATGGTGGTTAAACTTTACTAGCTACACAAAAAAAATTAAAAATTCAGTAATTTTATTTTTTCAAAAAAAAAACGAAGCAAAATTTTGAAAAATATAATAAAAAGTTATTTTATTGCGGGTGTTTACTGATTCATTTGCCAGTTTTTGTAACCCTCTACGACTATTCTTAAGAAAGATACAGCATTTTAAAAGTATCGTGCAAAAAAAAGTGGCATTTACCAGAATGACAACAAGTCAAATCCTGATCAATGGAGTGCCCGTAACAAACTTGGCTTATCGGCAAAAAGTTGGCACGACTTGCACACGAAACCCCCTTTAGGCCGATTTGTCCATAGACTATGTATACATCAATGCTTTCTGGATAGCTATTCTGGGTCTTGAACGATGTGATTCCCATGCTGTGGCTAGTGGCAAACTTTAAATTAGCTCCGAGCCGTCACGTGCTATGCGAAAAGACATCCATTGTGCAAGCTTCCGAGAAACATTCAGTCAGTACAGGGCAGGAGAACAGATTTCACTTCAAACGCGTAAAATTCACTAACTATGCGCGTGATTATGCCATTGGTCGGGACAAGTCATTTCGCACAACACCAAATTTCAGATCATGTCTGAAAGTGGTAAACAGTGGACCACTGAAGAAATTAGTACCATGATTGATGCCTTTAGGGAACATAGAAATTTGTGGGACCCAAAGGATGCCAGCCATAAAAATAGAATTTAAAAAATCTTTCTCTCTAAACATGTCGGTTGAATCAAAAAAATTGTGTTCTGACTAGCGACTACCAGTGGAAAAGGACCGAAAACAAAAACAAAACCTAGTCCGCTTGATGGAAACAAGGGTTTTGAGTTTGTCTTCGATTTGTTTTTGTTTTTCGGAAACTAGGAAAAACAAACAAAACACAAACTCAACTGTCCGTTTGGTGGAAAACCGTCTTAAGAGTTTGCTATTGGTCAAAGTGTGTGATGTAGATGGTCACATCGTTCAAGACCCAGAATAACTACCCTGGGGACGCGGCTCTGCCCCGTCAAGTTCGCGCAGACTGCTGTACACTCGCCCACTGTTTTAATATCCTCCTATTTTGCTTTCATTTGTAGAATACAAAAAACGGTGCGTTGTTTGGCAGCACCACATGGTTTAAAATAAGCATCATGATATATTAAACGATTCTCTTTGGTAGTTTTTAAAGCCCGCTGAAATTCCAGGCTTTCTAGACGAATATAGTCAATTGTAAAATGATATTAAAAAAGTGGGCGACCGTACCACCTTTTCCTGAAACAATCCATTCCATATTCGACCCTACTTCGACATGAGCTACAAAACTCACACCTTGCACAATCGTAGACCTCGATAGAGCTAAGAACTCTTTCAAGTTTCACCAAATTTCATGAAGGCTGCATAATAGACTCATAGACACAGTATATACAAGAATAAAAATAAGTTTGAGTGTAATAGCAAATTTTAAATTAACAATTTTCTGCGCCTACATATGAAAAATATGGATTTCACATGATCTGCATCCTTGTAAAATGTTAAATTTTTCTACACATTTGTGGAAAAGTACTTTTCCGCACATGTGCAGTAGTTTCATTTGATTTTTGCGAAATTAAAGACCAATTTTAATAAAAAATAGTTTAGTTCAACAGTGTTAGTAGGAAAAATGGCGTAAACAACTCGATAGAAAGTAACTTTCTTACACTCGCATAGTGTTTCACTTACAGGGTCGTTTGATTTGAGGCCTCGAAGCGCTCGGCAGCTCTTCTTCATTTTTGAATGGGGTTGCATGCTCTTCAATGCAACCAATGGTTACAAAACTTGTATAATCAAAGATGCAACCAATTCAAAAAAAGAGAAAAGCTGCCGAGCGCTTCGGGCGATACTATAAGATAAAGGATTCATGTCAGTGGCCAGACATTCAGATACAACTTTGGCTACTCGGCAGTAGGAGAAGTTGGAGAGAGGACCACTCGAAGTGATAGCGAGTGGGGGTGAGGTTGGCAAGCGGATTGGGACTTTCATCCGATCTTTTGGAAGGGGATCCTTATCCGTGGGCGCTCTCTCGCAAGGTTGTTGTTGTTGTAGTTGCCCCGAATGTATTCATAACTAATTAGATAGTAACGGTGTTGTTACTAAATTAAACCCCATCATAATGTTTCTATTGTCCGATACACACCCTTGCTAATACTAATTATGTTTATGTTAGTTATTTAGGATTAAAGGTTTGGATCACTGGCGTATACATGGAAGGGATAATCGGGATAATATTTCGCCTGTTGCGCCAGAATTAGGTGTATCTAAATTTAGAAAGAGGCTAAACCTGCAGAATTTTTTGCCTGCTGGACCTAAACACATTCTCCTATTTCTCAAGTAAATGTTTTTTAACCAAATAAGTTATAGCATAAATATGGGGCATACCCATGCATTCTCACACGTGATGCTTGAAGCCAGGCCCCCTATTTAATTCTTAATGTTCTTTTTTCGGGTAGACATGATTTCGGTTACTGCGCATGCGTCAGTTTTGGTGGTTCTGGAACATACTCCGTTACGTCACTATAATATTTGACAATTATTGTCAAATGTTTAGGGTTATGTCTATTATTTTATTCTAAAAACTAGTTATTGGGTGAAAATTATCAAATTGTGGATTAAAATTGTAGTTTTCTAAAACTAATTGTGCAGATTTATTGTGGACACCATGAAGAATGTTGGCATCTATAAACGACTCTTAACTTTATTAACAAATTATAAAGAAAAATACACGTAGTTACCAATAGAATGCCACTCCCTTACTTCTTCCGGACATTTTTTCACAAACCGCACATTTTTTAAGTAAATTAATTCTGATTTTTCACACAAAAAAACTAATTTTACACGACAAACGCAAAACACCGCAAAATATCAATATGGCCTCCAGCCACATAGCAGCTATGTGTCTACATGACAAAACACACGCATGCGCACTTGAAAATTCGCATCCGCGAGTTTAAATTTGCCATTGTTTCCAAAGCCAGCTATAAGCGCTTCACTTTTCGATTATTTGAACATGTATTTATGCTATCACGTATTTGGGTTCAACGGAATTACCCATTTCAAGGTCAGGGTCTGGATACGCCCTTGGCGCCGTTTAACTAGTAAAGTCAATTTATTTCGTATTTCTCTTTAACATACTTAACTCTAAAAAAAATTTACATCCTATATACAGTGAGGTCACTTAAGTTAGAACAAAGGTGTTTAAGTTTAAAGAAATATTTTTTTTAAAGAAACGTCGATCAATAGTTTTGACTGTGGTTTTTTAAAGAAAAATGCTGCCTCGAGATTTTAAATCGCGATTTAAAAAAGAACAATAGTGGCTTATGTGTCCTATACCCGCTAATCTCAAAACCATTTCGTTATACATATTTATTTCGGCCCGGTATTTTAAGTAGGTATGTACTCCTCAGGTGCCAATTAAATTACGGATAATGGCCTTTTCTGTATTTCAGTCAGGCACGTAGATACGTATTGGAACCGAATCAAGTGAGTTAAAACTAGAGACAAACAATATCTCCATGCAATGAGTATGTATAATTGGGTGTCACATTTGATAAGACAGACAGACTGTAAAGAACTGGAAAAAAGAATAGTAAAAGCAAAAAAGGTCATTGGATATCTTAACAGTACTTTATGGAGCCGATAGATAAAAAGAATGTAAAATTTAAAATATATGAAACAATGGTGAAAATCACGCTGCTATATGGAATAGAGACTTGTCGCGTAACAAAAAAATACAAAACAAAAATGTAAAGTGTCGAAATTGATGCAATAAGAAGATCATGGAGAATATCTAGAACAGATCACATAAGAAATGAGATCATAAAAGAAAGAATGGGAATCGCGGGAAGCATAACGGATGACATCACTAAAAGACAACTGATATGGCAGTGGCGCACCCAGGAATATGTCTTGAGAGGGGCCCGAGGCCTCTTGGGGAGGGCCCGAAGCCTCATAATGTCGAATTTTAAGCTATTTTTTGTGTTTTTTCATGAAATATATGGAAAATTTTTTAAAAAATCCAAGGCTTGGGCCCCCCCCTGGGTGCGCCCATGGATAAAGTACGGCCATGTACAACGGATGAACGACGAAAGATTACCAAAGCAGGTCCTAGAATGGCAACCAATAGGAAAAGAGGGCGCCCTAAACTAAAATACCAACAGTCAATCCAAAGATCAATGAGTCAAAAAAATCTGACAGAAGATGATGGTCAGGATCGAAGAGGGTGGAGAATAGGCGTCGGACAACATAGAAAAACGTTCTAAACCGACATTAAAATCGTTAAAAAAAAAAACAAGAAACTTAAGTATTATTTCATGACACAAACTTGCTTTGGGGGGGGGGGGATAGTCCCTCAGTTTCCCCGCTTATCCACATGCCTGATATCAGTGTCGTGATTTTATTTCCAAAAATAGAGCATTAAATGCAATGCAATTTGCCTTTCGCTTTACTGTTCCCTACTTTAGGAAAATTTATGTAACTATTACCAGAACAGCGAACTTTCGAGGAAATAGAAACAGTCAAAAGAAACAAAATCAAAAGCTATAGGTACTTTTTTAAAACAGCAGCGGCAAAACTTTTTTGTTTTGACCTCAATAAAGTTTCCAGTGTATAAAATCGAAAGAAGCGGTCATAGAAAATCTTCCTTCATCTTCTTTGAAGCACGGCGCTTTTTAAATTAAGTCGGTACGAATAGGTATAAACTGGCCTGCTAGCATAATTATTTATTAACTCAGGCAGCATCGCAATAGGGGTGCTATTATACGCCTGTTGCTGTTTCAACCCATTACGTTTGATTCCAGTAGAAAAGTGTTGCTTTTTAGCCTGCTTGAAATAAAGAAGACTAACAAAGCTTCTGATCTAAGGTAGAAAAAAGTAAATTTTTAAAAAAAGGAGTTTATTTGCCCTTAATCACTCAAATGAAGAGCCCTCCCTATATTGCGAATTTGACTTCGATAGTCAGGGGTTCGTGGTGTTACACAACACATTGAAGCAGGAATAAAATAATTGTTAAACTTCCAATATAACACGGCTTTAGACAAGGGCGGTGATCAAACAATGCTCATTTCGTTCTTCAATATCCGAGCAGGTGTTATCCATATTCTGAGTTTCTATCATCCAATAAAGACTGAGTAGGTGACAGATGATGAAGATGATGATGAAAAATGAACGAATAATAACCAAAGTTGAAGACTAAAATAATGCTCATTTCAGTTTTTCAAATCCAAAGTGGAGTGGTTGACCAGTCGATGACGCATTATACCTTAAAGCTTGAGAGTGGCCTGCGGTACTTCATAGTTGGCTAAAAATGGATTGTGGCCACATCCCAAAAATTTACCGCTGCAATAAGCCCTGGATATTATTGAGTTTTTGGAAATAGGATAATAATCAGAGAGGCATTTCCTGTCCATTTTACAGTCAGAACTTCTTTCTATATTTCAAAATGTGAGTTTTTGGAAATGAGATAATCATGTAGGTATGAAGGCTAGTACTAATGGAGGCATAGCCTCTCCATTTTGCAGTCAAAACTACTTTCTATATTTTAAAATGAAGAAAAGAGATTGAAGGATTAAATTCGTTTTAAAGATATTGAGGACTTCCAAACAAACCGCTACACAAGTTCTAAAGGATTTTATGGATTAGTTGGAAAAATTCTCATGTGGAGCAACACATAACCCCTGACGCTCTACGTCAGTCAGGCGACGCCGCACAAAAAATTGGGTCCAGTTGAAAATATTACTCTCAAACATCGAGCTGCTGTGGGGCATGATTTTTATGTTTGTACGGGTGTACAATATATTTCTCACTCAAATCAGGTAAAACAAGACCACACTCTTTTTGAATCCATCTGTAGCCCAAGTGGCCCTGGTTGAAACATAACGGGTCGAAAAAAGAATTTACCCTAACATGAGTTTAAAATAAACGAGTCTTACCTGGTGCCACTGGGCTAGTCATAAGAAGGTAGGGCCTTCCGCCTTGTATATTTGTGACCCTCTTTGTTTGATCACCCTTAGTTCCTTTATGAGTTCCTACAGTTTATACAGTCAGTCTTGCATGGAAAAAATCATAAACCAGATTGTGTCGAGAAGTCGACCCCAAATCAATCTTTTTTCGGACCGATTTTTTGAGATCTGTGACAGTTCTATTCAGATTTTATGTGGTGATAAAACGGGGTAAAATGCCCTAGTTGTCGTACAAAGATTTATATGATTTTTCGACTGCATTTTAATGGGTAATATACGCGTGTTCGGCAGTGTAAAATAAAATACTTGCTTCATCTGCAATCCTGGTTAATTACATGAAATTGTTATTCGCTGACACTGTTAAGTGCCTAATTGTGTACGTGTTAATTAGTGAATTTTATTTTTCAATAGACTGTACACTTTTAGTGTTTTAAAAAATAATAGTAAAGATAGTGAGAAAAAGAAAGTTGATAGTGGTTTTATGTATTTGCGATAATATTGTGCGAATCAAGAAAATGCATTATAGTTTAATGATTCAGTCTATTAGGCGTTTCTGTTAAAAAAATCACGATAAGTTATATAGAAAATAAACTACATTTACATTTTTTCGTGGTGGCTTAAATTTAAAATGGAAAAGTGACTGTGTTAATGTGTATATAGTTTGTAAGATGTTTGCCAAAAAGCCTCATCTTAATGTTATCCCTAGAAACAAGACCGATAAGAAACCACTAAAACCATGGAAATCGTGTGGATCTCTAATTGTGGATAAACGTAAGGGCAAAAATCAAGAAGTGTGGGTTTTGTAGGGAAGGGCAATTATACCGTTAGCTCTTTCAGTAGTTTCGTGTCATCATCCCGTTCGACAGTCATAAAACCGTACAAGAAATCCAAATGAACGCGCAATCCAACTGTTTTAAAACTGTTTTGGTTAGATGGAACGACCAAATAACTTGTCCAAAAAACCAATGCTGTTGTGTGATCATATGCAAAAAAGTTAGATTAAAAGTCACTTGACTAAAAGAAAGGGTGGGTTTCGCTGTCACGTAAAGGTAGATCGAAGACAAGGCATGAACTCGAGAGCTCTAAATTAAACACAAGAAAAAGAGATTTGTGAATTACTTTGTGACACTGCTTATTGTATGTAAATTTTACATGGGCGCACCCAGGGGGGGGGCCCGGGGCCCGGGCCCCCTCCAAGCCTTAGATTTTTTTATATATTTTTTACGTGTTTCATGATAAAACAGAAAAAATAGCGTCAAATTTGACATAATGAGGACGCGGCCCCCCTCCCAAGCAGCGGCGTAGTTCGTGGCGTGCTCGTGAAAAACAAGAAGGCCTTTTTTTTTTGGTTGCACTATTTTTGCGCCTGTTTTTTTTAGCTGGCGAGTTCTCGCCCCCCCCCCCCCCCAAGACACATTCCTGGATGCGCCACTGAATTTTATTTTAAAAAATTACGGCCATACTACTTTTATTTCTTACACATATTTTTGTAAAATTACATAGGATTATCAGAATTTAATTTATATTCACAAACTATAAACCACTACAGGCTGCCTAATAAACAAAATATACCAAAAATTGGAACCTTGCATTAGCACATACTTTTTGTGAAAAATATTTATTTTTTGTGTCACAAGTTTTATGTGAAATTTATATACAGTGAAACCTCCTATAAGCGGACACTCACGGTAAATGTGGAATTTGTCTTATTGGAGGTGTCCGCTTATGAAAAAGAACTGCGACATTTTAATATATATTTATTAACAATTTCAGCGATCTTTCGTGCTGGTAGATGTTCCTTCTTCGAAACGTTGACAACTTTAATTTTTTTCACGTTAACTAAGAAGTTTTTTATTAGGCGCCATTTCAAAGAGATCTATTACCACCCAACTTAACAATAAAAATAAAACACAGCAGTCCCGCCGAATAAAATATTAAGTAAATACGACAGAAGTATTTAATCTCCGCATTAAAACAAAAGAGGTAATTCGCCGGCTGCAGAGTGAGTTGTTGCCAACATAGTACATAATATTTAGGCCCATGTCGATTAGCGCTCCGTCCCGTTGTCAGAGGTTCACGTCAGGTTAAGGGAGATTTCAGAACTATTTAACCAAAAAAAAAAAATTATTGTGTGTGCCTAAGACCACACGGCAAAAGTGTAAACTCCAACAAGGTGAAATTAATAATATTGGCCCATAGCATGAATGAATGTTTCTCACAGTTAGTCGACTCGAGCCGATTTCACCCGAATGAGCGTTACATAGCCGAGCCTGACGGCTCAGTTAAATTCACTACCCACAAAAACTGCTAAACGCGGCTAAAGAAGTATACACTTCAAAAATTGTCCGCGTCCGGTTATTAGAGTGTCCGGTTATAGGAGTGAATTTTACATGTACTGAAATAAGGAAAAGCTTGGTTCCAACAAATTTGTCCGCCTAAAGGCAGTGTCCGCTTAATAGAGGTGTCCGCTAGGAGAGGTTTCACTGTATTTAAGTTAAGTTAATTTTGTAACTTGATTTTTTTTGGGTGGGTAGGCCTAGGGGGGTAGGGTCCCACATAGCAGAAAAATCACATCAACGTTAAATTAACGTGAAAAAAAATAACAAAGTTTTTTTTTACTTGAAAACAACCTCATACCATGTAATATTTCTTTTGTTAACTCTACATGCTTAAAGATAACTTAAAAACAAGGAGAAATCAAGCTATAAAAATGTACTTTTTGCTGAAGTTTCTGGTGCTGTGTATATAACGTGTTTTTTACCCTCGTTATTTTCATGTACCAAATTCACACTTGAAAAGTCCTCCACAACATGTTCTAAAACGCCACTAGATTGAGACTTCTCATTCTACTAACCTTCTGCGTCTTTTCTGGTCACGTTTTTTTAATAACATTTTTTTAACTTAAAAGAGACGCGAAAGGAAGTTACAAAAGTTCACTTGTTTAAGACTACATCACTTCAAGACAAATTTATATATCTATCTATATACATTGTTTTTTTTTTAAAGCTAAACAAGATTTTTTAACAGTAAACAGTTTCACAGAATATTAGTGTGTCTTTATCAGGTTAACAACAGATGCGTAACAGTTTCACATAATATTAATGTGTGTATTTCTGGAGTTTAGAGGCCAATGCACTGCCTGATAGATTTCGTCAAAGTGAAAAATCCCGACAATAGGTGGCGCTGCTGCTAGTAAAATCTCAAAAATATTCAGTAGAAAAGCCATGAAAGTCGCGCTTTAAAATTCGTTTAGAAAAGGCGTGAATCTAATGTGATTTTAACGTAAAAATCACTTGAAACTAACGTAAAAACATTGTTGTTTTAATTTTATAATGGCGTTCTTACAACGCAGTTTTTAGCCACGTTATTTTTTATAACGTTAATGAATAACCTATTAAGCTTTTTTTCATATATAAAATAAACGTTTTTTTCTAGCAGCTTTTAAAATCAACGTTTTTTTTGTAACGCCTTTTTTACGTGTTAAACACGTGATTGTGCTATGTGGGGTGTGGGGGGGTGTTGCTTCAAATTTCAACCCATTATAAAAACATACTGTCTGGGGCTTTTTGAATTACCGTGGCATTTGGTTTTCTTTGCATCATTTAATAATAGCAGAAAAGAAAGTTTGTTTAGCAACTTTACAGGCTGGTTAGGTCTACTTCTTTTTGTTTGGGTATATGTCAAACAGAAAAACTTGTTAATATTTGGCGCGGTCATCTAAACTGTCCCTGTCTGGACCTATAGTTTATTTTTTGCTTTCCACTAATTGCATCTAGCAAAAAAATGGGCGCCAGTAGGCAAGTACTGCCATCTATAAAACCCAGTCTTTCTGGGTGTTAAAGTAGCTTGATTTTTCAATTCATAAACTCTACGTTTTTGTAGCTGACGTTTTTGTTGAAAATTTAATTTTCAATCTAAATTTGAAAACCGCGTTACGTTAGCTGCTGTGGTTCATAAGATAATATGATTTTTGAAAAAAAAATCTTAAAAACTATGACTCTGACAAACTGTGATGAAATAAAAAGTGTTGTTTCAAAAACATAATTCCTTATCTAACTTTGAAAAACTCGTTTTACAAGCTACTTTGGTTTGGAATTATGTTTTTTTTTAATATTTGAATCTCCTACTACTTCCTTGCAACCCTCACCAAAATTTAATGACATCTACGGGTACCGTAAAATTTTGTGCCAAATTTGGTTAAAATCGGTTTATCGTTTTTTGAGGTATTGTGACAGATACAGATACCATCGGTTCTTAAGTTATTGTGTTCCACGCAGGCAAACAGACAGTTGGTCCTTTTTTCACTCAAAGGACTTATTTCGATTGAAAAAAAAAACATTGATGATCCTAACAGCCTACGCTATGAATAGCTAAAAATATGTATCTCAAAGTCCAGGGAATCGATGGGGAATAACTGTAAGAAATATATTGGAGAAATACTGTTGTAAAATTAAAATTTAACAATTTTTAATCCCCTTGCTGCATTTTCTCGTGCTCAGGTTTTCGTTATACCTGTCAAAAATCTAGAGCAAAAGACAGAAAGACAGAGACGACCTGTTACCCGAGAGATTTCCACTACTCGAAACGTATGTCTAATAAATGTACGAGTATAGTTTGCAGTTTCTGGACGATAACCTGCATAATTTAAAGGCCTCAACCAATGACTACAGAACACATCATTGCCTCAATTTAAAAACGTAGTAAAGCTACGACCGACGCGGCGGTTCTCGGGGGGGGAGGGGATTAAAGGGGTAATATAAACCTTACATATATTCAGCTTTTTTCGCAATTTTTTTTGTGTGTCCGTGAAAAATTGCTACGATTTTACAATTTATTCGAAATTTTGGGGGTGTCCGGTAAAAACAGACCTCGTTTAAGTAGAGTTGTGATTAAATGTATATATAACTTTCTATTTTATGTGCCGCTTGCCGCAGCCGTGCCGGTTTAAATTTTACCTATGACCAACGAATGACCCATATATGCTTCTAGGATAATAATGAACCTTATTATTTTAAATTCTGTTATTTTTAACCAGAGCTATGGGAGGTAAGGTCACTCATCGTCAAGCAAGCTTTACAGGTAGCGAAGCCTAACTCTGATTTTTTATTTTTTGGTTTTAATTTTTGACATGTTTTCCTCGGTTTCGCATTGGCGGCTCGTTGTTATTTTAAAAATGTGGTTTTAACACAGTCTAAAGATGTATTTAAAAATGATACAGTTTCAAGATAGTTTGCAGCATAACTTTTTAATTCTAATTACATAAATATATATAGTTTAGGTACCTTCATACTGTGTAAAACAACATCTTTAAAATAGAACAGAACCGCCAATGCGAAACCGAGGAAAACATGTCAAAAATAATAACCAAAAAATAGAAAGCCTGACGTTAGCTTCGCTTCCTATAAGCTTGCCTTTATGATGAGTGTCCTTAATAGGAGGGGAATAGATAGGTTTTCGACGAGTGCGCAGCCGAATTCGATTTTGTGGTTATCTTTCGCGTAATTCTTCTCCGATCCAGCTTAATAAATAGACTAGTCACATTAAAACTACAAGATTACAAAGCGATAAATACTTGAATTTTTAGCTTTTAAAAGTATTCAGTTCTGTGAATTAGACCACTTCGCGTGGCCTAGTCTATTAAAACCGATCGATAGTTACGCCTGGTTATTACGGTTGGCATCCAGTCATCCACCACGCATGGTTTGAAAGAGTGGTTTCATTTTTGTTGGGCGCATTAGTTTCTTTGTTTTGTTGGTAAAGTTTTTTAGGGTGCATTATTTTCCTAAAAATGTTAGCGCCTAAAACTGCAGAATAGAGGGTTTTGCGTACGTTCGGTCCTTTTAAGAAAAAATCAGTCAAAGACCATATTTCAGTAATTCATCATTTCTCAGTTACAAATGAATGGACAATAGGCTGCCAGCAGTGACGTCTCTTAATGTAAAAATGGACATTTCAGAAATCTAAACGTTGGCGCAGGGAGGAAAGGCAATCTATTCCCACTCCCATATCTCTGTTTTTAACATAGGAATAAGGGGTATAACCCAATTTTTAACGTTTCTCTATTGAAAGCACCCGTAGCCTCTACCCGTGGTCGTGTTAGACACCGGAAATTAAAAAAAAATCGAACTGTCATTATCACCCTTATTTAAGCAACCCAAAACGCCACAAAAGTCGGCATTTTACAAAAAAGTAGAAATAAAACTACTTTAACTAGATATCGTCAGTTACATGGCATAAATGTGCGAAGGTCTGCGTTAGTTTCTATCTAGTTTATACTCGGTTTTAGCCAAGGGTCCTATCTTAAAATGCATTTATTTCTTTATAAAACTTACAAAGCACATGGATCTATCTGAAATTTTGACGTATATTACATTATATAACATAAAGGCCAATCTTAAGATAATATAGATTGTAAACATCGAGATGGTGCCTTGTGTCATCCCAAAAAGATCAATCAGATCTGTTGGGTTTCAAAAATAAATGGATCCATGATGGATCTAATACCTTCCTAGCTAGCCTATTAGCATAGTTCAAGTGAAGCCATGATATTATATTAGCCTTAAAAACAGTTTATTGTAAATATCTCACAAACTAAACCTCAAACAAAGTTTTTGGTTATAACACAAATTATGGAGCAAAAGGTAGTCTACTATTTCCAAAAACCGCATATTGATACGATGCTCCGTTAACAAATTAGCATTTTGGATTTTGACTAAAATCTATTCAGCTCGTTAGAGTGGCAAACAATATTTTACCTAAACATTTTATGAAAATCGGTTTAGCGGTTCAGGAGCTATCGTGCTACAGATAGAAATAATACATATACACACACACAGACAGACACCACGACGTTATTGCTAAGATAGCTAGCTAAATACGCCCAAATAACACATTTACGGCGTTATCTCAAAAAAAAAATCCTCAAAAATAATAATTTCTTTAGCCATTGCAACTCGGGCTAGGAAGGTAAAAATCATATTAATATTCCAATACTCCCTATTACCTATTTTGCACAATGGTTGGCGTTTGATGCAAACATTCAGAAATAAAGGTACGAAAAATGCACAGATACCAAATTTACATAGATAGAGTTTTTGTCAACTGTACGCCGATGATTTGCCGTAACGAATACAAGAATAAAATAATATTTATGCGTAAAACTATAACCAATCAGGACATTTTATCTTAAGGACCGCAAAAAGGATAGACTTATACCCATTGATTTTGCTATTTCAAATACGTTTGCATTCTGCATCGTAAGGTACCGTAGGTATTGCAATAATACGTACTATATGGAAATAATATGCATATGTCTTTGGAAGCAACCTATCAGGTCTTTTTTGCTTAAAGATTCCAAGGCCCTCATCTTTGCATCATGAATGGGCAGTTACCGTGGGTATTGGAATATTATGTATATGGTAAAAATAGAGTATTTTCACAAATTCCTAGGCCTTCAAAGTTAAAGCTAGGTACTTTTTAATTTACTATTGAACTTTTAAGCTAAGTTTAAGAACCCCGCACCCGTTTAAATGTTATATAATATGGGAATTTTTTACTCTTAATGCAATTGGCTATAATTTTGATGTGTTATAGTAGAAGACGCAACTTAAAGAAAATGTAAGTTAAATTAAGTTTTTCTATGTACACTTTTTTAGATATAAACGGCCGAACTTTGTTAAATGGTCGTTTGTGTGTATATTCTAATAATAAAAACTCTTACATCTTAAACCGAAAAATAGTAAGTTACCATAAACATGACTTAGTAGAGGCCTAAAGACAACGTAAATTGTAATGCAATTTTTGTCAATTCATTTAAGTAATATACGGGGTTTAGACAAAAAATTAAATTTTTTATCTGCACCGCTATTGTTAGAATTTTATTTTATTCCTAATTTGAAAAAACAATAGGTTCTGTTTTTTAATTGGCCCATATTTGTAGATAATAATTTCTTAATTGCAGATTTTATTTATTAATAAATTAAATTGACTTCAGCTGTTTTAAACCATTTTTTGTACAACAAAAATGAATTAACTATATATTTATATCACAGCACAGTAAAACGAATATATTTAGACATAAAAAATGTTAAGGGTTTTAGCTCAGTCACTATTCAAAAAAATTGTTTTACTTTCTTTATACCCTTAAATCCCACTAAACATAAAAACGACGTTTCGGTTAGTAAGTATCTCTAACCGTTATCAAGTGTAAACTAAACAATCTAGTCTCTAGGCTACTACTTATACTACTTGGTATGCAGTCAGGTGTGACGGCCCGCCCCCTTTTTAATCCTAAGACGCCTGTTTTCCTTAAGGAGTGGTTTCCATATGTTTGGTATGTCCGTGCTTGGTTGACTGAAAACTTCTTTATTCTGCATTATAAACGCAGCTTCAATAAACTTTCGTTTTCGCCAATGCGACTCCTTATGTAAAACTTTAGCTTCTGACCACTGAATCCTGTGATCATTTGACCATGCATGATCTGCTAAACCGGATTTTTCAATATCCCCTAATTGGGTACTTGTTCATTTACTCTAACGTGAAGAGGGCGTTTCGTTTCACCTACATATGATTTTCACACACACGGAATTTGGTAAATGCATTCCTTATTATTTGAGCGATTGTCTGGTTTTGTTTTAGTTACAAAACTTCTTATCGTATTTCCCGAAGAAAATACTGTTTTTATATTATAGTGTTTAGCTATTCGTCTTACGTTTTCAGAAATCATACATATCACATATGGTATGTTAATAACACCTAACGGATTATTATTTTGAGAATTTGGTACATTTAGTTTGTTTTTAATTTTAAATATCGTTGTTTCTGTTTTAAGTCTATTTTAATGTTCTAATTTCTGTGGTTAATTCTTCATTATTACTACAAATATTTACGGCTCTTAAATACAAAATTTCTTATAACTCCATGTTTTGTTGCAACAGAATGATTAGACTTTAAATTAAGGTACTGTCCCGTGTGTGTAGGTTTCCTATATACAGTGGTTTGAATGTTTCTGTCTAATCGCTTGACACGAACATCCAAAAAAGGTAATGCCGAATTTTTTTCAATTTCCATGTGCAATTGATTGTTGGTCGAATACCGTTTAAATGGTGTAGAAAATTCTGTAGGGCGTCATCATTTTCCGGCCATATAATAAATGTGTCATCCATGTATCGTAGCCATAGTTTTGGTTTGACTCTTGCTGTGTTGATCGCATGGTCCTCGAACCACTCCATGTAGATGTTTGCTACCACTGGCGAAAGAGATGAACCCATTGGGAGTCCATTTTGCACGTAAAACTTATCTTTCACTTGAAAGTAAGAGTTACGGAGACAGAGCTCCAAAAGATCCATCACCCCCTCCACCGATAGCGTTGTTCTCTCGTGAATGTATCATCAGTTTGTAATTTGTTTTTAATGATACTGAGTGACTCGTTTATTGGCACGTTGGTGTAGAGACTTTCTACATCAAAACTTACAAATCTATCGCGGGGATCTAATTCGATACCTTTTAAAACCTCGACAAAATGTTCCGAGTTTTTGACAAAAGATTCGGGCTTACCCCTCGGGCTTAGTGGTTGAATTATGTCCAAGAAAAACCTCGACAAAGTGCTGGTCGGTGAGTCCCTGGAGCTGTTAATTGGTCGCAGTGGTATATCCTTCTTATGGATCTTTGGTAATCCATAAAAATGTGGTGCCTTACTGTGGTATGGAGTCAGGCGGGATCTAACAGCGTCCGAGATATTTTCAGCGTACTTCTTTAAAGTCCTGTAGATGCGTCCTTTTATGATGGTGGTTGGACCTTTGGGAAGTTGCTTGTAGTCTCCTTTCTCCAGAACTTCTTGGATCTTTTTGTCTCGACATCCATGATCACCGTCGCGTTTCCTTTGTCGGCCGATAGAATCTTGATTGATTTGTCAGCGTGCAGGTTCTTGATTGCCCGTTGTTCTTGACTGGTGATGTTTGTCTTTTGTTGCTTCTTTCTGTCCAACGTTGTTATTACTTTATGTCGAAACTCATCAGCTTCGGGTTGAGGTAGACTAACGGTCTCTATTGCCGCAATAATGTCCAGTGTCGGTGTCTGTGCCGGTGCAATGGCTAACTTAAGTCCCTTACTGAGTACCAATTCTTCGTTGGTGCTCAGAGTTCTTTTTGGAGATGTTCGCTATAGTGCTTGGTGTTGTTGAGTCTGTTCTATCTTGAGTACGTGTCTGTAGTTTCTTAAGTTTTTCTCGGTGAGTTGATCTTATCTTCTGTCGTTCTCTGTTGCACGTACTGTCAATTTTACTCAGTATCGTTCGGGGAGGAAGACTACGAGTTCGAGTGATCAACACAGCAAGAGTCAAACCAAAACTATGGCTACGATACATGGATGACACATTTATTATATGGCCGGAAAATGATGACGCACTACAGAATTTTTTACACCATTTAAACGGTATTCGACCAACAATCAATTGCACCATGGAAATTGAAAAAGATTCGGCCTTACCTTTTTTGGATGTTCTTGTTAAGCGATTAGACAAAAACATTCAAACCACTGTATATAGGAAACCTACACACACGGGACAGTACCTAAATTTTAAGTCTAATCATTCTGTTGCAACAAAACAAGAAGTTATAAGAAGTTTGTATTTAAGAGCCGTAAATATTTGTAGTAATAATGAAGAATTAACCACAGAAATTAACAACATTAAAAATGACTTAAAACAGAATGGTTATTCCGAGAAATTAATAAACTCAATGATATTTAAAATTAATAAATTGGTAAAAAAAAATTTTAAGTCACAAGCTTTTATAAAATGCACTAAAAATTAAAAAATAATTTTCTAACATTCTAATATTATCATAATAATAAAAGCGATGGCCGACTGATGGAAATTTTGACGATGTTAGCACGATAAGATATCCGTATCAATTAAATATGACTATTTTTAAGAATCAATCTAGCAGAAAAATGCAGAGGTACCAAAACCACTCAACCCGACCCAAGATACCCCAGAATTTTTCTGACATAGGTATGGCAATGGCATAACATTGCGGCACATTAAACATATCTTTGATGACCTGCTATGTTGAATATTTTTTAGATAGTGTTTAGATCACAAATTTAGATTAACTTATGCTTTGATTTGCAGTCATCGCTTTTATTATTATGATAATATTAGATTGTTAGAAAATTATTTTTTAATTTTTAGTGCATTTTATAAAAGTTGTGACTTAAAAAAAATTTTATCAATTTATTTTCTACTTTTCAGTCTCAGCTATCTACTCTATTAAATGAAAATATTTGTTCAATAACAGAACAGAAGAGTTTATTCTAGATTATAATGAAATCGCTGATCGTGAGTTGTTTATAAACTCATTTTTCTATTGGGGGAAGGAGAGGGTGGGGGTAGAGGTAGAAATATATTTTTTGTTTGGGCTGTATTGCCATCGGACCTTTATGCATATACCAAATTTTATAAAAGTCGTTTGAAGTGAACTGTGACAAAACGCCTTTTTTATGGAAGGGGGTGGGGGTAGGGGTGGGAGGACATTTTTTATTTATTGTTGTATTGTCATCGGATCACTATATGTATACCAAATTTCATCCAAATCGGATAATGGGAAGGGTGTCAAAAACGCATTTTCTATGGAAGGGGGTGGGGGTGGGACGATATATTTTTTAAATTTTGTATTGTCATCGGACCACTATGTGAATACCAAATTTCATCCAAATCGGATAATTTCATCCAAATCGGATAATGGGGGGGGGGTAGGGCTGGGAGAATATTTTTTTCTTATTGTTGTATTATCATCGGACGACTCTGTGTATACCAAATTTTATCCAAATCGGATAACGGGAAGTATGTCAAAAACATATTTTTTTATAGAAGGGGTGGGGGTAGGGGTGGGAGGATATTTTTTTCTTAATGTTATATTGTCATGGGACCACTATGTATGTACCAAATTTCATCCAAATCGGATAATGGGAAGTGTGTCAAAAACGCTTTACAAGATTTGATAGATAGTTAGTTAGATAGTTAGATAGTTAGATAGTTAGATAGTTAGATAGTTAGATAGTTAGATAGTTAGATAGTTAGATAGTTAGATAGTTAGATAGTTAGATAGTTAGATAGTTAGATAGTTAGATAGTTAGATAGTTAGATAGTTAGATAGTTAGATAGTTAGATAGTTAGATAGTTAGATAGTTAGATAGTTAGATAGTTAGATAGTTAGATAGTTAGATAGTTAGATAGTTAGATAGTTAGATAGTTAGATAGTTAGATAGTTAGATAGTTAGATAGTTAGATAGTTAGATAGCTAGATAGTTAGATAGTTAGATAGTTAGATAGTTAGATAGTTAGATAGTTAGATAGTTAGATAGTTAGATAGTTAGATAGTTAGATAGTTAGATAGTTAGATAGTTAGATAGTTAGATAGTTAGATAGTTAGATAGTTAGATAGATAGATAGTTAGATATATAGTTAGATTGTTAGATAGTTAGATAGTTAGATAGTTAGATAGTTAGATAGTTAGATAGTTAGATAGTTAGATAATTAGATAGTTAGATAGTTAGACAGAACATCTGAAGCTAAATAAAAGCTTGTAAAAACAAACTAAATGTACCAAATTCTCAAAATAATAATCCGTTAGGTGTTATTAACATTCCATATGTTCAAGGGATTTCAGAGAACATAAGACGAATAGCTAAACACTATAATATAAAAACAGTATTTTCTTCGGGAAATACGATAAGAAGTTTTGTAACTAAAACAAAACCAGACAATCCCTTAAATAATAAGGAATGCATTCACCAAATCCCGTGTGAGTGTGGAAAATCATATGTAGGTGAAACGAAACGCCCTCTTCAGGCTAGAGTAAATGAACATCTAAAAAGTACCCAATTAGGGGATATTGAAAAATCAGGTTTAGCAGATCATGCATGGTCAAATGATTACACGATTCAGTGGTCAGGAGCTAAAGTTTTACATAAGGAGTCGCATTGGCGTAAACGGAAGTTTATTGAAGCTGCGTTTATAATGCAAAATAAAGAAGTTTTCAGTCAACCAAGCACATACCAAACATATGCAAACCACTCATTAAGGATTAAAAAAAGGGGGCGGGCCGTCACACCTGACTGCACACCAAGTAGTATAAGTAGTAGCCTGGAGACTAGATTGTTTAGTTTACACTTGATAACGGTTAGAGATACTTACTAACCGAAACGTAGTGTTTTAAAATAAATAAAGACAATGGAAGTCCGAAATTTTATTTCTAAATATTTTACTAGCACTGAAAAAATCTATATTTTTTATTTCTTTCTTATTTCCAAATATCTCCAAAAATAAGGTTTGTGGTTTTCTCGAAGTCACTCAGTACAGGAAATTGGGCTCTCGAAGCTTATGAAAATAAAACAAATTCTGTGTCAACAATACTTTTGTAGTGATTAAAGTATATTCGCCGCAGCTGACCATATTCCCCGATCCAACTCTCCGCGCGCTGTCCATTTCGCCGCAGATCCAACTCGTCGCCGCCCCAGATCGCCGTCGCCATGTTTACCTAACATAGGTACAAAACAAACAAAAATCCAAACTAAAACTAGTAAAACTACGGCAGCGGCGAGTTGTCCCGGTGGGGAGTTGGCCCGGTGGCGGGTTGAATCGGCAGCGAGTTAAAGAGCGGCGGCTAATCGGCCGCGGCGAATTGTCGCATTCCCTGTTAATATGAAAAAGTAAGCCATATATTTAAATAAAGGTGTATGTAGAACATTTTTACTCTAGTATACTGTCCTTAACTTATTTTGTCGTGCTTCATTGAAATCCCTACCTATTTGTTGTTCTTTAACTATACCGTCTTTTCCACATAACTGAAGAGCATATTCCGACTCAATACAAATTACACAAGGCGTCTATTACACCGACTCGTATCAAGACGTAGCGAAGGAAAACTAAAATGGCCGGTTCTGCAAGTGGGACTAAGGCAGCACCCTCCATAGTTTTATTTTTATCAATTAATGTTAAAAAAAACAAAATATTTAAATAAAACTATTGATTCGTGGCGAACTAGAACGAGCTAGTCCTTAAATCTGGTAGTAGTGCAGCTAATTGTTAATTTTTTGACTAACTCCCGTATATTGTCTAATGAATGACAAGAATGACATTATAAGTTACTTTTGCCGTATTCCACTGGGAAAATGAGTGCAGCACTGGTGGTGCACTGACACTGAAACGGTGCTGTCAAACATTTGCACCGCGTGCAGTTTCAATGGAAAATTCGTCAAATAAATAAATAATGATTTTATTTAAAAAAAGTTAATAAGAATATTTTAAAAATGCCCACCTCCTTGTTGAATGCAGGCTTGTGCTCGTATACCAACAGATAGAGTAGTTATCTGTATTTCGCGCTTGTTTTTCAAAAAAAGCTAACCAGAAGTGTACTTTATGCTCCCAAAATTTGAACATAAGGATTCGAAACCCCTTGTATACATATATAATATTTCACAAGTTTCTTTCAACTAAACCTAACTTTCCTGCCATGTGGAATTTGGTCAAAAACATGTACAAAATCCATTTGTTCGAAAGTAATATTAATACTTCAATAACATTTTCTTGAAAAGGAAAATTATTCAAAAATATTTCCTTCAAACAAAAAATTGTTTGAAAACATTTTCTTAAAATTTTTTTTGTTCAAAAACATTTTCGTTGAATGTCATTTTTTTTCATAAGGAAAATTGTTCAAAAAAGTTTTTGAAGAAAATATTTTTGAATAACCTAACCTAATAGCTACGTAAGGGTGTTTTAACATACCATAAAAAGGACATGATATGTGCCTCAACGCTAATGGGGTTTCGTCCCCCTTGTTCTTTTTTTGGACAAAATTGAGACTCCTTGAATTTTTTTATGAGGAATTCTGCAGTGCTCATCTCGAGCCGAAAGTGTTTCTTGAACTAAAAAATACATTTATTTGTACTTATAATCATAGCTGCCAGAAAACCCCAACTGTCGGAAAATAAGCCCCAGGGCCCCAGTCAACCGAATCCATACAAATCTACTTACCTGTTTGTTGTTAAATCGGTAAACAACATTTTCAATCAAGTTCTTTATTTTTGGGGTTTTCGTTCTCATTGTTTTTATTGCACAGAACTGTTCTTCTTCATCTTCATCGCTGCTACTATTTAGCAGCGAAGAAAATAATAAAAAATCGCTCACAACTTTATTTTCACTCATTTTTACGTCCCACGACAATGATAAGCGTTTAAAATTAATGGCGGGAAAAAGTTTTCGGTGCGGAACGAGCCCTCAGAGCCGGTGTCAAAAACGCCGCACTCAGTGCAAAACTGAATTCATAAGTTCCTCAATGGAATACGAAAACTGAAAAAGTGCATGTCAATGGAATGCAAACACTGAGCCAGTTGTGCACTAGTGCTGCACTCATTTCCCCAATGGAATACGGCATTAGTCTTTAGGCCTCTATTTTAGCTGCGTTCGGTATTTGCATCTCAGACGTGACGGATTTTTGGTCACGTGATTACAGATTAGTCTGAGCAAATTGGAATTAACGAACGATCCAGATCAAATCAATCAAATTTTTATAAATGGTTACAACCTTAAATATAACCAAAAATATTATGTACATATTGCAACTCACGCCCAGCTATAATTTTGACAAAATTTTCCTGTGATGTCGGAAATTTATATAATTTGTTATCTTCAACATCAAATAATTCGATTTCAATCTTTTTACATAAAAAAATAATTTTTGTAAACAAAACAAATACACAACATACGTCACCATCTCAGATTAATCTGTTCCGTCGATCAAAATGTACGGAGCAACCAGATTTACGTCCGACTAGTCTGAGCAGAATTACCGAACGATTCAGATCTACCTACCCTAGATCTAGATGGAATTAACAAACAATTTCGATCAAAAAGATTAATCCGACGTAAATACCGAACGCAGCTTGTTATTCTTATGGTAACTAATTTTTTTTTCGATTAAGATGTAAGAGTTTTATATATTAGAATATACACAAAAACGACCACATAACGAACTTTGACCAATTATATCTCAAAAACTGTACATAGAAAAACTCAATTCCCCAGAGACAAAAAATTCCGATATAAACTGTGTAAACTGGTGCGGGGTTCTTTATGGTTTACAATTTTTTCGGCTTTTAATTTGCGAAGGCTATTGCTGAATTTACGTTCGTATTCAAAGCGTATCACATGAGCGTGTGGAAAACGGGAAACACGATTATTTAATTCCATTTCTGACGGTTTCTCTCAGCCATGCCACCAGTCTGCTTTGGAATTCGGTTTTCCTGAACGAATTGATGCAAGTTGAGATGCAATGCTTGTAACGTTGCTTTAGTTTCCTATTAATGCTAACAATGCATAGAAATAAAATAAAAATAGCTATGCCACGTGGTTATAACAATACAGATTTAAACAGAAATATATTTAAGGGTAGTTTTCTAAGTACTTGCGAGAACTTGATAGAAGTGGAGGGGCCGGTTTTAGGGTATACATACTAGCCAGAGAATTAAAAAAATTCATTAAAATAAATACTAGATTGCTCAGCTGACGATGAGCACCTAAACATTAGATAATAGTGTAGAGCCCATCACACACAAAAATGCATAAGCGCATAGCATGGCACATAGTGGTGCAAAGCCAATCAGCGATCGAATTGCAGTGGCCATAATGGATTTGCGTAAGAAAAGTCCATAAGGTTGAACTTCTATGCGCCATCCATGCTATGCGCTATGCATTTTTGTGTGTGATCGGCTTAAGTAGTACTACGTATTTGAACCAGAGGTTATAGAACTACTAGAGATTGGATTTCACAACCAACCAAAATAAAGACTGATTACACCATGTGTTTGACACTACCATTGAAAAAGCGCAAGATTGGTTCAGACAGCCTTACCAAACTCGTTATTCTTTGATTTTATTATTTTTGTTGTGTTTTTGTTGAAAAAGAAAGCAAATATCGGACTTTCTCTACTCTAAAAAAAAGTGTAACGTAGACAGTTTTTGACAGTTAGATTTTATGCCAAATTTAGTTAAAAAAACGGGTCAAAACACAAATAAACAAAAACAGCGGGTGTTTCGTTTATTTGTTATGTGACGTATGTCCTTTAAACCAACATCATGAAACACGACCTATTGCAGGCAGGATAGAGAACGATCTACTAAATAATATAGAGTGAAATATGTTCGCCGCAACAGGTTACATTTGTTTCAAACTATTCCTTTCAGGAACAAAAGAGATACGTTCAATTAAATGCGACAAGAAGCTTCCCATAGACTAAATATAACGTATAGTAAAGAATATTTAACCCGTTTTGAACTCGTCAGGCAGAATGCCCTGGACAGTTTGCATCTCTCTCAATCCCTCCAACATTGAGCGCAAAAGAGATACGTCGCACAGAGGGGCAAAATCGAGAAAATATGCGATTTAGTGCAGAACTCATTTATCTAATATGGAAGATATTTTTACTGAAAACTATTTATTAATAATCGCTTTACCATAGCAAGTTAGCTTTGGATAGTCAAATGTCAAACAAATGAATAAAACACCTTGTCAAAGTTAGCGTGTTTTGAAAACTGACGTTGTGTAGTTTTTTTAAGAAAACAAATGAATCAACTTTGCCACAATTTTTAATGTTGATCAAGTATGGTTAAAATAATTTTAATTATGTCAGATAATCACTATTATGAGTACATTATTCTCGTATAAAAAAAATGCAAAATTTTTTGTTGTTTTTCTTCAAACTGCCATTTTTGTTAAATCTTTCAAAAATTTATTATTTTCTTTAATGTTAAAAATATACGTGGACACAAAGTAAGTTGTCGCCCTTCGTCGCGGGCGAGTTTTCACATGTCATTTTTTATTGAACCTTCCTTTTTAAAATGATGCCACATTTAGCTGCTAGTTTTTGCTAATAACGCCGGAATTAATTTTTAAATATTAACATTTTTCTCCAAACTTAGTGAAATATGTGTTTAAATTGTAGTATAGATATTTAAAATATAACGTACTAAATACGTATACATCTACACATACTATTATTATACTCATTATATATTAAGGAATAAAAGTCACACCTTATCCGGAGGCAAAAAGTTTGTAGCCTGAGCGTAGCGAGGTATATAATTGGCCAATAGCTAACAAGACACTAATTACGAATTTTAGGAGATATTATTTAAACTTTTGGATTTTTCTGCCGTAAAATTAAATTATAATTATAATTATGTGGTTTTCAGCTACTTTACTAAAAACATAATGTCCCTAATATAAGGATTAAAGAGGGCCCTGTTCTTATAATATATACCAAGGGATAAAAGTGACACTTTTTATTTCAAGGTAAAAAGTTTTTAGCACGAGCGTAGCGAAAGCTACCATTCGTTAAAGGATAAAAATACTCTTTTATAACGAAGTTTATACGTTAAGTTTACGCTTTCAGACCAATCTTTGTTTTAACTTATTATTTTATAATAATAAATCCTTGAGCGCAAAATAATTATTTTTTGTTCTGTTTAGTATAATATATAAACATGATTATTTATAAACAAAGAAAGCTTCCAGTGGCGTATATAGAAAAATATCTCGGGGTGGGCCCGAGACAGTTTGGGGGGGGGGGGGGTCGAGACCCCATGAGGCCGTATTTTATGCTGCTATATGTTTGTATTCATGAAATATGTGGAAAATATCTAGAAAAATCTTAGCTTCGGTGGGTGCCCCGGCCCCCAGGTCCCCCTTATATACGCCACTGAAAGCTTCTGTCAAGTCGTTTTAAAAATGGCGAAAGTCAGACAGAAGAAAAGTGTGTTAATTAATTTAATGTCAGTTCTGTAATGTATTTTTTGGGGGGTTTAGGTGTTTTCATTTTTCAGAGGGACGATAATTATTGGGGAGGGGGCAAACTTGGCCTTTCCGTTTCTGTAGGGTCGAGAACATAATATAACATTTTGTAAACATTGCCGTCGTACATAGTATTTTAGGAAATATTTTGAAGCTTATTCGACCACTATACCTCGACTAACAGCTCGGGGTCAATTTTTTTTATTTTGGATCACTAAGTAATTAATTTTAAACATTCCTGACTACAAAGGAATACATCCATTGCACTGTGGGACTTTATCGCACCTTTTTGTGTTTCTGCCCCACTGTGCGGCGGGTCAGATCGTCCCGATAAATTAAACCAAGGCCAACACAAAAATAGAGGCCACGACCCTGAAAAAATCAGCTGTTCTCCCGGGGCTGAATTTTACATTGGGTCTTATGGGAGTTCAGACGTTTTTTTATGATATTTTCAAAATGGCACTACAGATTTCCGCAAAATTTCACTGAAATATTCTCAGACACCATCCCGATATTCCACCAAAGATTTGTAAGGAAGCAACATGATTAAAAGGTTAAAATCTTCAAGATTTAGCATTCCTTATTTTGAATTCAAATTACCCGCCATGTACCACATGCCAACTGTTATATTTGACATGTATTTGACTTTGTCATATGTGATTGTCACATTCGCTTCTGCTTTAAACTTAATTTTTGTGTGAGCTAATGAAGCGGCTATGAAAAATTAGGGCTTACTATACATTTAAAAAAAATTGTTCTACCAGAATAAAGTAAAAACAATCTCAAAAACGGCTTTATTAAAAAAAAAAATCAAATATCCATGAAACGTCATTCTAACTTCAATACTTTAAAGACAATCAGCTGTGTCGTAACGTGACCAAAAAAAAATCAGCCCCGGATGTGACGTCAACAAAGTGGAGGATCGTGGCCCGTCCATTTTGATAGCCCTGATTAAACTAGCTGTACCTAGTAGACTTTTGGCACGGTTCGTCAAGAAACCGGTTGCCTGGTAACTCGGGTATCATGGCGGCAGTGCTACGTCACAGTTAGTCAAGGAATCAGCAGTTGCATAGTATTTCATAGCGGGTTTGGATATTTTGCGTGAATTTTTTTTATATTTTGGTTTTATTTTGGCTTTGAAATTATTCTATTAACAGTTCTGGGGTTGCTGTACATTTAATAAAGACTATAACTAATAATTTTTATCATGTATTGTGTACTTATTTTTTAGTCGTTTTTTTTTAAACTACAACCAAAAGTAAACAGTGGCCATTTTTATTGCTTAAATGTTGATCGATTAATCTGAGTTATTCATGATCTCGTAAAGCTGTTTCTATCTCTCCTTCCTAAAATTAGAGAAAGAAGATAATCAAAATGTATTAAATATTGTGCATTAACAATTATACAATATGGAAATGTACTTATGCATTATTTTTTGTTATGTGCCTCATCCAACAATTAATACAAAATTATAAATTTAAAAAAATGAAATCCGACTATACAAGTTGGCGACTTTAAATTGTACGCTGGCGTTAGATGGTTAATATTTGTTTGTTAACTGATTTTTTTCACACAAGTGGGGCCATCCCCTCTAAAATATAAAGTTGCATGTGAGTAAATCCGTTTCCAAGGGTCCGACCAAAAATTTTTTTGCTGACATTTTTTACTTATTTCTACAAAGTCAATTATTAACCCGCTAGTAGCAGCGTTTTATTCAAAGACGCCACACTTATATACGCTGCTTAACACTCAAACGTTCAAAAAAATTTTTTTAACATCCTTTATTTAGATAGAAATATTTTTATTAAGTGTTGTGCAGTGCCAGCCAAGCTCGTTTTATTAATGTTTTGTCTAAACCGAAATATTACACGGGCTTTAGATATGTTAAAAAATTGTTTGTGATTATAGGTTGATAGAGTGCATGCATATCGCGAATTGACGTATATAGAAAAAGGTGTACGTCATGGGTCATTTATTTTTAATTTCTTTTTCTTTGAATTTTCCTTTTATTTTCAAAAATATTAATTTTATTTTTTACCTACAGCAAACACTAATACATTTTTTGTCAAAAGAAATGAAGGGCTACTACAGAGTTCAATCAAAAAAGTTTCATTAAATTGAACAAGAGAGTCTATTTAAGTTAGGAAAAGTATTTATAATGGTGTCTAATTCAATAATTATATAATTATTCGAATTTTTATCATAAATTAAAATTAAAAAAACTAAAATTATTAAATTTTTTAAAATTTTTTGTGGCTTTTTCGATTTTTAAATTAAATCTTTGTTTTTCTCATAATGTGATGTATATGTCTCTTTTTATTGAACGTGGAGCAGGCTAACTGCCGCGTCATACGCTGCCGAGTTCTAATTGGCCGGGAGTTACCAGACAACCGTTTCTTTACGAACCGTGGGCTTTTGGCAAATGACTAATCGCAGGTGCATTCAGGTGTGTGTTGTGGTCTGGTTTGTCATTTTGACAAGGCCGCGATAAAATTAAAGTATAACGAGTTTAATTAAGCTGTCTCAACCAAATTTTCTCTTTTTCAATGGTAATGTCAAAAGCATGGTGTAACCACCCTATTTATTTTGATTGGTTGTAAAATCCAATCTCTAATTGGCCCATAATCTCTGTTTAGTGGAAAAGACGTACAGAATTTGCGTTGGACATTTTACTAAATTAGGAAAAGTATCAAAAGAAGTCAGGTCAAGTGTAAAAAAGTACAGGGCTTTGTCATAAGAATACCACAAGAAACTTCATAAGAATTCTAGCTACATGGCAACTACTCTTCTGTTAATGCTTAAAATGCATAGATGAAATAGCTACGCAAAGGGTTATACAAGCACAAGACAATTATTTAATTAACACCTAGAGATTTAAACTCAATTACATTTAACTCAAGTATAGACGGAGCACCTGGCAGTGTCAGGTCATCTTTAAGAACTTTTCACTGATTTTAACAAACTAGCATGAGCAATGTGAAAAAATTCGTTCACCACAACTTCGAACCGACTAGTCAACGTTAAGATCGAGTCGAGCAAGTGGCATGGTGAGTGGTTGGGAGCAACTTTTCGTAGTCGATGTCTTTACAACTAAACTCTCCCATAAAATTAAAAATAATTGTCACAATGACTGTAGTTGTGGTAAACAATAGACGTTAAGTTAAAGCAACAATGAAATATCCTTAACGCAACGTTTAGGTTTGGCTCAATTTAGGTTTTCACAAATTGCGCAAATTAAAAATGCCAGTTGGGTAGCAATAATAAATAAATAAAAGATTTTTTGTTTTCAGCTGAAAGCGTACTTCAAAAGTTCCGAAAGACATTTTCACTAAGATTCCAAGGTAGAAAATCCGGCAAAGAGAGCTGCGCCTCAGAAGAAAATTCTTTAGAACAACTTCAATCTGAGGAGGAGTCTTCATCGAGACATGTGCCTTCTGCAGAGTCATCAATCGATCTTCAACCCGAGCTTGAGAGTCAGGACTGTGCTGGTGGTGATGAAAAACAAAAGTAAGTTTGAATAATAGGTCGTGTTGGAATCTTTGGCGTTCGTAATTTGTCTTAAAGTCGGTGGACCAGATGAGGTAGAATCTTATGACGTCATGTCATATCAGTCAGTTTATCAGAGGGTCTTTATTAAGGATTGTATGGCAAAAGCTTTCTTACAATAGGATTATTGGTGTATTTTTCATGTTTTTTCATGCTGTTAAGTGACCTGTAATCTACGCAAAATCTTACTTGTACTAATAGTCTTAGCAGTCAGTAGTATTGTTGTAAAATTTCCAAAAATATTTTTCGTAAATATTAAAAAATTTAAAAAAAACAGAATATTTATCTATAAAATCATAACAAAACACCGGAAAACTCAGAAGGTTTATACATGAACACAAATCAGGAGTTAAAAATATACAGAAAAAAGGTTAAATTTGTACAACAAAAATCTCATTCTTGACAAACTACACTATTCACTAGTCGAGCAAGGAGGCATACCTTCATCGCTGTCATCAGCATCATACTCAATAACATCGTCTTGCCAGTCTACTTCCTCAAAATCTTCAATAGTATCGGAAATAAAAATTGTTTTATAGTAAGTTTAATGCTTATAAGGGGAGGGGGCGTTGCGTTAGACTTAATGTTATTTTAATGTGTTTTTTCTTGGAAATGCGTTACGAGGGGGGTGGGGGTCAAAAATTCTGAGTTTTTGCGTTGCGTAATTTAAGAATGCTCCCTAAGGTTGCAAAATATGGACGATATTTTTTTTTAATATTTCCAATATTTCCGAGACACCTTCGTAAATTTCCAATATTTTCATTCCCATGGAAATATTTCCCATGGAAATATTTCCAACGGAAATTTTTCAATTTACATCACTAGTCAGCAGTTATATCTCAATTTTATGGAACCATGTAATTATACTATTCAACCTAATTCTAATTACCCTTTAAATAATATTTTTTAAATTATTGCAAACTAACGTTTTTAATTCAATGTCTACCACCAGTGTCTCGAGTCTTTTTTAATGAACAAGGCGGGAAAGCCAGTTTATTTTTAAGTCTTTTTTAATAGTTTTGTTTCTTGAACTGATTAAATTGGAAATGGAAATGCTTTTCTGTATAAGAAGGATTGCGGTAGACATTTCTTTTTCTTAAAATTGACTCTTGATATTTGCAAAAAGCGATTGACTAACCAGACCAAAAGGAAACAAACCAAACTCTTCTTTGTTCGAATTTAAACATGTGTAGAACCATTAGTACGAAGGAAATAGATATATTTATTGTTTAGTTTAATCTTAAAACTTTGGTTAAGTTTGGTTTGGTTTGAAATATTGAAATTAAAACCGAACCGTTGTGCGTAATACCTAAATAGAAGAACGCGTGTTTCGGCACACAAAGAAAAATAATACAGCGTTCAAGGATACATGACACAAAAGCGTCGCCCCACAGAGAAAAAAGTTATCAACCGCTTTCCATTAATAGCTGCCATACTCTCCTTGGCGGAATATAAATTTACGAAACAGATATTAAATCAATAAACGAGGTATAATAAAATATCCAAAGTATTTTTTATCTAGCCGAAGTGTTGGTCCAGTGCACTTCCTTGGGCTATCCCTTTAGTAGTCTTCCATACAATATTACATTGCTAAGAGAACATTATTTTTGTTTAGGACATTACAAATAATTGAGTTAAGTAGAAACTAAATTTCGGACTTGCATTGTATTTATTTACTTTAAACACCATGCATCCGTTAGTAGGTAGGTATATCTACCCGTTTTACCTGTAGCGGCCTACATACTAGTTAATTTACAGGGGCAATTTAGCAGATATCGGCAAACTCTGATATCTACCATAGGCAGGGACGCTAAATTGCCCCTAAAAATTGGCTCGTGGGTAGGCCGCTGAATCTAAATAATCCAATCTACAGGCTACGATTTATTCTAAAATGGCCTACACACCAGCCAGTTTATAGGGGCAATTTAGCATCCCTGTATGTAACAGATATCGGCAAGCGCTGATATACGACATGCAGGGACAATAAATTGCTGTTTTAATATCATAGTGTTTGGATATTCGTCTTATGTTTTCTGAAACCTCTCGAACATATGGGACACCTAACGGATTATTATTCGGAGAATTTACTACGTTTGTTTTGTTTTTAATTTTCGATTTCGATTAGTTTATTAATTTTTCGGGATATCAACCATTCCGTCGTAAGTCATTTTCATAGTAAAAGAATGTTGTTGGTAATTCTTCATTATTATTGCAAATATTTACAGCTCCTAAATACAAATTTCTTATGTCTTCATGTTTCATCGCAACAAATTGATTAGACTTAATATTTAGCTACTGTTTCGTGCCTGTAGGTTTCCTATATACAGTAGTTTTAATGTTTATGTTCAAACATTCAAAAAATGTTAGGCCGGATCATTTTTAGTTTCCATTGTACACTTGATTATTGATCGAATACCAAAGATGATGATTAGAAATTCTACAGTTCTTGATTATTTTTAACCATATAATGAATGTGTCATAACCATAGTTTTGGCTTGACTCTTGTTGTTGACTGAATGTTCCTTGAACCACTTCATGTAGATGTTTGCTAGAAGGACACTCATCGTAGAGCAAGCTTGAGTTACGATAAGTATCCTTAGTTTGCTACCAATGGCGGTATTAGACCAATAATCAAGTGTACCCTTACCTGTATCATTACAATGCTCATCAACGGTTCATTGCATAAAGTGAAAACTTGGTCTTTGTACGTTGTGAATTCGAATTTTTCCACATGTCCACATGACAGCATTTTACGCTGCTATAGGCCGAAGGAAAGTCTCGCTCAAGATTGAAAAATTTCCGAAATGCGTGGGAACGAGTGCGCATGCAATCTGACCAGATTTCCTCTTCTCGATTGGTGCTACCATGACGTGGTGACATATACTGGTTTCATTTCAAGAATTCATTTAGTGCTTGAGAACCGTTATCACTTTTACACACTCAAGTGTATTTTAGTAATCATTGGAAATATAAAAATGTCACTAGGGACGAGGTTAGGTAAGTTCGATGGAACTTCCAAGATGGGGAATATTTTACTTTTTTAAATACTCTCTTAAAGACAAAGCGGATCTATCGTGGTGCTTTCGCAAAAGCATTAGTTCGTTCATTTCCTACACACCTCAAATTCCTTCTTTCCATTAATCGGCTGTGCCTATATGCTTTGAGTGTGTTCAACATTTTCCAATGTTTTCGACTGAATAGGTCGTTTGAGAATTGACGTCATTATTTTGTACACGTAGGTATATTAATAATTTACCGTTGATATAATGGAAAAAGTTTTTTAATAATCCTCGAATATATTAGTAGTTGTGTTGTGCCCTTTAACAGAACAATTTTATTTGCGAAAGGGTGAGTGGTTTAATTTAATAAATTTTCGCAATTCGAGGCCCATTTTTACTAATAGTGAATTATTTTGGTGCTTTAAAAAATGGCCTCAGTGTAGTTTGAAAAGAGTACAAAAATCACCCCACATAGCACAAAAATCACGTCAACGTTAAATTAACGTGAACAAAAATAAAAAAGTTATTTTTTACTAGAAAACAACCTCATACCATGTAATATTTGTTTTGTTAAATCTACATGCGTAAAGATAACACGTTATTTTCATGTGCCAAATTCACACTTGAAAAGTCCTCTACAACATGTTCTACAACGACACTAGCTTAAGAGTTCTCAAACCTACTAACTTTTTTTTTATTAACTTTCTTTTAACCTAAAAGTGACGCGAAAGGAATTTCTAAAAGTTCACTAGTTCAACACTACAACAGTTCAAGACAATTTAAAAATTTGGCGCTCAAGGCAATACACAACAGTTCGTCGTGATCGTAAAGGATCAGGGATCAGTTCACTAACTTGTTTTTGGAATTAAAGGTTAAAGCACAACCGGATAGATTTCGTCAAAGTGAAAAATTTCGCCAATATCTCAAAAATATTCGGTAGAAAATCGATGCAAGTCGCGTTTTAAAATTCGGGTAGAAAAGGCGCGAACCTAATGTGATTTTGACGTTGATAAAAATCTCCTTAGAATTCACTTGAAAATAACGTAAAAACATTGCTGTTTTGATATGATAATGCGGCGTTATTACAACGCCGTTTTTAGCAACGTTATTTTTTATAACGTTAATGAATGACCTATTAAGCTTGTTTTCATATATGAAATAAACGTGTTTTTCTAGCAGCTTTTAAAATCAACGTTTTTCTTTCTCTTGCTAACTGAGTACAACATTGGGCTAACCCAAAAGAATGCAAAAAATTGTAATATTTTCCACAAAGAATTCAGCATAAGCAAAGGAAACTGGTACTATAATACCATAAATATTGCTTTGAATGTTTGTACGATCTTTCAACATGCAGGATGTTTTTTTTTTAAAACAAACAGAAACTTTTTTGGGCATTTCTTATACCTTTTTGGAAAAACTCTCAAACACATCAATTTTGTTTGTAAAAACCTTTTGGCTACGCATCTTAAAATTTTTGTTGCATGTACGCCCTTTGAGGGGTTAATCTTAATTTTTAATAGGGAAATTGGGTCGAGCAGTGATACCTTGTTTTCAAAGTTTCTTGTCTTTAAGACCGTGTAAAAATTTCTAAAATCTATTAATTCGCTTTTGAGACATTTGCCCCCAAAATTTCCACAAAGCCATTCAAAAAGGTGTTTTATGTAGACCCATGTTAATAGGAAATTTTTGCCTAATATTTATGCAAGGATGCCTTACTTTTGATTCACCCCGTATAATCCAAATTTTTCTTATTTATTTTGAGTTTGGAGGCTAATATCTCTAAAACGAATTGATACATTTTCAAAATTTTTACACAATTGTAAAGGCATTCAAAAAACCTGCAACACAAGGTATCAACTTGGCATACTTTTTTCTATTCAAAATCTAAGTGTAAATTTTACCCCTCAAATAGCCAAAAAGTATTTTCTTAGCAAACAAAATCGTCTTCAATTTCCAAAAGCATACGATAAAATCACAAAAAATCTTTCATCAGAAAAAAGCACCACGCATAGGATTACAAGAAAATTAAAATTATTTCTCGAGGATATGAGGCTTTTAAACGTGTCAGTAAAAAAATAGTCCCATAAATAATGTCCTAAGCTATATTTTTGGGTAATTTTAGTTACATTTACAAATTGATTTTGCAATGAAATTGCTCAAAAATGTTAAAAAAACCTAACAAAATCTTTTCCTTTTTAAGCTTGCTTTACTTATGAGTAGGCAACAAAAAATTAATACTACAAGAAATTTTATAAAAAAAGAGAATTAATCAAGAAAACTGGCTAAAAAGAAATAATTTTACTGGAAAAGTAATTCGCATTAAGTACGTTGATTCTTCTCTCTTCACATCTTTACAGCCAACATCTTGCAGGCACGTAGATAAGGGGGGGATACTAAGGGACAGTACTTGCCCTAAACAAGTTTGTATCATGAAATAAATTGAAAATTAAACGAATTCAAACTTATTCCAGCAACACTAAATGTCCCTCCAATCGAATTTGTTGTAATTTCTATTACTATTAACCAATAGTTTCATCGAAAATCACGACACCTGAGTAAATAGTGCTGGAATTAACTGTTTCGACCAATCAAGTGTATTCGAGGTAGAATTTTTTCCCTAATTTAAAGAATTGATAATCTTACACAAATGTCAATAGAAAAATATCTTCAAAAAAAATGCAAAAACAACATTTTAGACGATATGTTTTAATTGCTTTGATTTAAAAGATTTTTACTCGTTTTTCCTAGACTTGTTATTCCTAAAAATAAATATATTGGAACCCGACTTTATTGGCGAAAATTGGGCGTGGCACCCCCAAAAACTTCTACCTCCAGTGACGACTGCGTCGAGTATTTCTGACTACCCTGTCCAAATCCTCATGGGCCGTCACTGAATAACAGCACTTTCTTTATGAGAGTACCCAGTGCATACAATGTAGGTGGAAAGACGTTGCCTACTCTAAATAAAATTCAAAACACTTTTTTTTATTCAACAAAACTATTCAAAATAAGCATTTTTTATTAATTTTTATTCTAAATACCGGCCCGCGCCCTGATCCCCCCCCCCCCTGGGTGCGCCTTTGGATTAATTGCATATACTGAATTATCGCGCATTTCTCATCTAATATTTTTCTAATAGTTGCTACATATAACTATTGTGAAGACGGCATGAAAGGCTGTGCCTTTTTCGATCATCAAAAGACGTTGTACTCTGCAGACCGCTGGCGCTGTAAGAATGAGAGAGATGGAACAAGGGCGCATCCCGTTGTTTGTTCGCGTCCCATGCACACGAATATTCTTGTGTCTCATGCATGCGTGTGCCTTGTTTGGCTAAAAGAAAGTCAACCCACTATGGGGAAAGGAGAAATCTGCAAATTATCAAATTTGTGGAAAATCGATTGTAACTAGCAAAAGTTTAGTTTTTACAGAAGGTAGTAAATATTTTACTGAATATTTAAATTATTTTAAATTAAGTAAATTATTTTATTGCATTTTAAGGTTGAATTTGGGTGCCAAATATAAAATAATTAAGGATTAATTGGTACCAAAAAAGAAACACATTTTGCTAGTCACTGCCTTTGTCTATATTTCGGCCGAATCATGTCCATTTTATAGTTATAATAAATATGTTTTTTAAAGGCTTCAGTGTTACTTATTTTATTTTGATATTTGATAATGGATTTTTTGAAAGTATTAGAAATTTTTATTTTGTAGTCAAGTATGTGTGCGCAGTAAGCGTGTTAGAGGCAAAACAATGCCAATTTTTTTCCACCCTGCTTTGACTAGCACTGCACGCCTTTGGGAGGACCCCAACAACGTGTCTTTGTTAGCTTTTTGATTGGGGAGCATTCATTGTTTTTTGAAAACCGTCTTTCGAACAATACAACCTGTCTTTTGTTCCAGATTCGGCCCACTTATCTGGCGCTCAAGCAAAGAACGAAAAAAACTAAACAAAGCGGCAAGAAGCGCCAAGTGCAACAGTGGAGACAGCGGCATTCAAATCGAGGTAAGTTACTTGCTTCTTTCTTTTTTCAAAAAAATTGCTGAAGTAAGCCCTAATTTTTACAAAATAGAATTTAAGCCGTGTTTAACAAGTTAACTGCGGCGCTAGTAGGCAGGAAAGACCGGGGCCGGTTGTTTTCATGTGACAACAATGTCGCGACTTTGGTGCCATGACACTTACAGTCGCAACATTTTTAAACATGCAATCTTCAAAGTCACGTTGTCGAGGCAAAAATTTGATATTTTTAGTGTCGCGATATCAAAATGATGTTGATATTTTTCTGACATTTTACTAGACCCACGCAACATACCTCGTGAAAATAGCAGTGCCGCATTGTCGTGACCACGTGTAAACAAGAGTATATGTGTCAACATACAGGGACTCTAGTGTGAACTAACCACTAAAAATGTCATATTTTCATGACTTACAGTGTCATGACATTATTATATCGCATAAAAACGAGCTTTAAGAATGAGCTCAGGCATTGAGATTCATAAGGGATGCCATTGGGCTCAGCTTACCGATCGACATCAAATATTCACAAGCTGTCTTCTTATCTCATTTCAGCATGCTCTAAAATGGTACATGGTACATGGTAATTACCCCCCTTAGAAAAAAATATATGGACTTTTAGTTAATAAATATTGGACTAACCTAATAATTACCCCCCCTCCCCCAGAAAAAAAAATACATAAATAATGTTTCTGTCGATCATTACCCCCCTAGATTTCTAGATTTTGGCCCACAGCCGCGCTTGTTGTGCCGAATCTCAAAAGTATCCTTAAATTTTGTCTATTTACAATTTCAAATAGGCATCTATGGTATCTTATGATACCGTAATACGTTTTTACATATAAACAATTATTTAATCCTTTTTACGGGGTTATTTTCTAAAACTTAAATTGAGCCAGGTTGTCTCAGATTGACGGAGGGCTATTTGTCGCATGCAAATGAAATAGGGGTTATAGTTGGTGTTAATATTTATCAACAATTATGAGCTCACGAAAAGCGCCATAAGACAGGGCGGATCTAGAAACTTCATTTGGGGGAAAATATCATAATAAATATTGCATAAAACTGTTTTGCATAGTGACCAGGAGGTGTATTCTGTGTCAAAATTAAATATAGTTTAAAATTTGGAGGGGGAAATTTCCCCTTTTTCCCCTCCCGTAAATCCGCGTCCGAGTCCGCGCCTGCATAAGAAACCAAATCACGTTCGTTAAAATTGTGACTTTGAGTATTTAGAGCAAGTTTTTGAACCAATAACTACAAATTTATTTCATATAGATACAAAGCTTAGTAAACTAAATTATATTCTTGTTATTATGGTTATGTACATTTGCTATTAAATTCTTCAGTTTTTCTTTTTATATTTAATTCATAATTGATGTGTGACCTGTGATAACTTACCCTAGGTACTGTGGCAACCATCCCTGTTAAAAGTCGCACTTGTTTTTTTTTCGACAAAATTGTTAATATCTTTTTATTTGTTATTATGAAAGAAATCCTATTTATTTTTTTATATGACCTTCGCTATTAAAAATGCAAATGAAGAAACACTGTGACAACCAGCCGCAGTCCCCTAAAAAACATTGTATTTTTTGGTCTGGTCGGTTGTTGATCCCCGGAAGTCGGTAATGTTAAAATTTATTCCAGGGTGCTATAAATATTTTTTTTTTCAATATTCAAAATCTACATATTGTGACTAACCTTTAACTTATTTTAATATTTCTTTAGCATAAAAATAAGTAAACTATACATTTCGGAACACAAAACCATAATTATCCTTTAGGAATGACAAAACTTTAATTAAGTTTTTTGCAGTTTTTGCATCGGTCCCTGACGACCGATGCTTTTGCCTCGGTCCCTAACGACCGATACATTTGTCTCGGTCCCTATCGACTGTTACTTCTATCTCGGTCTCCTTCGACCAATGCTTTTGCTCAGGCCTGGCCACCGATGCTTTTGCCGCAGTTAACGTGTTAAATAGAGACAAACATAATAAAGTAATACAGTATAATCAAAATAAATTTGAGTAAATTTTAGGCAAATTTGTGCAGGATTCTTGCTGCCCTTTTTAGCTTATTATTTATTTTGGGATAACTGTTTCTTTTAATGGCTAACTTTTTATTTATTGATCTTTCTCTTGTAGGTGTGATTATTTAATTTCCGATGTTTAATGTATATTTTTTTTTGTGTGTTTCTTTTGATTTATTGTTTCCGATCTTTATTTCATAATTCGATAATTTAGCTTAGTTATTATTGGCGAGTGGGAATTTAACTTTTTTTATACACCTAGGATACGAGGATAAATAACAACAAAATTCAAATATCCTTGATCCAAATATATTAGGAAGTATTCGTTCAAAAACTATAAAATTTCGTTTAGAGTTAGTATCTTATCCTTTTGTCTATGTTTTAATCAGGGTTGGATGGGACAGGCGGGCAACCGGGCAAATGCCCGGTGGGCCGGTTGAGCCGCAGGCCTGATGTACCTATTCCAAATTATTTAAAAAATCGGGAGATTAAAAAAATGTAATAAAAATATTGTCAATTTTTTTTCTTATTTGTGTTGCTGTTGCGGCCCAACCGTCCCGATGTCCGATTTCAGTGACGTATATAGAAAAATGTTTCTGGGGGGGCCCGAACAGTTCCGGGGGGGGGGGTGAGCGATACCCCATGAGGCCGTATTTTATGCTATTTTATGTTTGTATTTATGAAATATGTGGAAAATATTTATAAAAACCTTGCGTTCGGGGGGGGGGGTCGGTTCGGTTCGGTTTGGTTCGGTTCGGTTCGTTCGGGGGGGGGGGGGGCAGGCTTCCCCCTTATATACGCCACTGATTTATTCCAAATTATTAATATTTATTTTTGCATATTGGACAAACGAACTAATTAAAACATTAAACATTTAAGGCCTGTGTTACTCGTTTGATTGTTACAGTTACTTTTATATTAAAATAAGTATAATGTATCAAGCAGATAATGTGATCATGGCACTAACTTATTAATATCTTTTTACAATACCAATATCCAGAAGAAAAAATCGGGAGATTAAAATTTGTTTATAAAAATATTGTCCAATTTTTTTCTTATTTGTGTTGCTGTTGTGAAATCTCTTTTAACACACTTTGTTGACTATTTTGGTAGGGATTGATCCACCTGATCTCCCCCTTCGGTACGGTCTTGCCAATATCTCATATCTTAGTTGCGAAAGATCATTTTTGGTGCTAAAATACAAATTAAGGAGATTATACATAAAATTGCAGCATCAAGTTCATTATTAAAAAAGTCGTTACCATATGAAAAATTAGCATATTCTGCTCTGCCTCCGGTAGTTAAAAAGGCGCAAGTGACGAATGTTCGGAAAAAAACGACTTCAAAGTTTTAATTGTTCATTAGTTACTGCTGTTTGTTTTTTTTTAGTTTTTTTTAAATTTTATTACATAGGGCATGATGGAAAACCAAAAACCTAAATTCGAAAAAAAAGTACTTGCAGCCTTCTAACTAACGGGGCAGTGCTGGATGTTGAAATTATGTACGTTTTTATTTTTTTTTTCAGTTTTCATTTTGTGAAAAAATTAGATATTAATTAGTTAATAGGTACTTAGTGTTTAATATAGGCCTACAGAATATAAAACTTTACAAAAATATCTAGAGCAGTATCACAGATATTAATAAGAAATGAGATTTTCTGAAAGTCTTTAAATACCTTGAATCTTACAAGTTAGGATGTTTATCATATACGTAATATACGTATATGATGTTTATATGAAGTTTTTTTTCTCAAAATGTAAATTACATTCTTTAAAATTAGCATGTTATTTAATAACAAAACCTCCATAATAGGGACCTATTGCAATAAAGCCAGGCACAAATTGTGCCGGGAATTATATTGACAGTTTCGTATTAAAAACTGACCGTTGATCTTTCAAAATTGACATACCAAAGTCGAATTTAAAAATCCAGTCGTTTATTTTCCATTAATAGTGGCGTGTTAGCTCCCGCTAAATTTCGCGGTTGTTTATATATATTTTTAAAAACACACAACTGTATGAAAGGCAAAGCGCATTCAGCGTATTTGGACATGCGCACCAACAACCTGGGAGATCATTTGTCAATCGCCTAGAGAAAAGGCGTGTTAATTTCGTTCTCCAACTATTTTCAAATATCTACACCTGAAAGTGCTCGATTTTTGTGTACTGAAGCATAGAACTAGAAACTTCAACCCTTCAGCTACGTGGTGACATCATTAGATCCATTCGGGGGCCCCTGGGAACGAGGAGAACTTGACTGCAAAGGAGGTGAGTGCTTGTCTTTGATTACCGTTGTGTGGTTCCAACAATTCTACCTATGGACATTTTGATTATTTCGTAAAATCCTATCAATATATTTATGTTTGCTCGCGATATCATTAATTAATAATATTTACAGTCCATTCATTGCCTTTAACGTTTTTCTATCCGTGGGCTAACATAAAAGTGTTCCGTTCGAGCCGAATTATTTTTAAATAATAAATCCATACGACGGTATTATTATTTGCAATAAGACGGCGGCCTTGAATTTTTTCGCAGCATCGTCGTTGAAACGTCGAGAGAGAAAGTCGGCCGGCGCAGTACGTGTTTTTGGTCCGCTGCCATGGTAACGGGTCTACTCCGCGTGGTGTAAACAAAACGAGTAGGAGTCAAAACAAAACAAAACAAAAGTTCAGTGGTGTATCATATCATTTCGATATTTAAAACAATTTTTATCAATTGGCGATAGATTAGTGCATATTTTCGACAATTCGTCATTTTTCTATTTCAGAAGCATTAATTTAGCGTTAATTGTATATTTACCGACAATTTCGTCATTTCAAAGGTAAAATCATGTCTGTCAAAAAAGCCGTACAAAAACGCAAGGGTTTTTTATCTGCGATCACCGAGTGTTATGTGTTGTCGCAGACTGCGGAAAAAGATGAAAGAGCGAGAAACGAGTTTCAAGCGAGGTATGCCGATTTGGATGAAACCTTCGATAAATGCATGCTGGCACATAATGACGTCATTATGTTGCTAGACGACTCGGACGATGAGGAATTTAAAACGCAGGATGCGATCCTTTCAGAAGCTCGTAAATATTTTTATGCGTGTAAGGGGGTTTACTCTAAAATATTTCCGGTTGAGGCCCCATCTTTTTCGGGATCATATGTTCGACAAAACGAATACGAAACTCCAAAACTCAAAGAGTTAGGTATTCCCATATTTCGAGGTGATAAAAAATTATGGCCAAGCTTTTTCGATCTTTTTAATAACATTATAGATCAAAATCAAAGTCTAAGTAACGTTCGAAAACTTCAATATTTATTTTCATATCTCGAGGATGAGCCTTTAAAATTGATAACAGGGATTAGCTTATCTGATCAAAATTATAAAATTGCTTACGACAAATTAGTCAATAGATATCAAAACAAGCGAGACCTCGCAAATGATGCTTTGAGCTCAATTATGAACTCCACCTTAAAAAACGAGTCAGCTAAAGAATTGCGTAATTTAATTGACACCTTTTCTGAATCCCTAGAAATTTTAAAATCACTTAGCTTTGACGTTGACAGTTGGGACTTTATTATTTTTTTCATTTTATTAGAAAAATTGGATATTCCAACGCGTTCAAATTTCGAAATGAGTCACGCCAATACTAATACCGAAATTCCCACTTTTCAGTCACTTTTTCAATTTCTAGAAAAAAGATGTAAAGTTTTGGAATCACTTCCTCAATCAACAGCACCCAAAAAGGTGCCTATCTATCAAAAATCAAATTCTATGCAAAATCAGTCTGGGCAAAAGCCTACCTATCAAAATTCAAATTCTATGCGAAATCAGTTTGGGCAAAAGCCTACCTATAAATCATCCAACTCGCCTTTTATAGGACTGGCTGGCACCTCAACTAATTCGAGTACGGGAATAAAATGTTTCCGATGTAATCAAGGTCACGTGCTTTCGAAATGTCAAACATTTCTTGATCTCTCACCTATCGATCGCCTATCTTTCGTCAAACAGAAAAAATTATGTTTAGCGTGTTTTCATCCCTTGCATGATGTAGATACGTGCAAATCAAAATATTCATGCAGGACTTGCAATAGTAAAAGGCACCACACTTTAACTCATATCTTAGAAACTAATCAAGCGTCTGGAAGCCAAGATACTAGTCCTGTCATTCACACACCACCTGTCAATAATCTTCATGTGTCATTAAATGCCTCAGGACCTTCAGGTACCTTTCTTTTATGCACCGCCATAATAGATGTTATGGACGGTTGCGGAAATTTTCAACCTGTAAGGGCACTGCTTGATTCTGGATCACAGACTGGATTCATCAGTGAAAAGTGTATTCAGCGTCTTAATCTTCCTAGGCGAAGTTACACCACTGAAATATTCGGATTAAATCAGATGTCTTCTTTTACTTCCAAAGGGCTCGTTCAATGTCACATTAAGCCACAAGGACAAGTCACTCCTTTACTTAATTTCGAAGCAATTGTTGTTCCACAACTATGTTCCAATATGCCTACATTCTCCTTGAACGATAATCAGTGGAAACACTTGGGAAACCTTAAACTTGCCGACCCATCTTATTTCAAATCTAGACCTGTGGACCTGGTTATTGGTTGCGAGCTATTCGCACAGATTTTCAAGGAGGGCAGGGTTCTTGGACAGGTAGGGCAGCCTTCAGCCCTTGAAACTATCTTTGGCTGGGTCGTCATGGGAAAGGTTGACGAAGTAGGTAGTCTTACGGAACGAACCAGTTGTTTTTTAACGAGTCATTCACCTCCTTTAGAGGTCATTCTCCCTAGGTTTTGGGAAATCGAACATTTGCCTAAAAAACAAATCTTATCAAAGGAAGAAAAACAGGCAGAATCAATTTTTACTGCTAGTGTAGTACGGCAACCGAGCGGTAGATTCATGGTAGATCTTCCGTTTAAAGACAAAATAAACCCTGACCTAGGAAATACTTATCCGCAAGCTTATCGTAGATTTTTACTTCTAGAAAATAGATTAATCAAAAATCCTGATCTGTACACTGCCTATTCAAATTTCATGCAAGACTATATCGATTCTAATCATATGAGTTTGGGTTTATCTAGTCAACCAAAGGGCGACGTATCGTGTTTTTTAGCACATCATTGCGTTTTAAAGCCCGAAAGCTTGAGTACAAAATTAAGGGTGGTCTGGGATTGTTCAGCAGTCACCCCAAAAAATATTAGTCTCAATGACACATTGTTATCTGGACCGAAACTTCAAAAAGATATTGCTTCTTTACTCCTTACATTTCGTCTTAATCCTATTGCCTACATTGCTGATATCAAACAGATGTTCCGTCAAGTCCTTATCAATCCTTGTCATCGTCCTTATCAAAGGATATTGTGGAGGTTTTCTCCACAGGACCCACTTTCAGTGTGGGAACTTTCTACTGTCACTTTTGGCATGACATGCTCACCTTTTCTAGCCATGCGTACCTTAAATGAGCTGGCAGAGAGAGAAAAGGAACGTTTTCCTATGGCTAGTACTGTTCTAAAAACGTCAATCTATATCGACGGTATCTTGGGAACTAGCCCTTCGCTTTCTGAAGCTCTCTCCCTTCAAACAGAACTCAATGATTTGTTGAAGTCGGGAGGATTTGAACTTAAAAAATGGGCAAGCAATTGTCCTGAGTTATTGGCAACATTGCCAGAGTCCGATCGTCAAATGCCTCTCTCTTTCGACAAGGAGGAACCCCACTTTATCAAAGTTTTAGGACTTCAATGGCATCCAAAAAACGACATTTTTTCTTATCAATGCCGAATGAAGGACAAACCCCCAACCAAACGTTCTATTTTATCTATCATAGGAACAATCTTCGACCCCTTAGGTTTTCTTTGTCCCTTGTTGCTACAAGCAAAATTTATTTTGCAACAGTTGTGGATATCGAAAGTAGGCTGGGACGAAGAACCAGATTCTTCTATCATCGACTCTTGGAACAAACTTCGTTCTGAATTCCCGCTTCTTTCCAATTTTCAATTACCCCGACAAATCAAACTGTCAAAAACCAATACCTGTCAAATCATCGGCTTCTGTGACGCTTCAATTCGAGGCTACGCAGGCGTCGTATATTTTCGTGTAGAAGAGGAAAACAATATATCTGTTTCTCTCATATCTGCAAAATCTAGGGTCGCGCCTATAAAGTCACAAACTTTGGCTAGGCTAGAACTCCTAGGCGCATTTCTTTTAAGCGAATTAATTGACTTCGTTTTATCTAGCTATGAAGGAAAAATAACTTTTACAAATATCGTTACTTTCTGCGATTCGCAAGTCGTATTGCACTGGCTTTCATCCCCTCCTAATCGCTGGCAAACCTTTGTTGGAAATCGCGTCAGTAGAATCCAAGAAATCATCCCCTCAAACTCGTGGCGCTACATTCCTTCTGCTTTGAATGCAGCCGATATTGCGTCACGAGGGGCCACCCCTTCACAGCTCATGTCACATGACATGTGGTGGAACGCACCGTCGTTTTTGTGGTCTCCCGAAAACGAATGGCCCGATTTTCATAAACCAAAAATGCCGATTGATTTCGGAGATATTAATCTGGAGGAAAAGCCAAAAGTCTGTTGCAATGCGATAATTGATGTCAACTTCTTAGATCAGCTTCTTATCAAATATTCATCTATATCCAAAATTCAACGTATCATTTGTTATGTCCTTCGAATAGTTAACCTTTTTCAAAACCATTCCTATCAAAAACCCACTAAGCCGCCGGACCAAAAAGTTATTTTTGAGAATATTGTTTTTCCTACCACCGGTGAGATGCAAAGTGCGTTACACCTTCTTATCAAACGCGTTCAAGGTTCTTGTTTTTCTGAGCTTTTTTCTGCGTTATCTAAGGATAAACCAATACCGAAACCTTTGCGAAAACTTTCACCTTTTCTTGATGAGAATAATATCATTAGAGTCGGTGGCAGATTACAAAAATCTGACCTTTTGTCTTATTCTGCAAAACACCCCGTCTTACTTTCGAGTGACCATCGTTTAACTACACTTCTTATCGAGTCCGCTCATCGACAATATCTTCATCCTGGGTTTAAAACATTACATAATCTGCTTTTACAGCAATTTTGGATATTATCTGCCAGACGGGCAATTCAAAGAACCATATCCAAGTGCTTGCAATGTTTTAGAATCAACCCTAAACCCTATAGACCGCCCATAATGAGTTCACTTCCCGCTCATCGAATCAATCAGCTTAAACCTTTTTCGAGTGTAGCTATCGACTTTTGTGGACCTTTCTTTGTGATTCCTCATCGTTACCGTGGTTGTAGAGCTTTCAAATCGTATGTCTGTGTGTTTGTCTGTACGGCCACACATTGCGTGCATTTGGAATTAACCATGGAACTGTCCACCGAAGGGTTCGTAGGTGCATTCCATCGATTCATTTCTAGACGCGGAAGCGTGACGCAATGCTGGTCAGATCAAGGCAGTAATTTTATAGGGTTTCGTAACCAATTACTGGATTACGCAAGAAGTGCTGCCACCAGACTTTCTATTCGTTGGCATCTGGGACCTCCTCTCAGTCCACATTTCAATGGCCTGGCAGAAGCTGGCGTCAAAAGTTTTAAAACTCACTTTGTTCGAGTTGTCGGCGACCAGAAGTTGTCTATCATGGAGATGTCCACCCTTACCTGTCGCATAGAAGCCGTACTTAATAGTCGCCCTTTATCTCCTGCCTCTTCAGACCCACACGATCTTCAACCTCTTACCCCTGGGCATTTTTTGACACTTGAACCCCTTAACTCTGAAATTCCGGAGTCAGATTTGTCCGAGGTTCCCCTAAATCGGCTGTCGAGATGGCAACTAATCCAAAAACTACATAATGATTTTTGGAAACGGTATTCTATAGAGTATTTGCATACGCTACAACAGCGACACAAGTGGGCTGATTTGTCCCCAAATATCAAATTAAATGATTTGGTTATCATAACAAGTGATCACATTCAAACGCCTTTGAAATGGCCGGTCGGTCGGGTCATCGAACTGCATCCCGGCGGGGACGGTCAGGTGCGTGTTGCGACGGTAAAAACGGTTACCGGTGTTTATAAGCGGCCAGTTGTAAAACTGTGCCTCTTGCCAAATTAAAAGTAATTTTAATTTTCTACCTTTTACCGGGTATTACAATAGGTTTTTTATTTTTAATTTTTTTTTTTGAATTTTTTGTTTGTTTGTTTTGCCTTTTTTCGGGATTTCGTTATCTCTAAATAAACTTACGATACTTATCTATTTTCATTCATTTATATTTATCGGTCGATTCTTTTTCTTATATCTATATCTGTCCGGTTGAGATTCTAAATTTGTGTGTTTTGGAGGGCAGTTATGTTAGCTCCCGCTAAATTTCGCGGTTGTTTATATATATTTTTAAAAACACACAACTGTATGAAAGGCAAAGCGCATTCAGCGTATTTGGACATGCGCACCAACAACCTGGGAGATCATTTGTCAATCGCCTAGAGAAAAGGCGTGTTAATTTCGTTCTCCAACTATTTTCAAATATCTACACCTGAAAGTGCTCGATTTTTGTGTACTGAAGCATAGAACTAGAAACTTCAACCCTTCAGCTACGTGGTGACATCATTAGATCCATTCGGGGGCCCCTGGGAACGAGGAGAACTTGACTGCAAAGGAGGTGAGTGCTTGTCTTTGATTACCGTTGTGTGGTTCCAACAATTCTACCTATGGACATTTTGATTATTTCGTAAAATCCTATCAATATATTTATGTTTGCTCGCGATATCATTAATTAATAATATTTACAGTCCATTCATTGCCTTTAACGTTTTTCTATCCGTGGGCTAACAGTGGCGTCACTATAAATTCCGGCTCTTATAATACACAATGGCCTTATTTTGAAAGAAGACAGATGTTCTTATAATGCGACACTGTCAATATAGTGCCCGGCACAATTTGTGCCTGGCTTTATCGCAATAGGTCCCTATTATCAAAAACAAAAATAACACAATATGGCTTCGTTTTCTATGTCGTAAAATTTTTGTGCCGAAGCCAGGGCCAAATAAAAAAATATTGTTTGTTTGAGCCCATCCAACCCTAGTTTTAATATGTTATTTTTCTATGTTTTCGGGCATACAGTTAAGAGTTTCTATATTTTAAAATCTAATTTACCAATGTTAAAAAATCTGTAAAATGTTTGTTTTTCTGACAAGTAGCTTATTTTTGAACTTTTTTTTTAATTTGCTAAAATTTATTAGTTGACAAAGGTTTTCTGTTTTTAGATAAATGATAACTCTGCAAAGTTAAATCAAAATCATACATACATACATCTCTAAAAAGTAATTTAGGAATACATTTACGAGGATACATTAATTTTGTAATTTTAAATAGAATTATATTTTTTGACTATTTTAATTTATAAGGAGGTACCCGAATCTAACTAACTAATTTTTTTATAACTTAGACTGCCTCTGCTAGACTCGCTTGGTAAGAACTATAAGTAATTCAACATCATCTCTATTATTATAATGAATTCATTTTTAAATCCCATATTTCATTAGTTATGTTAGCATATTCAAAAGGCTATTTTGTTTTTTAACAGACTGTCCCTTACCCCATACACAAAATATTTTAGTTCCTAGTTTGATAGGGCCTGGTTATCAATATCAAACTTCGTTAAATTTAGATTCATAAAATTTTTATTATGATCAATTTAAGTAGATAGGAAGAGATATAAAGGAACCTAAAAGAACAAAGAAAGCTATAACATATGGCATGTATCAATTATTTTTAGATTTTAAAGCACTTTTGATTTGCAGTTTTTTATCATTTCTGTTTTACTTCGGTGGCAGAAATTAAGCCGATCAAATCAACAAGAAACTAATTAATTGCCAGAAATTGCCAAATTGATTTGCCAAATAACATACCGTGGTAATCTGAAGTTTAGCTTGGCTTGTGCTTTCCCGCATTTTGTCGAAATATTTACGCCTGAGGACCTCAGGCACAGGTTTGTCCAAGCAGGCTTGCAGAGCATTTCAACTTTTTTTGTAGTAGTTTGTCTAGTTTCATTAGCGTGCTTCATTTGCATTTGATATAATTTGTTCATTTAGTTGAATTTAATGAGACTAAATAGCGAGTTTGCCAAAGACAGACACATACCGTGGGAATAGTAAAACAACATATACGTTAAAACAAACACTAACTTTGAACACTACGTCGAACTAAGTTTGAAGATTGCCGGTTTTAAGATTTCTACAGTATGTTTCGGTTTGCAAACAGTTTGTGTTTGTGTATTTGGCAAACTAGCTAGGTATATAGTTATGTCAGTGTTGTTCACTATTCAATTAAATACAAATAAATTAACAAATTGTATCAATTGCTATATTCCGACAAGATGCGGGAAAGGCAGCTCATGATATTGCAGAACGCACAGTTAACACAAAGGCTATATTTTTGGTGCTTTTAATCTCTTACAGTAGCTGCGTTCGGTATTTGCATCTTAGACGCGATGGATTGTTGGTCACGTGATTACAGATTAGTCTGAGCAAATTGGAATTAACGAAAGATCCGGATCATAATCGATCAAATTTTTATAAATTTATATAATTTGTTTTCTTCAACCTCAAATATTTCAATTTCAATCATTTTGCATAAAAAAAATACTTTTGTAAACAAGACAGATACCCAATATAACCTCACAATCTCGGATTAATCTGTTTCGTCGGTCAAAATGCACGGAGCAACCAAATTTACCGTCCGAGTACTCTGAACAGAATTACCGAATGTTTCGCTAGATCTAGATGGAATAAACGAACGATTATAACTACCGAACGCAGCTTGTTTTGACGGCGCGTTGACTTGAGCTTACCTGTCATAAAATGTCTTTATTTAAAAAATTTAAAACAAAATCATATTTGAATTCTGCTGTCGAATTTTATTGCACATTTTTGTTATGTTCTATCACTTCCATTTGAATGCATGCATGTACAGGAATTTTTTTGTTTAATAAGTGCCGTGCTAAAATTGTCTAATCTTGTAATAGATAAAGAGTTTTAATCAGATTTCAGTGGATTTAAGAAGGCCGGTGCTAAATCCTTCATGAAAACTTCTCAAATCTTTCTAAAAATGCCAAATTTGTATTTTTCAAAAAATATTTTGCATATTATCTTAAGTTTTTATTTTATTACATTTAAAGTAATCTATAGGAGATCTTAGGGTATATTAATTAAAATCTTCTAAATATTTTCTATAAGATTTCAGGAGAAATTTGTTGCAGCGCTTATAGACTGGGTAGTATTTAAGACATATTCGAGACAGTGGCGGCTTGTTTCAATACAACATGGTAATGCCACAATTTTAAGTCAGTAGTGCCAGGCACAAAATATCTTTGACTTTTCCTATTTGGGTTTGATCGCGTCGCTGTCGCATCGAGTCGGAGCGTGATTCACTGCATTGCACAGGGTCACCGAATTTCAAATAATATATATACTAAAAAGAAATGCATAAACATAAAAACCAATAAAGATGTTTTAAAAATAAAAAACTACCTCACGAGCCGCCTGATTCGCTAAACGTAAATTCACAAAAATTATATGTTTCATCAAAGGATATTAATGGTCAATATTTGAACAAAAACTATTCATATGATATAGGCTTTATTTCATTATAAAAGTCTACACATACCTATTTCTAAAACAACACCTATTTTTTAAAACTGATTCTTTAAAGGTTGTAGATTGCAAAAGCAAATCGACAAAGAGATACGGCAACCCATAAGACAAGAACTTGAGTACCTACAGGTTACGTAAAGAGGATCTTGTTATTTGCAGAAACAAAAGTTTTTTAAAAAGCTCAAAAATTATTAGCAAAGGCTAAATTTTAGAAGCGGTTTTTATTTTACAAATAAATGGTACTAATTTAAAGCCTCGCATCCATCCATCCATGCTTAGCGCAAGTATAGAACTTAGTTTTTCGAAAAATTCGATATAACCTCAAACAAAAAAAAGAATTACCTACCTATATTTTTCAAAATTATCACAATTTAAAAAAAAAGAGCTGTTGTTTATATTTTTGAGAATTTCTTTTTGTGGAAGCTACGTGATTGATATTTAGTTTCCATTTCATATATTTCTTCGTAAAATTAGTAGTTTCCGAATAAAAATTCAATAAAAAAGGCGAAGTTTACAACCCAATTCTAGGGGAGCTTAATTCCCAGAACCTCAAAACATGACTGGATATGTTGGGGACGTCTAGAATCAGTAATTTTTTGAGGTATCGAATACCACTAGTTTCAGTTTTTAACATGGGTGTATACGGAGGGTGTAGTTAGAGATAATATATTTTAAAAAAATAATTTTCAAATGGTACCGATATCAAATCAAAAATAAATGGATCAATGACGGATCTGACATCTTCCTAGCTAACCTATTATCACACTTCAGGTGAAGCCATGATAACATATTAGTCTTGAAAACAGTTTTTTGTAAATATCTCAGAAACTAATGCTCCTACGAAGTTTTTGTTTATAACTACTATATTCCGAAAACAGTGTATTGATACGATGCTCCTTTAAATTGTTATCATTTTTTAAAATTTTTAATTGTCAAAAAAATGTCATTAGCATTAATTGATGTTAATCAAAATCTAATCAGCTCATAAGAGTGTCGAACACTATTTTACCTTATGAAAATAATTTTATGAAAATCAGTTTAGCGGTTTAGGAGCTATCGTGTTACGGACAGAAATAATATACACACACACACAGACGGACATCACGACGATATTGCTAGGATAGGTCAAAATACATCCAAATAACACATTTTTGGCGTTATCTCAAAAAATGTTTTTTTGTCGAAAATATATAAATATATACCTTCTAGCCATTGCTACGCGGACTGGGAAGGTAAAAATGTCGGGAGACCTGTATACACCACTGATGTTGAAACTGCTAATATAATTTTCAAAGTAGTTCTGTGTTGTTAGATCTTGAGGAAGGGTCAACAGTCCAAAACTATAGAGTTATCCGACCGCACAAAGTTTCAATAGGCTAATACGAGAAGAAAGTTCGACATCGTTATATCTCAGGAAAATATAAAAATTTTGTTCCGGAAAATCAAAAACCAGGCTTACAATCCTTTGTTCAAGCGTCGGTTTTTTTTTGTGGAATTCAGTCAAAGGGCAAAAATGGATACAAAATATAAATTTGTTTTTATCTATTTTTCCTTTCTCAAAGAATATAAAATTTAAGAGTTACTTTAAAGAAGAAAACAAAAATTTTTATTTAGTTTAAGTAGAATTCAGTCACAGGGCAAAAAAGAATATATTTTTAAGAGTTACTTTAAAAAAGTACACTTAGATTTATAAATAATGTCCTAAAAACTTGCCTAGATTTGAGTCATTTTTAGGATAATAGCGCGATTTGGCTCTTTACCCATTTTGTATTAAATGGTTAAAAGAAGGCTGCATTAGTTAATAGTTAATATTATTAATTACGAGGTTCAACCTTGGAATTCCGGGATAGATTAGACACTTACTTATGGTGCGCAAACACCCTACCTTGCACAGTTAATCGAAAATTTTCATCCCTTACAAAGGACACCTAGGTGTGAGCGACACAAGACAAGAAAGGAAGGGCCGACAATACAGACTTATTGGAATAAAGTCATGCAATAATAGTGTCAGGCCGTATTTTGACAGTTTTGCATTGGAATATGACAGCTAATAAGGATTTTGTTTATTATACAAACGGAAATAAAAACTGTCGACTTTAACTAAAGATAAACAAACGACTTAGTTTTAAATTCGACTTTGGATTTTGAATGTCAACTGTCAACCTGCAATGTAAATCTGTCAAAATACTGCAAGAATAGTGTCATTGCACATCTTTATTCCACTAAATCCCTATTGCCTTGTTTTTAAGTTGGCTTAAATTTGTTCCCTAAACATTTCGGTTGAGAAATTTCTATGAGCTCGAGTGTACTAGTTGGGGAAAAGATCAGGTATAAAATTTATTTAGCGACCTAAAAGAATCCCCTTAAAAATATTTGCCTTTATATAGAATCAAATATACTTCAAAATAAAAATGCTTGTCACATAATGCCCAAACCCTTTCTACACTTATTATAAATGGAGCCTTGATGGATCTGATATCTTCCTAGCCCATTAGCACACTCCGAGTGAAGTCCACAAAAACATTGTTTTTTAAACTGTTAAAAAACTGTCGTTAGCGTTAATAGAATTTGACCAAAATCCAGTCAGCTCTTTTCAGTTTTGTACGTACACTATTTTACCTGGAAATTTTATGAAAGCAGGTTCAGCATTTTAGGAGCTATCGTCGTCGAATTTAAGACCTTCTCTAGCCATTGCTGCGCGGGCAAGGAAGGTAAATATCAAGAAAGAAATAATGAAATTAATTAACGCTAATTTTGAAAATTGTAAATCAATCATTAATCAAAATGAAAAAGGTATATAATAAAAAAAATATAATAAGAAAAAAAATGTATTAACGCTAATTTTCAAAATTGAATAAAAGTGGTGATTCCATAAAAAAATACCAACATTATGTAGTATCTCAAAAAACAAAGGCAACAGTTCTCTTCTGGAAGTACCTGATATCCCCCCCAAAAGTGTCCAATTTGAATCACCCTGTATTTTGTTAAAGAAACTTTTTTATCCTGAAATAAAATTACCGGGTAGACCTCGTCAGATGTCTATCAGGGGAAATGAATCGACCCCTGCCCTCCGTAGATTCCAGGTACTCTCTGACCCGGAGAGTTAGCACCTATCTAGGGTACCTTTCACAGGGTTACGGGAGAAGACCACATCGGTATGAAAGACGGAGAGGATGGACCTCGGTACGGTGATCATAGCGTAGGTGGCAACCCTTCTTTTAGGGATAGTATCATCAGTCTGGCGTTGGCTCGTCAAAGGCTAGAGGAGAAAAACCTTGATCATAAATCCTGGCCCTCCAAGTAGGGGGTTGAGACATTAGATTGGTTCTCTACTACTTTTGAAACAAAGATATTACTAAAAAGCCTAAACAAAGCCTCGGAGCAATGGACAGAAATTCTCAAAGACGAAAAAAGCAAAGACAAAGGATTCTGAATATAGCTACATGGAACGTACAGGGAATAAACCATAAGTTGGACATTATTGCAACCGAAGTGCAGAATAGTAAGATAGACATTATTGTACTTACTACTACTATGTCGGTTTAGAACGTTTTTCTAGGTTGTCCGACGCCTATTCTCCACCTCCTTCGATCCTGACAATCATCTTCTGTCAGATTCTTTTGACTCATTGATCTTTGGATTGACTGTTGCCATTCTAGTTTAGGACGTCCTCTTTTTCTGCGCCCTACTGGTTGCCACTCTAGGACCTGTTTTTATAATCTTTTGTCGTTCATCCGTTGTACATGGCCGTACCATATCAATTGCCTTTTAGTGATGTCATCCGTTATGCTTCCCTCGATTCCCATTCTTTTTTTTATGATCTCATTTCTTATGTGATCTAATCTAGATATTCTCATTGATCTTCTTATTGCATCCATTTCGACACTTTCAATTTTTGTTTTGTATTATTCTGTTACGCGACAAGTCTCTATTCCATACAACAGCGTGTTTTTTACCATTGTTTCATATATGTTAACTTTTACATTCTTTCTTATCTCTCTGCTCCATAAAATACTGTTAAGACATCCAATATCCTTTTTTGCTTTTACTATTCTTTTTTCCAATTCTTTACAGTCTGTTCCTGTCTTATCAAATGTGACACCCAAGTATACAAACTCATTGCATGGAGATATTGTTTGTCCATTGTCTAGTTCTAACTCACTGGATTCGTTTCCAATACATAAGTACTGTGTCTTGTCCACGTTCACTGTTAGTCCCCACTTTTGGTATTCTTCCGTTAACTTTCTCATCATATACTCCATGTCTTCTTTATCATTAGCTACAATTACTTGGTCGTCAGCAAACTGTAGTGTGTATATAGTAAATCGGTCGTTAAGTTGTATTCCCATGCCGCGCACTTTACGTTTCCAGTTTTTTAGAGCCACTGCGATATATATTTTAAAAAGAGTTGGAGAGATATTGTATGCACAAGACATACACCCTTTCGATCGCTTTAGGCGCTGGTTACACTTTTAACGCATTAAGGATAAAAATGGAAAATAACGCGAGAACCATACGAAATGTCGATTGACACCTACCTTGCTATTTCTCGGCGGTACAAATTCCATTCACTGGGCGCCCAGGCTTCTACCAGAGTTCTTGAGTTGATCGAAATCACTGTGAGGAGTTGAGGTAACGGATTGGAATGATTTTAGAATTGATTGGCACTAATTGCAATTGATTGAATAGTAGTTTTGGAAACCGAGTAAAACACGCCGGTTTCAATATGGAGGCTACGATGATCTCTCTCTCATCGTGCCGGTAATTGCGCACTTTCTATCCGCGCACCTTGCGGTGTCACGTGACAACCTGTATGGTTCAGTGCAACGGAATAATTAATATTTAGGAAAATTAACTAAGTATTATTTGTCTTGCACGTACATTTTCCCGGACGCCCTAAAATACTATTTTAGAATCAGGAAAAATAATATGTATAAAATGTTATTCTATTTTTTGCCGCGATAAAACAAAAAAAATATATTTCCTGAAAAGGAATAAAATAAATAAAAAAAAGAATAATTCTATGACGACACTGACACACAATTTAACAATTGGACGTTTAAATAGCCCTTGTTGAGTCCTAATCGTGACAACTTAAACATGTCCATCTGAACCAGGATGCAAATCTACAATCCTGCCTAAAAACCACTGCAAGGGTGGTTTGTTTTAATTTTTTATGACTACTAAAGTATTTAACTCGACTTTAGTAGGTTTTTCTGTCCACTTGGACCTCTGCTGTAGAGTATGTAGGTACTCCTCTTTCCATCGGGACCAAAAATCAGTGTTCAATCGCTGAACAAGTTGCCACCGAGAAAGAGTGTTTAGTTTTAATTGTGATAAGTCTGGGTCTGGGACAGAGTTTAAGGGTTCCATGGTAAGGAAATGTCCGGGAGTGAGTGGACAAAAATCATTGGGATCGGATGATTGCGCAGAGATTGGGCGACTATTTAGCAATGCCTCGATCTGCACAAGCAAAGTATTTAGTTCTTCGTATGTAAGCTTCTGATTTCCGATCACTCGGTAAAGATGTGTTTTTACTGATTTAACACCAGCCTCTGATAAGCCATTGAAATGAGGACTAGCACTAGGAAAAAAATGCCATTTGATCTGAAGATGTTCAGAGGAAGCTTCGAAGAGCTTTTTAAGCTCAGAGTTTGCTCCTTGAAAATTGGAGCCTCTGTCGCTGTATAAAAAATGACAACGACCCCTTCTAGCTACAAACCTTCTGAATGCGGCTTTAAAGCATTCAGAAGTAAGGTCTGACGCAACTTCTGTGTGGATAGCGCGAGTACTTGCGCACACGAAAATGCAGATATAGGCTTTTAATTCTTTGGTACCCCGGTACCAACGACCTGGTGAAATTTTTATAGGACCAGCATAGTCCAAAGTTGCATGAGAAAAGCACTTTAGTTGTGAAATTCTAAAATAAGGTAAGTCACCTTGATAAGGGATGTAAGCCTTTGGTTTAAGGCGATCACATCTTATGCATCGAGATAAAACTGACTGAATAGCTCTGAGGGATGCTAAGATCCCGAATTGTTGTCTTAGTAAGTACTGAACTGTATTTAGCCCTGGATGGCTATTTTCCTTATGAATATGTTCAATGATGAGGTCAGACAACCTGCCTGATCTGGGAAGCAATAGAGGATGTTTTGCATCAAAAGGTATAGAATTCGTATGCCTAAGACGACCACCTACCCTTATCAGTCCGGTAGTGTCCAAAAAGGGTGCAATTTTTCGAAAAGCTTTGGGTAAAAGTTCGTGGTTTTTTAGTTGTTTTAGGAGGTCAGAGAAATGTAATTCTTGGCTTCTTCGAACCAAGAGTGTTAAAGCATACTGAATTTCAAAAATAGAAATAGGACCTGTAAGTGGTTCATTTTTGTTTTTAAAATTATAAAATATTCGTCGAATCTGACAAATTAATTTTTCAATGTGAAAAAGGGATGAATATTTATTTACAAAGAAGTCTAGAATATGATAATCGATGTTTGTAGTAAGTGTTATTTTTTCAGGCTTTTCTTCGTTTAAAATTTGCTGAAAATCGGTTTCTGAGTTCTGGAGTAATGCGGGATTTTTTAAGTCCCATGTAGTACATGGTTGACTAAGCCAGGAAGGCCCTGTAAACCACAAGGGGTGGTTTATAAAATTAGAAGGAGTTGTGCCACGACTGGCGACATCCGCAGGGTTTTCTTGTGATTTTACATGATACCAGTTTACATTAGAGAGTTTTTCTTGTACTTGGCTAACTCTGTTAGCAACAAAAGGGCGCCATCTATGAGGTGAGCTACAAAGCCAAAAGAGGACGACTTGAGAATCTGTATAAGCGTAAGTTTTATCTATTGAATGAAATTAAAGGGGAATAAGTTTTTATAATAAAACTAAGAAGTTCAGTAAGAAGAACAGTACCTAAAAGTTCTAGTCTCGGGAGACTAATAGTTTTTAAGGGACTGACCCTTGATTTGCCCATAATTAAGGAAGTTTTTATGCTTTGATCTGACAGCTCGATACGTAAATAAACGCAAGCTGCGTAGCCTAATTCTGATGCGTCCGAAAAAGCATGCAGTTGACAAGATATTATATCTTTAGAAAAAATGTGCCTAGGAAATTTAATATCTGATAAGCACTTAAGTTCATTTTGAAATTGTGTCCAATGCTGAAGAATAGATTTGTCTACGGGATCGTCTCATCCCATCTTGGAACTCCATAATTTTTGCATAAGACATTTTGCAAAAAATGAAATTGGAGAAAGCATCCCTAAAGGATCAAAAATAGAAGCAATAGCGCTTAGAATATTTCTTTTTGTGCATCGTTTTTCCGATGGCTGACAAGAGAAAAACATATTGTCTGATTTTGGATCCCACTGGAGTCCAAGAACCTTTATGGATATAGGATTTTCCTTGTCAAAAGAAAAGGGAATTTGGCATTCGTCTGGTGATAGAGAGGATAGTAGTTTTGGGTGATTACTAGCCCATTTTTTAAGCTCAAAACAGCCTGATTTTAGAAGAGCGATTAAATCTCGCTGTAGAGCTAGAGCCGACTCTATAGAGTTTGCGCCTGCGCAGATATCATCGACAAAAATGTCTTCTAGGAGGACTCTAGAAGCTTCTGGGTAGTTTTTTTCTTGGATTTTGACTAACTCTTGAATAGTTCTGATGGCCAAAAAAGGACTAGATGTGATACCAAACGTGACAGTATTAAGTCTGTATTCTTGAATAGGATCGCTTGAAGTGAAACGCCACAGAGGACGTTGATAATCACGATCTTCCGGAGCTAATTTTATTTGTAAAAACATTTGCGTAATATCCGAGAGCATGACTATTTCATGAAATCTGAATTTTAACAGAATTGAGTTGATGTCAGATTGTAATTTGGGCCCTGGGAGAAGGGTAGAATTAAGGGATATACCTTTTGAACCCGCTGTTGCCGAGCCATTAAAAACTACTCGAACGCGTGAACTTGATTTATCGGGGCGTACAACGCAGTGGTGGGGTAAATAATTTATGAATTGATTTTTTGATTCTGATTCTAGAATTAAACTCATATGATCGTTTTTTAAGTAGTTATTCATAAATTCGGAATACTGTGAATATAGTTCGGGATTTTTTATCAGACTAGACTCAAGAGATAAAAAACATTTGTAAGCATGTGTGTAGGTATCTCCTAAAATAGGTCTAGAGTGACGAAATGGCAATGAAACTTGAAAACGTCCCGAACTATCTCTCGTGACAGTTTTTTGATAAAATAATTCACATTTTTCCTCGTCAGGAGAGAGGAACTTCTTTGTTGGGAGAGACTCAACTTCCCAAAACTTGATCATCGTTTGATCTAGTGAATTATTTTGTAAAGAAGTAAAGTGACATGAATATGAAGTTGAATTGTATGTAGGTTGATTTGATATTTCCGTATTTCCCAGGAGCACCCAGCCGAACAAGGTTTCAAGTGCTATTGGCTGCCCCGGTTCTCCAGGAATAATGTTAGGTTGAATTATTTGAGAATAAACATGTGCTCCTAAAAGCATGTCTACAGGTGCGGGAATATTGAAAGTATTATCTCCTAAATTTAAATGCCTTTTGAGGATTAACTTGAAAAGATGGCAAATTTGCACTTACCTTTGGCAAGACATAGACATCAAGAGAAAGCGTTGGATTATTTTGGCCAACAGGCTTAATTGTGCAATTTGTTATGCCATTGGTGGTTGAAGTAGATTGATTGATGCCTCGTATGGGGACTATAAATTTTTTCCTAGATAATCCTAGGCGATTAAGACAATTTTCAGAAATAAAATTGGCCTCTGACGCATTGTCGAGGACAACCCGTATAGTTTGATAGTATCCACGACTATCTAGGATGTCTACTTTTGTTGTAGAAAGTAAAATAGTACTTTGAGGTTTTTGAGTGGTGAGTGAGGTGCACCCACAATTAATGTAATCAATGCCCTCATTGGGTGTTTCATTTTGTGTTTGATTGGGGTTTTGGGAAGATTGAATTGAATTTTGATTTAAGTTTAGGGTTGGTTGTACATTTGTAAAATACGCGTTTTGTGAATTCGATTGAGTAGTTTGCGAGTTATTACAAATACTCGTATGGTGACGCTGGCCACAGATACGGCAAGAAAAAGTAGATTGACATAAATTTAAGGGATGCGATCTTAAACAATTGCTACACGCATTATTTTGCCTAACGTAGGCATTACGCTCCTGTATAGTTTTTGATAAAAATATCTGGCACTGTGAAGGATTGTGAAATTGTTTATTTGTACATAAACGACATTTGTATTTATTTTGAAACAGATACGAATTAAATTGTAAATTCGAATTATTTAATTGTTGTTGTCTATTTGAATTTGAGTTGAATTGATTTGTATTTGAATTTAAGTTGTTTTGAGTTTCTGGAGTGAAACTAAAACTAGATTGATTTTGTTGTTGATTTGAATTAAAGAATTTAGATTGATTTGGTTGGAGTTGCGAATTATTGCTAAATGAAGTTATTTTTGAGTTTTGAGGATTTTGAGTTGTATTTGCCACGTAAACTTGTGGTTGATATGGTTTTGAGTAACTGTTGTAATTATTATTTGGATTGAATTGTCGCTTAGGTGGTTTTGGATTTGATTTTTGTAAATTGTCTGATTGCATAGTTGAATAAGAAATATTTTGCATGATTTGAACTGATTCTAAGGCCCTACAATGGTTTTTGAGGAACTCTCTAAGGTTTTTGTAGGTAGGAAGCTCCATTTTACTATATTCTATCGCAAAAGAAGTTCGTATTGAGGTAGTTAAACGCGAAAGAAGCATGTTGAAAAGTATGAAATCCCAATGTTGAGTTGGAAAACCTAATAACTCTAAAGCAGAGATATTTTCATTAAAACTATCGAGTAAAGTTCTAAGATCCTTGGAAGAGCAATTATTTTTTAAGGGAACAGTACTATTTACGGTGTTCCAGTAGCTTGTTGCCAAAAGTCTTTTGTTTTGGTATCGATCTACTAGTGTTTGAAAAGCAATATTGTAATTATTATCATTAATAGGCAAGTGTTTTATTAAACTGAGTGGTTCACCTCTTAAATATGATATTAAATGTCTAAATTTCCTTACTGGAGGCATATTAGTGTTGTGCACTAATGAGCAAAACATATCATAAAAAGTGACCCACTTTAATAAAGTGCCATCGTAACATGGGACATCCAATTTTAATAGATCCTTGTATTCATGACTATTTGTTTGATTTTGAAGAGATACAAAATTGCCTTGTAAAGAATGTTATTCTGGAAAAAGTTGATTGAAAATACTTTTAGTTTGAAAATAAAAATTGGCTGTGTCTTCTCGTACCTTATCTTGCACTTTATATTCGTCATCGTTCTCCACTAGGCTAATGACGTCATTGTGCAGTTTTTTAAACTCATCATAAAACTCTTCCACGTTCTCATACCTTGTTTTGAAAATAGATTTTACATTTGAATCGGTTTGAGCCTTTATGGCTACTGTGTATGTTTCGGTAATCCGCGTAACATAAACTGTGCGTTTTTGCACTGCCTTATCCAGGCCGGTCTTTGTCATTTTAATTGATTAGTTAGTAATAAGTATTATCACTGAACACTAAAACGTTTTTCACAATTTCTTATTATTTTATTTTATTTTGTACACAAAGTTTTTATATTGACCTTCGTTCACTCGCCCGTAGGTAAACAAAAAACAGTTGTTTGTCGACCGCGATTTTTAAAATTAGACTGCAGAAAAATCGATAAAATTTTTAAACATGTGTGAGGAAAGTGGGTGGAGACAAAGGCGAGTCGCTTCGTCACTGATAAAGCCTGGTCCTTAATGGCGTCGTAAAATTTTTAGATTTTTGGTTTTTGAAGAATGAATTTTGATTTTTTGTTGTATTTTTTTGAATATTTGGATTGATGGACCATAAAAATGTATGCACAAGACATACACCCTTTCGATAGCTTTAGGCGCTGGTTAAACTTTTAACGCATTAATGATAAAAATGGAAAATAACGCGAGAACCATACAAAATGTCGATTGACACCTACCTTGCTATTTCTCGGCGGTACAAATTCCATTCACTGGGCGCCCAGGCTTCTACCAGAGTTCTTGAGTTGATCGAAATCACTGTGAGGAGTTGAGGTAACGGATTGGAATGATTTTAGAATTGATTGGCACTAATTGCAATTGATTGAATAGTAGTTTTGGAAACCGAGTAAAACACGCCGGTTTCAATATGGACGCTACGATGATCTCTCTCTCATCGTGCCGGTAATTGCGCACTTTCTATCCGCGCACCTTGCGGTGTCACGTGACAACCTGTATGGTTCAGTGCAACGGAATAATTAATATTTAGGAAAATTAACTAAGTATTATTTGTCTTGCACGTACAGATATAACATCCCTGTCTTAAGCCTTTTGTTACCAGAAATTCTTTTGAAAGTCGATTTCCAATTTTAATTTTAGATTTTGACCCTTTGTATAGTTCTTTTATCGCTGTTATGTATGTATGAATGATATTAGTTTGTTCCAACACCGTCCATAATTTTTCTACTGGGACGGTATCATATGCTTTTTGTAGGTCCACAAAGGTAACACGAGTCTCTATATTTCTGGCGCTTCATTTCTCAATTACTTGTTTAATACAAAAAACATTATCACTACAAGATCTGCCTGCACGAAACCCACTTTGCTCTTCTTCTTCTTGTTCATGAAAATCATTCTCTATTAGATCTCTAAGAATCCTACCGTACAATCTACTTAGAGTGCTGGTGACTGAAATTCCTCTGTAATTGTTACAATCCAGCTTGTTTCCCTTTTTATGTATTGGGGATATGAATGCAATTTTCCAATCATTAGGTACTGGATGTTCGTTTATGCATTGATTGATAATATATGTGAGATTTTCGAGTAGTTTCTCTGATCCATATTTGAGCATTTCAGCATATATTCCCCCAGGTCCGCTAGCTTTTCCGGATTTAAGCTTTTTTATACTATTCTTTATCATTTCTTTTTCGATGCTGAGAGGCTGTTAGATATTCGGGTCTCGTCTCCTGCAGCAATCCCTTGTAGTGTTCTGTCCATTGTTCTGGTTTGATGATCTGGATGTTTTCTTTTCCTTTTGTTGGGTTTTTTACTGTAGAAATGAATTTCCATACTTCAGAGCTCTGCCTACCTCCTACGTGTGTATTTATATCGTGGCATTTGCGCTCAAACATTTCATTTTTTTCTGTGCGTATCAAACTTCTTAGCTGTCTTCTGGTTTCCCTGTATATTTCTAGGTCTCTTTGCTCTTTAGTACTGAACCATTTCAAGTATGTGCGTTTTTTTCTCTTTGACCATTTCCTGTATTTTCTCCGTCCACCACATCTTCCTGTTATTTCTATTAACAGCTTCGTTGCTTGCTTCCTTCAAGCTTTTTATTATGTTTGCATATATCTCTTCAAATGAGTGATTTGTGTTAATTAATTTTTGATCTAATCGGTTCTGATACAATCTTTGAGTACTTTCGATTTCTAGACTTCTAAAGTTGTATTTTTGATTGTCTTCGATGCACTCTAGGTTTTCATTTTCTCTAATACTTTCGTCCTTATTTGTTTTTCTTAAAGGGAATAATATTTTTGCTTTTACCAGATAGTGGTCAGATCCACAGGTAACACCACGAAGTGCTCGCACATCATACCACTTTAATTGCGAGTGTTGCCCACCTATAGCATAATCAATGATTGATTTAAGATTTCTTGTTGGCTGAATCCAGGTATATCGATGAATATCCTTATGTTTAAAAAAACCATTATTTATTCTTAGGTTGTGGGTTTCACACAATTGCATTAGTCTTAAGCCATTATCATTTGTTACTTCCTCTCCAAATGGTCCTATCACTTTGCTCTGGGTTTGTCTACCAGTTCGGCTATTAAAATCGCCAAGCAAAATTATTTCTCTGGTATTACCGATTTTGGTGATAGTCTCATCCAGTTGGTCAAAGAACATTTGTTTTGTAGCTACTCTTTCGTCATCTGATGGTGCGTAGACTACTATTATGCTTATATTATGTCCAAGCATCTTCATGTTCACTCGAAGTATGTTTTCACTAATGCAATCGTAGTCTGTAATTTTATTCTTTAGATTTTTCTTTATTAACAAGGATACCCCTCTGGCTGCTCTGCTTTCTTTTGGGACTCCAGTGAATATATGGACAAAATTACGACACTATTCGTACCTGTTCCTTTCTTTTTTGTCTCTGTGAGTGCAATAATATCGATCTTACAATTCTGCACTTCAGTTGCAATAATGTCCAACTTTTGATTCACTCCCTGTACGTTCCATGTAGCTATATTCATAGTCTTTGTCTTTGCTTTTTTCTTCTTTGAGAGTTTCCATCCATTGCTCCTTAGGCTTTTTGGTAATTGCTTTGTTTTACAAGTATTAGAGAACCAGTCTAATGCCTCGACCCCCTACTTGGAGGACCAGGATTTTTAATCAAGGTTTTTCTCCTCTAGCCTTTGACGAGCCAACGCCATACTGTAAGGCAACAGCTGTGGTCTTTTATACTATCCATAAAAGAAAGGGTTGCCACCTACGCTATGATCACCGTACCGAGGTCCATTCTCTCCGCCTTTCATATCGATGTGGTCTTCTCCCGTAACCCTCGGAAAGGGACCCTATACAGGTGCTAACTCTCCGGGTCGGAGAGTACCTGGAATCTACGGAGGGCAGATGTCGATTCATTTCTCCTGATAGACATCTGACGAGGTCTACCCGTTATTATTGTACTTACAGAGACAAAAAAGAAAGGAACAGGTGCAAGTAGTGTCGGTAAATTTGTTCACTTTTTCACTGGAGTCCCAAAAGAAAGGAGAGCAGCCAGAGGGGTATCCTAATTAATAAAGAAAAACCTCAAACATAAGATTACAGACTATGAGTGCATTAACGAAAACTTGCTTCGAGTTAACATGAAGATGCTTGGACACAATATAAGCATAATAGCAGCCTACGCACCATCAAATGACGAAACGGTAGCTATAAAACAAATGTTCTTCGACCAACTTCATGAGACTATCAGTAAAATCGGCAAAACCAGGGAAACATTTATGCTTGGCGATTTTAATAGTCGAACTGGTAGACAAACCAAAAGCAAAGTGGTAGGACCATTTGGAGAGGAAGTAACAAATGATAATAGCTTAAGACTGCATGCATTTGTGTGAAACCCACAATCTAAAAATAAATAATGATTTTTTCAAACATAAGGAAATTCATAGATATACCTGAATTCAGCCAACAAGAAATCTTAGATCAATCATTGATTATGCTATAGGTGGACAACACTCGGAACTAAAGTTGATGATGTGCGAGCACTTCGTGGTGTTACCTGTGGTTCTGACCACCATCTGGTAAAAGCAAAAATATTATTCCCTGTAAGAAAAACAAATGGAGACGAAAGTAGTAGAAGTCTAGAAATCGAGAGTACGCAAAGATTGCATCAGAAACGATAAGATGAAAAAAAAAACACACAGCATTCATTTAAAGAGATATATACAAGCATAGTAAAAAGCTTAAAGAAAGCAAGCAATAAGATGTGGTGGACGGAGGAAATACAGGAAATGGTCAAGGAGGAAAAACGTACATATTTGAAATGGCTCAGTACCAAAGAGCAAAGAGACCTAGAAATCTACAGGGAAACCAGAAGACAGCTAAGAAATCTGATACGCACGGAAAAAATTAAATGTTCGAATGAAAATGCCATGATATAAATACACACGTAGGAGGTAGGCAGAGTTCTGAAGTATGGAAATTTATTTTAACGTTAAAAAAACCCAACAAAAGAAAAAGTAAACATCCAGATCATCAAACCAGAACAATGGACAGAACACTACAAGAGACTGCTGCAGGAAGCAAGACCCGAATATCTGTCAGCCTCTCCGAGAAGAGACATAGGAGTACATGGAGAGGAAGTGATTATCGAAAAAGAAATTGTAAAGAATAGTGTTAAAAAGCTTAAATCCGGAAAAGCTAGCGGACCTGAGGGAATATACGCTGAAATGCTCAAATATGGATCAGGAAAACCACTAGAAAATCTTACATATATTATCAATCAATGCATAAACGGGCATCCAGTACCTGATGATTGAAAAATAGCATTCATATCCTCAATATATTAAAAGGAAACAAGCTGGATTGCAACAACTATAGAGAAATTTCAGTAACCAGTACTCTAAGTACTCTAAGGTAGGATTCTTAGAGACCTAATAGAGAATTATTTTCATGACCAAGAAGAAGAAGAGCAAAGTGGGTTTCGTGGAGGCAGATCTTGTAGTGATAATGTTTTTTGTCTTAAACAAGTAATTCAGAAAAGGAGTGCCAGAAATATAGAGACTCATGTTACCTTTGTGGACCTACAAAAATCATATGATACCGTTGCAGTAGAAAAATTATGGACAGTGTTAGAACAAACTAATATCAATCATACATATATAAAAGCGATCAAAGAACTTTACAAAGGGTCAAAATCTAAAATTAAAATTGGAAATCGAGTTTCAAAAGAATTCCAGGTAACGAAAGGGTTAAGACAGGGATGTTGCTCCAACTCTTTTTAAAATATATATCGCAGTAGCTCTAAAAAACTGGAAACGTAAAGTACACGGCATGGGAATACAACTGAACGACCGATTTACCATATACACACTACAGTTTGCTGACGACCAAGTAATTGTGGCTAATGATAAAGAAGACATGGAGTATATGATGAGAAAGCTAACGGAAGAATACCAAAAGTGGGGGTTAACAGTGAACGTGGACAAGATACAGTACTTATGTATTGGAAACGAATCAAGTGAGTTAGAACTAGACAATGGACAAACAATATCTCCATGCAATGAGTATGTATACTTGGGTGTTACATTTGATAAGACAGGAACAGACTGTAAAGAACTAGAAAAAAGAATAGTAAAAGCAAAACAGGTAATTGGTTGTATTTAATGGAGCAGAGAGATAAAAAAGAATGTAAAATTTACCATATATGAAACAATGGTGAAAGGCACGCTGCTGTATGGAACAGAGACTTGTCGCGTAACAGAAAAATACAAAGCAAAAATGGAAAGTGTCGAAATGGATGCAATAAGAAGATCAATGAGAATATATAAAACACACAATATAAGAAATGAGATCATAAAAGAAAGAATGGGAATCGAGGGAAGCATAACGGATGACATCACTAAAAGACAACTGATATGGTACGGCCATGTAAAACGCATGAACGACGAAAGATTACCAAAGCAGGTCCTAGAATGGCAACCAATAAGGCGCAGAAAAAAAGGGCGTCCTAAACTGGAATGGCAACAGTCAATCGAAAGATCAATGAGTCAAAAAAAACCTGACGGAAGATGAATGTCAGGATCGAAGGAGGTGGAAATAGGCGTCGGACAACGTAGACAAACGTTCTAAACCGACATAGTAGTAGTAATAAAATTTTGTTACCAAAAAAAAAATAGATATTTTTTCAATTTCTTAATAAGAGCATTAATAGAAAAATGCAATAGGGGAAAGGGGGCAATATTACCCATATTAAATTTATAAGCTTAATTCTCCTATTAAATGATCACTATTGCGTTTGTAATTTGGAATTAAGTTGGCTGGATATGTTATCTTTATGTTTCAGTTTTCAGTTTAAGCGATTTAGAACTCGCATCCAGGGTAAAATCGTTTACCGATATGTGACAATGCGGGCGGGGCAATTGTGTAACTAAGAATAGATATAAGACAGGTTTTATTTATTAAAATATTAACCAAAATTAAAATACTTATTTAAAAAATGAAAAGTTGTAATAAAAAATACATTTATAATAATTAAATTTAATATTTACAAAATTTATAAATAAATACAGCTACCTGCTGTCGAATTTTGCGACCATTATTTGCAAAAGCAACATAAAATACAATTTTTAGTGATGGTACCAAAAAAAACAACCCGTTTTGTCCCGAACACCCAGTTAAATTTAAACAAAAATCTTACACAGTAAAAGGCTAATTTTACGGGCAACGCGTTTAATTATTAATAATAAATACATAAACCCACTAATTTTTCAATGTAAACAAAATTTTAAACACCAATCATATATTGCAGACAGTTGAACCAGTCATGGGGATAAAACATCTGATATTAAGAGGTTTTATTCCTGCGCATTTTACCTAAAACTGCGGTACCCCGTTTTACCCCCGTACCTCATTTTGCCCCCCTTTCCCCTACATAAAGAAAATTCTAAAGGCTCTTATGTCCCGTGGTTTTACCAGACAAGAATGCCGCATGTGAAAACATACGGCTCTGATAAAGTAAAACCATTATCAGTCACAGTTTATTAATCACATACGGCTTTTTATAAGGGTAAACACATAAAAATGGGTAACCTGCCGCTTTTTGCTTGCCAAGAAAGAGTGTGTCAAAATCTGGCCGTCCAAAGCTAAGAATTTGCAAAATTGATTTTTTTATTAAATGTCTAGATTTTATAGATGTATTTTTATTCGTCTCAAAGGTTTTTGTCCAAAGAATATGAAAATGTTAATAACTCAATCACCAGTATTTACTAAAGGGTCTACAGTGCTAAGTGCTACAATCTTAGGTTTCAAAGTCTACATTTTGGTTGAAGGTTTAACTCTTTTTTCCCGTGAATGCAATTGTTTTTAATATTTATATAAATTGTTCATAAATACCTTGCGATATGGATCATCTTTTTTCATTGTAAAAAAGACATTATTTCCACACAAAGGTTATAAATAAATAAAAATAATAAAATATTTTGGTTTAAAAATGGTAGCCATAATTAAACCTCCAAACGTCACTAGGAAATGTCGAATAAAAATGGTGTAAGTCAGTGTCAGCTGTCCGCCATATTTAACATGTTAATTTTTTAGACAAGTTAGCGACGATTAAACCGATGGTCGATTGTTTTGGTGAATGTGTAATTGAAAAGGGATTCTAAGATATCTTGTGCTTTTTACAGTATTTAAATATTGATACGTATTTAATACGGTAATGAATCTACAGATATAGTTTTAAGTTATTTATGTATTATTTAGCTTTGAATATTTTTGTATATAAGTTTTTTTTTGTCAATCATGGATTATTTATATTGTTTTTCGAACTTTAAACCACCCCTCAGAGGTACTACAATTTGAGACTATTTTTAACGGGAATCCTACGACTGCACGGACTAAATTTCCAAAAAATTACATTTCGTTACAAAAATTTTATGTGGTTTTTCTTTATTTCTAAAGTTTATTAGAATTTATATTAGATGAAACTCACTGAGAAATGCTTACTATCATATTGCACATTAGGGTGAACCAAATCTTTGCAGTTATTTGACCTGTGAGTATTAAAAAAATACATTTAAACCGGTCGGTATCAAGTCTATAGACTTGATACTTAAAACTAGTCTACAATGCTAAGTCTTAAGGTCTTAGTAAATACTGGTGAATATGTAGTAACAGTAGTGCGTTGTGTAAAAAATATAACATTTTAATTAAGTTCCACCTATTAATTTTTCGAAAGTAACCCAATGATTATTAGTTTATTAATTTTCTTTATAAACTACTTCATTTTACAGCCAATTTGCCGCCCCGGGCAAAGCTCGGCCCTAGCGCCAGCCAAGGTCTGAGCTGTAATTAACTGCTGAATTTTATATAAAAGCGCTCCAACTTAAACGATCACCCTCTATATACTTAGTCAAGCTTAATAACCGTTTAAAAATTTTCAGATGGCAGGCAGTTGTGGGGGCGCGTGTGACAGCAGCGAGTCCCACGACACAAGCGACTACTTCCCACAACATCACTGCGAAGACCACGACCATAGACCACCTCAACACAGTGATCTGTGTCACGACGGTAGTCACAGTAGTCCCCCGACCAGTCAGAGTTCTTCCCAACACAGTCACAGTCCCTTACGATGCCAAGATGGTAGTCCCCATAGAAGTCAAAGGTATGATTTCGAAAAAAATTACAGAAGTGTAAACGCATCTTAAATACGGAATGGGACAACTGGGCGCCGCCAACTCGGCGCCGCCAACTCGGCGCCGCCAACTGGGCGCCGGGCCAACTCGGCGCCGGGCCAACTCGGCGCCGCCAACTGGGCGCCGGACTAAAAATTTTTTTTTTGATAAAATGTGTAGATGAAAAATAAAATATATTATTTATATAAAAACATCTTTAAAAAATCCTTTACGCAATATTTTTTACAAGCTTTTATTTAGCTTCAGATGTTCTGTCTAACTAACTATCTATCAAATCTTGTGAAGCGTTTTTGACACACGTAGTGGTCCCATGACAATACAACATTAAGAAAAAAATATCCTCCCACCCCTACCCCCACCCCCTTCCATAGAAAAATGTTTTTGACACACTTCCCATTATCCGATTTGGATGAAATTTGGTATTCACATAGTGGTCAGATGACAATACAACATTAAAAAAAAATATCCTCCCACCTCTACCACCACCCCTTCCATAGAAAATGCGTTTTTGACACCCTTCCCATTATCCGATTTGGATGAAATTTGGTATTCACATAGTGATCCGATGACAATACAACAATAAAAAAAAATCCTACCACTCCTACCCCCACCCTCATCTATAGAAAAATACGTTTTTGACACACTTCCCATAATCCGATTTGGATGAAATTTGGTATACATATAGTGATCCGATGACAATACAATATTATTAAAAAAATATCCTCCCACCTCTACCCCCACCCCCTTTCATAAAAAAATGAGTTTTTGACACACCTCCCATTTTCCGATTTGGATGAAATTTGGTATACATATAGTGATCCGATGACAATACAATATTAAGAAAAAAATGTCCTCCCACCCCTATCCCCACCCCCTTTTATAGAAAAATGAGTTTTTGATACGCTTCCCATTATCCGATTTGGATCAAATTTGGTATACATATAGTGATCCAATGACAATACATTATAAGAAAAAAATATCCTCCCACCTCTACCCCCACCCCCTTTCATAGAAAAATGAGTTTTAGACACACTTCCCATTATCCGATTTGGATGAAATATGGTACACACGTAGTGGTCCCATGACAATACAACATTAAGAAAAAAATATCCTCCCACCCCTACCCCCACCCCCTTCCATAGAAAAATGTTTTTGACACACTTCCCATTATCCGATTTGGATGAAATTTGGTATTCACATAGTGGTCCGATGACAATACAACAATAAAAAAAAATCCTACCCCTCCTACCCCCACCCTCATCTATAGAAAAATGTGTTTTTGACACACTTCCCATAATCCGATTTGGATGAAATTTGGTATACATATAGTGATCCGATGACAATACAATATTAATAAAAAAATATCCTCCCACCTCTACCCCCACCCCCTTTCATAGAAAAATGTTTTTGACACACTTTCCATTATCCGATTAGGATGAAATTTGGTATTCACATAGTGGTCCGATGACAATACAACATTAAAAAAAAATATATATAATTTTGACGATGTTATTACGATAAGATATCCGTATCAATTAACACAACTATTTGCAAGAATCAATCTAGCAGAAAAATGCAGAAGTAAATAAATAGAGTTTATTCTAGATTATAATGAAATCGCTGATCGTGAGTTATTTGGAAACTCATTTTTCTATTGGGGGAAGGAGTGGGTGGGGGTAGAGTTAGAAATATATTTTTTGTTTGGGCTGTATTGCCATCGGGCCTTTATGCATATACCAAATTTTATAAAAGTCATTTGAAGTGAAGTGTGTCAAAAACGCATTTTTCCATAGATGAGGGTGGGGGTAGGAGTGGTAGGATTTTTTTTCAATGTTGTATTGTCATCGGACCACTATATGTATACCAAATTTCATCCAAATCGGATAATGGGAAGTGTGTTAAAAACTCATTTTTCTATGAAAGGGGGTGGGGGTAGAGGTGGGAGGATATTTTTTCTTATTATTGTATTGTCATCGGATCACTATATGTATACCAAATTTCATCCAAATCGGATAATGGAAACGGTGTCAAAAACGCATTTTTCAATAAATGAGGGTGGGGGTAGGAGTGGTAGGATTTTTTTTTCAATGTTGTATTGTGATCGAACCACTATATGTATACCAAATTTCATCCAAATCGGATAATGGGAAGGGTGTCAAAAACGCATTTTCTATGGAAGGGGTGGGGGTGGGGTGGGAGGATATATTTTTTTAATGTTGTATTGTCATCGGACCACTATGTGAATACCAAATTTCATCCAAACCGGATAATGGGAATTGTGTCAAAAACTCATTTTTCTATGAAAGGGGGTGGGGGTAGAGGCGGGAGGATATTTTTTTCTTAATATTGTATTGTCATCGGATCACTATATGTATACCAAATTTCATCCAAATCGAATAATGGGAAGGGTGTCAAAAACGCATTTTCTATGGAAGGGGGTGGGGGTAGGGGTAAGAGGATATTTTTTTCAATGTTGTATTGTCATCGGACCACTATATGTATACCAAATTTCATCCAAATAGGATAATGGGAAGTGTGTCAAAAACTCATTTTTCTATGAAAGGGGGTGGGGGTAGAGGTGGGAGGATATTTTTTCTTATTATTGTATTGTCATCGGATCACTATATGTATACCAAATTTCATCCAAATCGGATAATGGGAAGGGTGTCAAAAACGCATTTTTCAATAGATGAGGGTGGGGGTAGGAGTGGCAGGATTTTTTTTTCAATGTTGTATTGTCATCGGACCACTATATGTATACCAAATTTCATCCAAATCGGATAATGGGAAGGGTGTCAAAAACGCATTTTCTATGGAAGGGGTGGGGGTAGGGTGGGAGGATATTTTTTTAAATGTTGTATTGTCATCGGACCACTATATGTATACCAAATTTCATCCAAATCGGATAATGGGAAGGGTGTCAAAAACGCATTTTCTATGGAAGGGGTGGGGGTAGGGTGGGAGGATATTTTTTTTAAATGTTGTATTGTCATCGGACCACTATGTGAATACCAAATTTCATCCAAACCGGATAATGGGAATTGTGTCAAAAACTCATTTTTCTATGAAAGGGGGTGGGGGTAGAGGCGGGAGGATATTTTTTACTTAATATTGTATTGTCTTTGGATCACTATATGTATACCAAATTTCATCCAAATCGGATAATGGGAAGGGTGTCAAAAACGCATTTTCTATGGAAGGGGTGGGGGTAGGGTGGGAGGATATTTTTTTTAAATATTGTATTGTCATCGGATCACTATATGTATACCAAATTTCATCCAAATCGGATTACGGGATGTGTGTCAAAAACAAATTTTTCTATAGAAGGGGGTGGGGGTAGGGGTGGGAGGATATTTTTTTTTATTGTTGTATTATCATCGGACCACTATGTGTATACCAAATTTTATCCAAATCGGATAACGGGAAGTGTGTCAAAAACACATTTTTCTATAGAAGGGGTGGGGGTAGGGTGGGAGGATATTTTTTTCTTAATGTTGTATTGTCATGGGACCACTACGTGTGTCAAAAACGCTTCACAAGATTTGATAGATAGTTAGTTCGACAGAACATCTGAAGCTAAATAAAAGCTTGTAAAAAATATTGCGTAAAGGATTTTTTAAAGATGTTTTTATATAAATATATATTTTATTTTTCATCTACACATTTTATCAAAAAAAAAAATTTAGTCCGGCGCCGAGTTGGCCGGCGCCCAGTTGGCGGCGCCGAGTTGACCCGGCGCCCAGTTGGCCCGGCGCCCAGTTGGCGGCGCCGAGTTGGCGGCGCCCAGTTGTCCTAGACCGTCTTAAATACCTCTCAAACAAGGTACCGCTCGACCCAGTTTCCCTATTCAACTTTTAAGGGTGCAACTCACCCCGGTAAGGGGGTGCAATCTAGGTAAATTTTGAAATAGCCCCCTTGCATAATTTCGAGAAAATCCAGGTGGATCCTTTTTTCCATCCTGTATGAGTCAAACTGTGCTAAAGAAGCATGCAATTTTCGTACATTGACTGTGCCTTAAAAACCGTCAAAATTTCCAAGCTGTTAGTGTCAATTTATTTTTATTTGCAGTCCTTCGCGGATCAGGCGTCGACCTCCCTCCTCCACTTCCAACGGATCCACTCGACCCCACTCGGACCTTGTCAATCAAATTCTCATTGATAAACTAAAGGTAAGTGCAATTTTTTTAAGCAGATCTACTAACTTTGTATAAAATAAAATTGTATTTAAGGCACAAAAATAGTTTTTACACAATATTTATTTAGACTCAGGTCTAAGGGCTAAGGGACTGAACGATTTTGTATTGTGTCGACTTTTGGTTCCATCAATTTTGCCATGTGTCACAAATTCGTTTTTGGGGGATTTCAGGTGTTTCTGGGGGGATAGAAAAAAATTGACCTCCACTCGCAGAGCTCGATTTTCAATAAACACTAGGGTGGTTTTTGTACAGTACATTTTTGAATATTTTCATTTATCAACATTTTCTTTTGGTGTTTTGCATTTTACAAGATTGATGAATAAAGAATCTATGCCTTTTTAAAGAATTTTTAATTAATAATCCATCTATCAAACTGAATTTTGTCTGTCACTTTTAGTTTCTCTTATTTACATAAAATGTCTTCTTTTATACTTTTTTGTTTTACTAGCTTTCTAAATAGATAAAATAAAAAAAAGCTATATTAAAAAACTAACTAAATAAAATTTTAAAAATAATTAAAGAATTCAAAAAATAGAATATAAAAAACAGGTTTAACTAAAAAATAGTTTTATAAATACAATTAAAAATTTTTTTTAAAAATATGGAGTGTGGTACGTTATTAATTTTACGCAGATTTCAAAAATAGAGTAACATTATGTAATATCTGAAAAACTAAAAGTGGCAGATAAAATTCAATTTTACAATTGGATTATTTATCAAAAAACTAGGTTTAACTATAAAAAAACAACATCAAAGTTAACAAATTCATAAAATATCTCAAAAACGGATGCTCCCACGAAGTTTTTAGTCAGTACCCCAGAAACCCGATATTGATGCGATGTTTCGTTAAGAAGTTAAAATATTTTCAATGTTTAAACCTAAAAAACTCGCATTAGCTCTTTACAGTACTGTACACTATTTTACCTGAAAATTTCATGAAAATCGGTTGGGAAGCTATCGTGTTATGGACAGACTAACAGATACACACTCACACACACGGACAGACGTCACAACAATATTGCTAAGATAGGTCAAAATACACTAAAATAACACATTTTCGGCGTTATCTAAAAAAAAAAAAATTGTCGAAAACAATACCTTCTCTAGCCATTGCTGCTCATAAAAAGTTAATAAGTGTTTTAAATTCAAAACGACTATGCAAAAAATCTACAAGTCAGAAGTGAACAAGATCTTAAAATTCCTCGGTAAAAACTAAAAATTATTTAACTATTTTATCATCGTTTTCAACAGCGTGGAAAGCTCAGGAAATAAATTTGTTCTCCATTTTCCTTGGCTAAAATAAGGAGACTACGCTGCGCATACTAAAAGGTGCAAAATATTCGATATACAACGAAAATTAGAGAGGATAGGTTGTTAGCTCCCGCTAAATTTCGCGGTTGTTTATATATATTTTTAAAAACACACAACTGTATGAAGGACAAAGCGCATTCCGCGTATTTGGACATGCGCACCAACAACCAGTGAGATCCTTGTCAATCGCCCAGAGAAAAAGGCGTGTTAATTTCGTTCTCCAACTATATCAAATATCTACACCTGAAAGTGCTCGAATTTTGTGTACGGAAGCATAGAACTAGAAACTTCAACCCTTCAGCTACGTGGTGACATCATTAGATCCTTCAGGGGCCCCTTGGAAACGAGGAGAATTTGGCTGCAAGGAGGTGAGTGCACTTATCTGATTACCGTTGTGTGGTTCCAACAATTTTACCTATGGACGTCTGATTATTTCGTAATTTCATATCACTACATTTATGTTTGCTCGCGATATCATTAATTAATTTATACAGTTCACTGCATTTAGCGTTTTCTATCCGCGGGCTAACATAAAGTGTTCCTTCGACCGAATTTTTAAATAATAAATCCATACGACGGTATTAATAATTATTTGCAGCAGCCAAATAAGGCGACCTTGAATCTCGTCTGCACCGACGACTGCACGTGTCTTTCGCATGCTCAGTGCATGATTCAGTAAACAAAGCGAAGGGATCAAAACAAAACAAAACAAACAAAACAAAAGTTCAGTGGTGTACATATCATTTCGATATTTAAAATAATTTTCATCAATTGCGATAAATTAGTGCATATTTTCGACAATTCGTCATTTTTCTATTTCAGAAGCATTAATTTAGCGTTAATTGTATATTTACCGACAATTTCGTCATTTCAAAGGTAAAATCATGTCTGTCAAAAAAGCCGTACAAAAACGCAAGGGTTTTTTATCTGCGATCACCGAGTGTTATGTGTTGTCGCAGACTGCGGAAAAAGATGAAAGAGCGAGAAACGAGTTTCAAGTGAGGTATGCCGATTTGGATGAAACCTTCGATAAATGCATGCTGGCGCATAATGACGTCATTATGTTGCTAGACGACTCGGACGATGAGGAATTTAAAACGCAGGATGCGATCCTTTCAGAAGCTCGTAAATATTTTTATGCGTGTAAGGGGGTTTACTCTAAAATATTTCCGGTTGAGGCCCCATCTTTTTCGGGATCATATGTTCGACAAAACGAATCTGAAACTCCAAAACTCAAAGAGTTAGGTATTCCCATATTTCGAGGTGATAAAAAATTATGGCCAAGCTTTTTCGATCTTTTTAATAACATTATAGATCAAAATCAAAGTCTAAGTAACGTTCGAAAACTTCAATATTTATTTTCATATCTCGAGGATGAGCCTTTAAAATTGATATCAGGGATTAGCTTATCTGATCAAAATTATAAAATTGCTTATGACAAATTAGTCAATAGATATCAAAACAAGCGAGACCTAGCAAATGATGCTTTAAGCTCAATTATGAACTCCAACTTAAAAAACGAGTCAGCTAAAGAATTGCGTAATTTAATTGACACCTTTTCTGAATCCCTAGAAATTTTAAAATCACTTAGCTTTGACGTTGACAGTTGGGACTTTATTATTTTTTTCATTTTATTAGAAAAATTGGATATTCCAACGCGTTCAAATTTCGAAATGAGTCACGCCAATACTAATACCGAAATTCCCACTTTTCAGTCACTTTTTCAATTTCTAGAAAAAAGATGTAAAGTTTTGGAATCACTTCCTCAATCAACAGCACCCAAAAAGGTGCCTATATATCAAAAATCAAATTTTATGCAAAATCAGTCTGGGCAAAAGCCTACCTATCAAAATTCAAATTCTAAGAGAAATCAGTTTGGGCAAAAGCCTACCTATAAATCATCCAATTCGCCTTTTATAGGACTGGCTGGCACCTCAGCTAATTCAAGTACGGGAATAAAATGTTTCCGGTGTAATCAAGGTCACGTATTTCGAAATGTCAAACATTTCTTGATCTCTCACCTATCGATCGCCTATCTTTCGTCAAACAGAAAAAATTATGTCTAGCGTGTTTTCATCCCTTGCATAATGTAGATACGTGCAAATCAAAATATTCATGCAGGACTTGCAATAGTAAAAGGCACCACACTTTAACTCATATCTTAGAAACTAATCAAGAGTCTGGAAGCCAAGATACTAGTCCTGTCATTCACACACCACCTGTCAATAATCTTCATGTGTCATTAAATGCTTCAGGACCTTCAGGTACCTTTCTTTTATGCACCGCCATAATAGATGTTATGGACGGTTGCGGAAATTTTCAACCTGTAAGGGCACTGCTTGATTCTGGATCACAAACAGGATTCATCAGTGAAAAGTGTATTCAGCGTCTTAATCTTCCTAGGCGAAGTTACACCACTGAAATATTCGGATTAAATCAGATGTCTTCTTTTACTTCCAAAGGGCTCGTTCAATGTCACATTAAGCCACAAGGACAAGTCACTCCTTTACTTAATTTCGAAGCAATTGTTGTTCCACAACTATGTTCCAATATGCCTACATTCTCTTTGAACGATAATCAGTGGAAACACTTGGAAGACCTTAAACTTGCCGACCCATCTTATTTCAAATCTAGACCTGTGGACCTGGTTATTGGTTGCGAGCTATTCGCACAGATATTCAAGGAGGGCAGGGTTCTTGGACAGGTAGGGCAGCCTTCAGCCCTTGAAACTATCTTTGGCTGGGTCGTCATGGGAAAGGTTGACGAAGTAGGTAGTCTTACGGAACGAACCAGTTGTTTTTTAACGAGTCATTCACCTCCTTTAGAGGTCATTCTCCCTAGGTTTTGGGAAATCGAACATTTGCCTAAAAAACAAATCTTATCAAAGGAAGAAAAACAGGCAGAATCAATTTTTACTGCTAGTGTAGTACGGCAACCGAGCGGTAGATTCATGGTAGATCTTCCGTTTAAAGACAAAATAAACCCTGACCTAGGAAATACTTATCCGCAAGCTTATCGTAGATTTTTACTTCTAGAAAATAGATTAATCAAAAATCCTGATCTGTACACTGCCTATTCAAGTTTCATGCAAGACTATATCGATTCTAATCATATGAGTTTAGTTTTATCTAGTCAACCAAAGGTCGACGTATCGTGTTTTTTAGCACACCATTGCGTATTAAAGCCGGAAAGCTTGAGTACAAAATTAAGGGTAGTCTGGGATTGTTCAGCAGTCACCCCAAAAAATATTAGTCTCAATGACACATTGTTATCTGGACCGAAACTTCAAAAAGATATTGCTTCTTTACTCCTTACGTTTCGTCTTAATCCTATTGCCTACATTGCTGACATCAAACAGATGTTCCGTCAAGTCCTTATCAATCCTTATCACCGTCCTTATCAAAGGATATTGTGGAGGTTTTCTCCACAGGACCCACTTTCAGTGTGGGAACTTTCTACTGTCACTTTTGGCATGACATGCTCACCTTTTCTAGCCATGCGTACCTTAAATGAGCTGGCAGAGAGAGAAAAGGAACGTTTTCCTATGGCTAGTACTGTTCTAAAAACGTCAATCTATATCGACGATATCTTGGGAACTAGCCCTTTGCTTTCTGAAGCTCTCTCCCTTCAAACAGAACTCAATGATTTGTTGAAGTCGGGAGGATTTGAACTTAAAAAATGGGCAAGCAATTGTCCTGAGTTATTGGCAACATTGCCAGAGTCCGATCGTCAAATGCCTCTCTCTTTCGACAAGGAGGAACCCCACTTTATCAAAGTTTTAGGACTTCAATGGCATCCAAAAAACGACATTTTTTCTTATCAATGCCGAATGAAGGACAAACCCCCAACCAAACGTTCTATTTTATCTATCATAGGGACAATCTTCGATCCCTTAGGTTTTCTTTGTCCCTTGTTGCTACAAGCAAAATTTATTTTGCAACAGTTGTGGATATCGAAAATAGGCTGGGACGAAGAACCAGATTCTTCTATCATCGACTCTTGGAACAAACTTCGTTCTGAATTCCCGCTTCTTTCCAATTTTCAATTACCCCGACAAATCAAACTGTCAAAAACCAATACCTGTCAAATCATCGGCTTCTGTGACGCTTCAATTCGAGGCTACGCAGGCGTCGTATATTTTCGTGTAGAAGAGAAAAACAATATATCTGTTTCTCTCATATCTGCAAAATCTAGGGTCGCGCCTATAAAGTCACAAACTTTGGCTAGGCTAGAACTCCTAGGCGCATTTCTTTTAAGCGAATTAATTGACTTCGTTTTATCTAGCTATGAAGGAAAAATAACTTTTACAAATATCGTTACTTTCTGCGATTCGCAAGTCGTATTGCACTGGCTTTCATCCCCTCCTAATCGCTGGCAAACCTTTGTTGGAAATCGAGTCAGTAGAATCCAAGAAATCATTCCCTCAAACTCGTGGCGCTACATTCCTTCTGCTTTGAATGCAGCCGATATTGCGTCACGAGGGGCCACCCCTTCACAGCTCATGTCACATGACATGTGGTGGAACGCACCGTCGTTTTTGTGGTCTCCCGAAAACGAATGGCCCGATTTTCATAAACCAAAAATGCCGATTGATTTCGGAGATATTAATCTGGAGGAAAAGCCAAAAGTCTGTTGCAATGCGATAATTGATGTCAACTTCTTAGATCAGCTTCTTATCAAATATTCCTCTATATCAAAAATTCAACGTATCATTTGTTATGTCCTTCGAATAGTTAACCTTTTTCAAAGGCATTCCTATCAAAAACCCACTAAGCCGCCGGACCAAAAAGTTATTTTTGAGAATATTGTTTTTCCTACCACCGGTGAGATGCAAAGTGCGTTACACCTTCTTATCAAACGCGTGCAAGGTTCTTGTTTTTCTGAGCTTTTTTCCGCGTTATCTAAGGATAAACCAATACCGAAACCTTTGCGAAAACTTTCACCTTTTCTTGATGAGAATAATATCATTAGAGTCGGTGGCAGATTACAAAAATCTGACCTTTTGTCTTATTCTGCAAAACACCCCGTCTTACTTTCGAGTGACCATCGTTTAACTACTCTTCTTATCGAGTCCGCTCATCGACAATATCTTCATCCTGGGTTTAAAACATTACATAATCTGCTTTTACAGCAATTTTGGATATTATCTGCCAGACGGGCAATTCAAAGAACCATATCCAAGTGCTTGCAATGTTTTAGAATCAACCCTAAACCCTATAGACCGCCCATAATGAGTTCACTTCCCGAATCAATCAACTAAAACCTTTTTCGAGTGTAGCTATCGACTTTTGTGGACCTTTCTTTGTGATTCCTCATCGTTACCGTGGTTGTAAAGCTTTCAAATCGTATGTATGTGTGTTTGTCTGTACGGCCACACATTGCGTGCATTTGGAATTAACCATGGAACTGTCCACCGAAGGGTTCGTAGGTGCATTCCATCGATTCATATCCAGACGCGGAAGCGTGACGCAATGCTGGTCAGATCAAGGCAGTAATTTTATAGGGTTTCGTAACCAATTACTGGATTACGCAAGAAGTGCTGCCACCAGACTTTCTATTCGTTGGCATCTGGGACCTCCTCTCAGTCCACATTTCAATGGCCTGGCAGAAGCTGGCGTCAAAAGTTTTAAAACTCACTTTGTACGAGTTGTCGGCGACCAGAAGTTGTCTATCATGGAGATGTCCACCCTTACCTGTCGCATAGAAGCCGTACTTAATAGTCGCCCTTTATCTCCTGCCTCTTCAGACCCACACGATCTTCAACCTCTTACCCCTGGGCATTTTTTGACACTTGAACCCCTTAATTCAGAAATTCCGGAGTCAGATTTGTCCGAGGTTCCCCTAAATCGGCTCTCGAGATGGCAACTAATCCAAAAACTACATAATGATTTTTGGAAACGGTATTCTATAGAGTATTTGCATACGCTACAACAGCGACACAAGTGGACTGATTTGTCCCCAAATATCAAATTAAATGATTTGGTTATCATAACAAGTGATCACATTCAATCGCCTTTGAAATGGCCGGTCGGTCGGGTCATCGAACTGCATCCCGGCGGGGACGGTCAGGTGCGTGTTGCGACGGTAAAAACGGTTACCGGTGTTTATAAGCGGCCAGTTGTAAAACTGTGCCTCTTGCCAAATTAAAAGTAATTTTAATTTTCTACCTTTTACCGGGTATTACAATAGGTTTTTTTTTATTTTTAATTTTTTTTTGAATTTTTTGTTTGTTTGTTTTGCCTTTTTTCGGGATTTCGTTATATCTAAATAAACTTACGATACTTATCTGTTTTCATTCATTTATATTTATCGGTCGATTCTTTTTCTTATATCTATATCTGTCCGGTTGAGATTCTAAATTTGTGTGTTTTGGAGGGCAGTTATGTTAGCTCCCGCTAAATTTCGCGGTTGTTTATATATATTTTTAAAAACACACAACTGTATGAAGGACAAAGCGCATTCCGCGTATTTGGACATGCGCACCAACAACCAGTGAGATCCTTGTCAATCGCCCAGAGAAAAAGGCGTGTTAATTTCGTTCTCCAACTATATCAAATATCTACACCTGAAAGTGCTCGAATTTTGTGTACGGAAGCATAGAACTAGAAACTTCAACCCTTCAGCTACGTGGTGACATCATTAGATCCTTCAGGGGCCCCTTGGAAACGAGGAGAATTTGGCTGCAAGGAGGTGAGTGCACTTATCTGATTACCGTTGTGTGGTTCCAACAATTTTACCTATGGACGTCTGATTATTTCGTAATTTCATATCACTACATTTATGTTTGCTCGCGATATCATTAATTAATTTATACAGTTCACTGCATTTAGCATTTTCTATCCGCGGGCTAACATAGGTCGCATTGTGTTTGTGTATATTTTCGGGACAGTAACTTATTGGAACAAAAAAATTTAAGATTAAGTTATTGTACAGTAATAGAATTATGGACTAATCAATCAGTTTTCCTTTAATATGTTTTAAAAAAAATTTAATAAAAAAACACCCAACTGCTCAATTAACTTGTAACTACTAGTCGCATTTAGGGACAAAATGGATAGGTATGCCTATAATGTACGATATGCTTTAACTTTTAGTTTTGATGCCCAAAGCGCACTTACGAAATTATACAGTTTTGTATTTTTATAACTCGAGAATTATATTATTTTACGTAAATTTCCAAAACCCGATTTTGTTATAACAATTTTTTTCCACAAGTTACTTTCTGAGAAAAATCCGGTTACTAGCCTTTTTGGACCACCCTGTATAGTGCGAAATAATGGCTAATAATGCAGAGGCCTTAGTGGTCTATCTTTGAGCCAAAGTGTTAAACCTAAATCATTTATTGTTGTAATCTGCAAAGTTTTTTCATGTACTGGGTGGAAAAAAAAATATGCCACTTTAGTCAAACTCAGTATGTAGTCGCAGTGCATGGAGCTCCAGTAGGGCCACCACTTTCGAATACATACATAAATACAGAGTGCGAAATAAAAAGTTACTAAAAACAACCCATATAACGTTTAAATACAAGAAATTATGCAAAAAAACTTATTTTTACTATTTTGAACAAAAGGGATGGAAAATTTGTGTAAAATAAATTTATATTATGTGGTTTATTATCTACGAAACTACTTAACTAGCATTTACCCATATACATAATATTCCAATACACACGGTACTTGCCAATGCAAAATGCAAACATAAGTCCTCGCGGTCCTTAAGAAAAAATGTCCTGATTGGTTGCTTTCATACACATATTATGCATATTATTTCCATATAGTACGTATTGCATGATGCAAACATATTTGAAATAGCAATATTAATGAGCATATGTCTATCCTTTTTGCGGTCCTCAAGATAAAATATCCTGATTCGACAAACTTTCACACATGCATATTATTTTATTTGTGCGTATTTGTCACGTCAAATCATGGGCGCACAGTTGAGAAAAACTGTATCTATGTAAATTTGGTGTCTATGCATTTTTCGTATCTTTATTTGTGAATGTTTGCATCAAACGCCACCCATTGTGTAAATGGGTAACAGGGAGTATTGGAATATTACTTATATGTATTTACCAAATACGTTATAAAATAAATACATGTTCAAAGAATCGAAAAGTGAAGCGCTCATAGCTGGCTTTGGAAACAATGGCAAATTTAAATTCGCGAAAGCGATTTTCAAGTGCGCATGCGTGTGTTTTATGTGAAAAATGGGAAATAATTAATGTAGAACATGTGCGGTTTGTGGAAAAATGTCCGGAAGAAGTAAGGGAGTGTCATTCCATAGGGAACTACGTGTATTTGTCATTATATTTTGTTAATAAAGTTAAGAGTGGTTTATAGATGCTATTAAACACTCTTCATGGTGTCCACGGTAAATCTGTACAATTAGTTTTAGAAAAACTACAATTTTAATCCACAATTTGATAAAGTTGCACCCAATCAACTAGTTTTTAGAGAAAAATAATAGACATAACCGTAAACATTTGAGAGTTGTCAAAATGTAGTGACGTAAAGGAGTATATTCCAAAACCACCAAAACTGACGCATGTGTAGTAACCGAAATTCTGTCTACCAGAAAAAGGAACATTAAGAATTAATAGGGGTCCTGGCTTCAAGCATCGCGTGTGAGAATGCATGGGCATGCCCCGTATTTATGCCCTAACGAATTTGGTATTTACCAAACATAACTTCAACAGAAAAAACGCCATTAAAATCGGTTTGCAATTGTCAAAACCAACAGATACATACATATAAAATAGGACTAGCTAAGTTGGCACTATCTGGAAAACTTTTTTATTATTAATTTTAGGAAAAAAAGTTATTTGAATAAAAAGTTCTGCATGTTCCACTACCTAAAATACAATCATCACATATCAAATTGTTTTAGTCGTATACAAGGTTTATCAAAATATATGAATTTTGCCCAAGAGTAAAATACCTTTATTTTTAAAAATATCGAAAATTGTTATTAAGAAAAGTCGTTCAGAACTAACACCCATGTATAGACATGCAATTACACCCAATTTTCATTAAAAAAGTTATTTTTTATTTTTTGATATGTATATCTACAATAATAATGCTAATTTTACTGTACATAGTTACACGTAACCTAGTCGAATGAATTGTTGCGACCGTCAAAACGCGTTTTTTAAATTTATAAAACATATAAAAATGGTAGCGCTAAAAACTTTTCAATTATGTAGAAAAATTATTAAAAATAAGTTTAAAATCACTTTGTATTATAAATGGATGTAATTGCATACTTAAACGTGGTTTTTAGTTCTGATCAACTTTTCCTAATATCTATTTTCGATATTGTCAGAAAAGTTACTTTGCTCCTCGGCAAAATTAATATTTTTTGCTAACGTTGTATACGCCTAAAAAAGTTTGATATCTGATAGAACATGCAGAACTTTTTATGAATAATAAATTTTTTTCCCTAAAATTAATAACAAAAATGTTTGCCATATGGTTTCAAATTAGCTAGACACACTGTATATAGTTTAGAGTTCTAGTTAGAACTTTAAAAGTTGATACGTTTTTAAACATAGATAAGATTTATTTATGGGTGTTTCATTAATTTTATTCATGGAATATCCTATTTCGTTCTTAAGTTTTATATCGACGCTACACGGCCAGGCGGAGATTTAGTAATAATTTAAAGAATACTTTCAAACTTAAAAAAAATATACTTCCAAGGGATAAAAAAAACGCTTTTTACTACACCAGGGTAAGATGAGAGATCCCAAAAATCAAAAACACTTCAAGTCATTATTTTTTACATTCGAAAGATGTCTTTATTTACCCACCTCTACATGGTGCAGTAAACTAGTTTATAACTTTGTTGGTTTAATATCTAATAATTCAGTTTGCTATGGACTTTACTAATCACATAATAATATCCAACCTAGTTGAGGCATTAAATAAGCCCAACTTAAGGCATGAGTTTGCTGTCAGATTCTTAAAATAGGTCGTACTGATTTTAAAGGGGACAATTTAATGTTCTCCTAATAATGCAATTTATAAAAAAACCTTTATAGAAAAAGAAAAATGCCATTGTTAACTAATTCTAAGTAAGATTAATAAATACTAATTGTTTTAACTTAATGAATAGCAGTGGCGTGAGCAACTAAAAATCTAGGGGGGGGGGGGTGTAACAGTCGATGAAAATATTAATTGTAATATAATTTTTTTCTGGGGGGGTAATTCTCCTGTTTTCCCTTTAATTGTTAGCAAAAAGTGCATACAATTGGTGTAAAAGTGACACCCAAAATACCGTTGAAAAATGAGACACTTAAATAAAAAATACAAATAATTAAATTCCGATGGATTTTCAGTTATAAACTGATACCAGCAGTTGCAAGGACCTCATACCTACAATTTATTTTATTTTTTTATAAAAAATAGTCTCATAATTAAAATTACAAAATCCATAGCTTTATTTGTGATATAAAACTTTTAAAAACGTTACCGAAACTTTTGGTAAGCTCGTCGAACGGTTTTCCTATAAATAGTTTTTTTTTTAACAAAAAACACAAAAACTTATGTCTCAATTTTATTACAATGAATGTCTTATTTTTGGTTTAGACGGCGATCCGACTATTTATACGTAAATTTTATCACTGTCTCATATTTCGTCAGACCTGTCTCATTTTTGAACTTTTTTAAGGTAAATGAGACGCAGTTTTAATTTTTTTTCTGATATACGTCAAATTTCTATATTTGTACGCTTGCAATATTATCGATTTATTATATTCTTTTAAAAAAATTCGAGTTCTACAGAGGAGTCTAAAATCTTAAAAATATAAAAGTTTTAAAAATTGTCTCATTTTTAAGATTAAGATTTTATTTTTTTAACAAAACTTTAAAATTATAAATACAACAAATACACCTGTACACTTTGATTTATGAACAATGTTGCAAAAACCTTCCCTAGATTCGAATCATTTTTAGAATATTAGCCCGATTTGGCACCAAGGCAGGTTCTCTGTATGTATTATGTATCATATTATGTAAATACTTAATATTACCTATTAGATGCGAGGTTTGAACGGCGGGGATTAGACCTGGAAATCCTGGGATTGGTTATAAGGGTATTCTTAAGGTCCTACGCTAATAAAATAAATAATAATAAAAATAACATTTTAAATAACGATACAATGGCGGGAGGAGAAATGCGGGTTATCTCTTTTTTCAAATATTGGTAGAAAGCACGGTAAAAGTGACTTTTAAAAAAATGCCAAATTTTCTAATTAACGCCTCCCAAGATCAGGGTACAGATATGCAGCGCCACAGCTGTCTTGAGCCAATTTTTTTCGATATGTCGCATGTCTCTCTATACACATCGAAATTACGGAAAGATACTTCTATTTAAAAAAGTTATTGGCTTTTAAAACCTATCGTCGTCGCCTTACATTTGTCAATTAAAGCAAAGGAAATACTAAATCTAATCACAAATAAATACATTCTTAAGTATACGTTCCTAGAGATAAGTGGGTACTGTCAAATCCAATATAAACCGACCCGTAACCCGTAATCTTTTGAAAACTAATCGACATATTTTCGAATAAAAACCGCGTTGTAGTTATGAATCGAAAGCCCTTTAAAACACGTTAGTTCAGTGGTGGAATGTTTGCCTAGATAGCAAGAGGTCCCGGGTTCGATCCCCGGCCGGAGCAGAAAACTTTTTTCTTATTTTTCTTTCTTTAATTTCACTTGTTGTTTAAAGCTGATCTCTGTTGTGTTTTCTGGCTCCGCCCAGGGTTGTACCCAGAGAAAAATTTTGGGGGGATTAAGAAATTTCAATAAAAATATGTGTATTTTGCAATTTTGTGTTGCTGAAAAATCTCTTTTAACACACTTTATCGACTATTCAGGGAGTGATTGATGAGAAGGCCTTGCCTCCGCCACCTTGACGTTTTTATAGTCTGGCAATAGTGGCAATTTTGGAAGGCCTACCAAAAGAATATAGAGGATTACCTGCTTTATGATATTGATAAAATATATTCTGTGTGCTAAACTGTCCACTCGGTTTCATAAATAATATCGCAACTAAAGTTTTTAATAAGAAAAATCAACACTAACCTTAAACACTGCATCAACAATTAAAAAATATCAGCGTCACGTCTGTCTGTGTGTGTGTGTATGTGTGTGTATGTCTCTCCTTAACACGATAGCTCTTAAAGTGCTTAACCGATTTTCATGAAATTTACAGGTTAAATAGTGTTCAACACTGTAACAAGGTGATTAGATTTGGGTCAAAATCGATTAAGGCTTAAGGTTTTTTGACAGTAAAAAGGAGCATCGCATCTATATGCGGTTTTCGGAATATACTACAACACGCTTTTGGCAATAATTTATGTTATTACTTAAAATTCCGTAGGCGCTAACCGGATAATTACGCCCGTAGCCAAAAAATAAGTACACAAATAGTTTTTCCGTCGACCATTACTCCTCCCTAGAATTTGATTTGATCCAGATGCGCGCTTGGGCCCTATTGACATCTCCAGAGTTTTTAGTCAATTCAAGAATTGATTTGATGAATTGGAACCTCTAATTAAATAATTGGGTTTCTAATACCTAATTAAGTATTTCACGATGCGTAAGTGGTTCATTTTTAAAGTGCGTATACACCAAACTGCGCCGCTCGCGCTTCTCTCGCGCTCTGTATGTGCGCCGCTCGCCGAATTCGTTACAACGAACTTTCTACGATGCACGGAAAAATAGCAAACACCCAAAAGATCTGCGAACACACAAAGAGGAGCCGAAGAAAGCTGGTTGCGGCAAGCGGCTTTCAAGCGACGCGCGCGCATCTTGAAAACACGAAAACAGGACGAATCTGTGTTTGCGCGCGGAGCGTTCGCGGGGTACTTTGTGTATATAGACTTTTAAAACCACCAATTTGTTATAACTGAGCGAAACCCTTCGGATAGTTAGGCATAAAATGAGCAGCCACAGTGGCTGTTATTCAATAAGCACTGCGGGGCTGCAGCACCGGCTTATTTTGAGTACATACAGTAATACACTTTTTTTTTTACTACAGATTACTTTTGTCACCTCACCTCACTAATTAGGAAGGTACTTGTTTACAACATTTACAATTGGTACGAGGTGCAAGCCTGCGTTTTTAATATGCTTGTTTGCTATTCGGCCTCTTGCCGTTGTGGTGGCCGTTTTGCGCTGTGTAGAAGCGCAGTGGATTTTGTCTATTAATCAAACTCTCCCGAAAAAAGGACGTATGAATACAGATTGTACCACATATTCAAAAGGATAGAACTATTCAACTGACGCCACAGCTATGCAAAATCTTAGAAAATCGGGGTAGTTTCCCGTTTATATTAAAAACAGATGGAAACTACAAATTTGTACCTAGTTGAGTGTTTACACAATTTACGGTATTACTGTACTTTTATAAGTAAATATTTAGTGATAGAAAGTTATTGAATGTTTTGCCAATAAAAAAGACAGACGCATTGAACTATATATGTATATAAAAATAAAAAGAAGTGACTGTTATCAAAGACCATCTATTACCTAGGTATATAGTATATATACAAAGTGTTAATATAATAAACCTCAATAATTAAAAGTGTACTAATAAAAAAATTTTCGACTGCCTTTAAAATAAAATTTAAAAATCTGTGTTTTACGCTCGATTAATGTGACTTTACAAAATCTAAGAATTGGCTAAGTTTTTATATTTTTAATACTTTTTTGCAGAACCGCCACTTTTGAGCCTCACGCACCACCACTGAGCAGTCACCAAAACCCATTTAAGTCATATTTTCTTAAAATTTGAAAAATCCTAATGGGTCGAACTAAAAGCAGTGCTGCGTGACTTAAAGCTCGGGCTCTTAAGAATTACTTTGGAAAACCCTGTAGGTCATAAAATCAAAACTTTGCAACTGCAGTTCGTCATATTTCCTTTGTTGTGAGGGTAAGACGACGCATTAGACCGATTATCAAAAATTACCTTGTTTTGCAGGCATTTCAATCCTCTTGCAACCAACCCGTTAACTTTTTTGATTTCGGTCAATTGGTTTTTGAAATATTTACATTCAAAGTTACCAGGATGCCGAAAATAGATATACTTTAGAAAAACGTATCACATGACCTTGTTTATTTATTTAAATTCTCAGAGTAATATTCACCACTTAAGGGGAAGGGGTACAATCATTAAAAATCAAAATCACTTTAAAGTACATTTCTTGAAAAGAAAATCAACGTTTTAGAGAAAAAGTCAAAACATTTGTCTGTCTTGACATGTCAAAAAATGAGGCTGGCTTCATCTTTCCAAAAATTTGGTGCCAAATCGTTAAAAATGCGTCAAATTTAGGGACATTCTTGCGACATTATTGATGAACCCGAGTGTACATTGGCATTGCCAATGCATGCTTTATTTAGAATATACAGGCGAGATTGTTTAGACGCTATCTCAGATATATATCTCACATACACCTTAACTTAAAATGTACAGGAGTTTACAAACAGTCCAGGTCAGCAGGGCTCGATACGTAAGGCGGAATGAAATTACAAGTTATTGAGTTCGTTACAAACAAACTCACGTCACGTTAAAACTAAACAAAATAAAGAAAACAAATAATCGGACAAGTTTATATTATGTTTGAATTATTATTAACACCTCCTAGTGCAGTATTGTAAGAAAATACAAAGTAAGTGTCTTCGGGTGATTAGGTTAGGTATACCTAGTGATACAACAAACTTATAAGTAAGTGTAATCTCCACCTACCATTGAATTCTATACCCTACGGGTAGACCCGGCATGGGCCAAAATTGCCATTATATCAAGCTTTTATCGCAATTGACCAAATACAAGTAAGAATTTAATGAGCAAGATAGGGATGAAAATAGAATTTTGGTTTGGTGAGTCCGGACACACATGCAACATCGCAAAAATATTCTATTTGCTTGTCTTGGATAAAAAAGGGCAGTGGCGGCGCAATATAAAAATTTTGAATTCCACTAGAATTTTTTTATCAACAATCTTCTGTTTGAATAATAAATAATTCATGAATACTTACTTGTGTATACTGTGCTTACAAAATTCTCTTCAGTAAAAAAAAAGAGTAAAAAGAATTTCTAAGCATGCTAAGTGCAGTGGATGTATTAAAATTATTGTTTTCATCTTAGAACTTTACAAATGTTGTACCTTCCAGGTAAAATATTTTCTTTCTTTGAACAAGGGTCTTCTTCAACTCTTCTCTTCTTGGGTGGACTACAAGTTATGCTCGAGTCAGCCAACAGGGCGCCACGCCGGGCCTAATGGGCGCCGGGCCAACTCAGCGCCGGACTATTTTTTTTTCAATAAAATGTGCAGATAAAAAACAAAATAAATATGTTATTTATACAAAAATTTCAACATCTATTAAGTCGAGTGTTGAAATTTGGTAGGTGTAGTGTTCTGCGACTTGAAACACCGCCAAGTTCCATATTCGATACATATCGATGCATAAATAAGAAAGTCCGCCATTTTGGATCCGCCATTTTAATTTTTTTAAGTTTGTTTTTCATCTGCACATTTTATCAAGAAAAAATGCCAATTTTTATGCTACCCAACCCAACCCAACCCAACCTAACCCAACCTAACCCAACCTAACCCAACCTAACCCAACCTAACCCAACCTAACCCAACCTAACCCAACCTAACCCAACCTAACCCAACCTAACCCAACCTAACCCAACCTAACCCAACCTAACCCAACCTAACCCAACCTAACCCAACCTAACCCAACCTAACCCAACCTAACCCAACCTAACCCAACCTAACCCAACCTAACCCAACCTAACCCAACCTAACCCAACCTAACCCAACCTAACCCAACCTAACCCAACCTAACCCAACCTAACCCAACCTAACCCAACCTAACCCAACCTAACCCAACCTAACCCAACCTAACCCAACCTAACCCAACCTAACCCAACCTAACCCAACCTAACCCAACCTAACCCAACCTAACCCAACCTAACCCAACCTAACCCAACCTAACCCAACCTAACCCAACCTAACCCAACCTAACCCAACCTAACCCAACCTAACCCAACCTAACCCAACCTAACCCAACCTAACCCAACCTAACCCAACCTAACCCAACCTAAACCAACCTAAACAAACCTAAACCAACCTAACCCAACCTAACCCAACCTAACCCAACCTAACCCAACCTAACCCAACCTAACCCAACCTAACCCAACCTAACCCAACCTAACCCAACCTAACCCAACCTAATCCAACCTAACCAAACCTAACCAAACCTAACGCAACCTAACCCAACCTAACCCAACCTAACCCAACCTAACCCAACCTAACCCAACCTAACCCACCCTAACCCAACCTAACCCAACCTAACCCAACATAACCCAACCTAACCCAACCTAACCCAACCTAACCCAACCTAACCCAACCTAACCCAACCTAACCCAACCTAACCCAACCTAACCCAACCTAACCCAACCTAACCCAACCTAACCCAACCTAACCCAACCTAACCCAACCTAACCCAACCTAACCCAACCTAACCCAACCTAACCCAACCTAACCCAACCTAACCCAACCTAACCCAACCTAACCCAACCTAACCCAACCTAACCCAACCTAACCCAACCTAACCCAACCTAACCCAACCTAACCCAACCTAACCCAACCTAACCCAACCTAACCCAACCTAACCCAACCTAACCCAACCTAACCCAACCTAACCCAACCTAACCCAACCTAACCCAACCTAACCCAACCTAACCCAACCTAACCCAACCTAACCCAACCTAACCCAACCTAACCCAACCTAACCCAACCTAACCCAACCTAACCCAACCTAACCCAACCTAACCCAACCTAACCCAACCTAACCCAACCTAACCCAACCTAACCCAACCTAACCCAACCTAACCCAACCTAACCCAACCTAACCCAACCTAACCCAACCTAACCCAACCTAACCCAACCTAACCCAACCTAACCCAACCTAACCCAACCTAACCCAACCTAACCCAACCTAACCCAACCTAACCCAACCTAACCCAACCTAACCCAACCTAACCCAACCTAACCCAACCTAACCCAACCTAACCCAACCTAACCCAACCTAACCCAACCTAACCCAACCTAACCCAACCTAACCCAACCTAACCCAACCTAACCCAACCTAACCCAACCTAACCCAACCTAACCCAACCTAACCCAACCTAACCCAACCTAACCCAACCTAACCCAACCTAACCCAACCTAACCCAACCTAACCCAACCTAACCCAACCTAACCCAACCTAACCCAACCTAACCCAACCTATCCCAACCTAACCCAACCTAACCCAACCGAACCGAACCGAACCGAACCCTTTTTTTAAAATAAAATAAAATGTATTTTGTTTAACTGCAGACTCAATTACCTTTCGTTTAATATCACACACGCCATATTTTCACATAAACTCTAATTTTTGAAATCTACCCCCACCGTTTTATTTGGTTTGTGTTCGGTGGATTTTGTTCATTTTTAAATGGGACCATCTCGACCCAAGACCCAGCCTAGGTACCGAATTTCATTAAAATCGACCAAGCGGTTTTTGAGTTACGCGGGGGTCGTTACAGACAGACATACAGACATACAGACATACAGACATACAGACATACAGACATACAGACATACAGACATACAGACATACAGACAGACAGACAGACAGACAGACAGACAGACAGACAGACGGCGCAACAAAAAAGTTTCAAAATCATCTGAAACGCAAAGATATATAAAAAATTTTGAAATCGGAGCAACTTTTTTTTCTCGAAAAAATTAGGATCACCATAGCTCACACTACTATAGTATAGTATATGTGTGAGCTAAAATGCCAAAATTATTCACAGACCGTTGTAGAGCTTAAGGAAAATATAACGTGGAAAAATAGGAAGCACAATTTGATCATGATAAAAGGGTAGGTGGCATTGAGTTGTATAACGCCCTGAAAGGTTGAATATGGCGTGTGTGATATCAAACGAAAGGTAATTGAGACCGGAGTTTAACAAAATATATTTTAGTTTTTGTTTTTTTTGTAAGGGTGGGGGTTGATTTCAAAAATTTGAGTTTAAGTCAAAACATGGCTTGTCTGGTATCAAACAAAAGGTAATTTAGTCTGGAGTTGAATAAAATATATATCAGTTTATAGTTATATTAGCTCACACGTACACTATAACTATAGTACCTAGTGTGAGCTTAGGGGCCCATATATTGGCAGAGTATTTTACTAATGTTGCGTATCCATGTGAGAGAAATGCTCTTGCCTACTGCATTTGAGAGTATTTCTTGCAAAATACGCTTGTTGCCGACAGATTGAATTTTAAGTCAGTGAGCAACTCTCGAACTTGCAATCGATTTCGGATTGCGACAGGGCTATAGTTGTGAAGCAAAGAATTGAACGTAACTGTCGAGAGCACTTTTCTGCAATTCATCTCACGTGAAGACGCACACTAATATGTTACTTCTACTATCTATCCGACGGCAACTCTTTCTCCACTGTTAAGACAGTCTTCCGACACTCGCGAGACAATCTTTTGACATTTGTGAATCAATCTTCCTGCACTTGAAAGTCAGTCTTCCGACACTCGCGAGCCAGTCTTCCAGCACTCATGAGACAATATTTTAACATTCGTGAATCAGTCTTCCCACACTTGTGAGACAATCTGTCGACACTCGTGAGACAATCTTTAGACACTCGTGAGCCAATCGTCCGAAGTCCGTGAGCCAATTTTCCGACACTAATGAATTAATCTTCCGACACTCCTACACCAGTCTTCCGACACGTAAGCCAATCTTCCAACACTGGCGAGCATTCTTTTAATCTGCAGACTCATTGGGGAGCTGTGTAACAAAACGGAACGGGATTTGAGCATAAATGGTATTTTTGCCATTTATAAGTTTTTAAAGATTTTTAATTAAATATTGTTTTGTCAACAAGCATTAATTATATGCAAGACTAGGTTAAGATTAAGTAAAATTTATGGCAACTCGGCGACTTGTTTTTAGGCATATTTTCAGGTTCGTCGTATTTTAATCAAAGTTGTATTCGGCTAATATGTCCTTTGAGCCACTAACATCAAAATAATTCTTATTTTGTAACTGGAAACAAATTTTAAACTATTTTCAATTAAAAAAAAAACACACTGTGTAATTTTACTTTCTAACGGGTTTTTAAGTCTGGCTTGCATTGCTATTTTGTCTCTTAGTGGAGCGCTTAAAGCGCAGTCTATCTCTTTCTCGCCAAGGCGAAAGGGAGTAGAATTCTAGCCAATCAACGCCAAGATATTTGTCCCTTCAAGCGCAGGGTCGCTTTAACTGAGACGGGAAACTTTCGAAAGTCGTCAGGGAGTTGACTCTTTAGTTTGCCTTTGCCTGGTACGTTACGCTTTCATTCACACTTCTTAAGGGGGGGTTTTATTTCAACTGGGGAAATTTATCAATTATTTTAACATTGTATAAAACTGTTAACTTTAATATTCATAATTATTTTGGTCTTTTCTTTTAGAGTTTATTAATTTTAAAGCTTTTATTTATTATTGTTTCCAGTGTTTGGAAATAATGTTTTTATCTGTTTTATGGTTTATTTTAACAACAAAATACAAACCATTCGTTGCCCTAAAATCGGCATTTTTAATCAATAACATATCCCAAACCTAAATAGTAAAATTAAGTAAATTAAACAGTTGATTGAATAGTTTCACTCATTCAATCAACGTTTAAGATGTTGATAAAAATATATAATTACAACAAATATATAAAAGGTTTATAAAACCTAAAGTTTAAGAAGTGTAAATATTTGAATACAAAAGTTTAATAGTAGTAAAAAGTCGATATTCAACTAATAAATATAAGAAGTGAAAGTGTGAAGCTGCAAGAAGAAAATTGAAAAGGTATGTATGATTATCCTACATTAGTTATACATTTGAGAAAAACGTTTATAGCATACTTTTCCTCCAAGAACCGTCAAATTCCCTTTCGAGATCGTGTAAATTTAACAACATATAGTAACATTTATAATTTTATATAAGTTGTAGCCTAAGTTGGTAGCTTACAACATTTAAGCCTTGGCCACTTGAGGTGACAGTACCACTGTCACACACAGGCCCCTGTTACAGCTGAAACTGTAGCAGCAGTTGTGACTGCAACCAAATTTCCTCTGTCGCCTTACTACGAGTAGATTAAAGTATGCTCGCGAACCTGGTACCCACAGAGGGGATTTGGTTGCTGTGTAGTAGTTGCAGTTACAGTTACAGCTCGCCAATGAGTACACGGCTTTGGATTTAGTTTGAATGACAGCGTGACGTAACACAAATTCTACCTACATATTATAGCCTCCCTAAGTCCCCAATAAACAAACATTGTTAATGTGTGAGTGTGTGTTTGCGTGTGCGTCTGGCCAAAATTATTTATTGCTTTCATTAAAAACAATAACATTCATTTGCAGTCAGAGGCGCCGAGAAGGGGATGCACAATTGCATATAGATCTTTATGTCCCTTGTCATAAAAATATGAATGAATGAACCGAACCGAACCGAACCGCAACAAAAAAGTTTCAAAATCATCTGAAACGCAAACATATATATAAATTTTTGAAATCGGAGCAACTTTTTTTTTCTCGAAAAAATTAGGATCACCATAGCTCACACTACTATAGTATAGTATATGTGTGAGCTAATAAATATAAGTCAACAGTAAGAACAAATCTTTTTAACTCTCTATCTCAGAAACTAAAGCTCCTACGAAGTTTTTTGCTTACAACACAAATTATTGAGCAAAACGTAGTCTACTATATTCCGAAAACTGCATATTGATGCGACGCTCCGTTAGAAAGTTACCTTTTTTTTAATGTTTTAATTGTCAAAAAAACATTGGCAATAATGGATTTTGCCCAAAATATAATCAGCTCGCTAGAGTGTCGAACACTATTTTACCTGAACATTTTATGAAAATCAGTGCAGCGGCTTAGTTAATACCTTCTCTAGCCATTGCTGCGCGGGCTAGGAAGGTAAAAATAAAAAAAAGACATCAAAACTTACCTCTCTTGAATGCTTCAAACAGTCAACTCAATTATTCTTGATTCTTCTTTTTCTTCAAGTTTCATTACAACGTCTAATGGGTTTAAGCCTGATTAACCAGAGCCCTCCATTATGACCTCTCTGCAGGTCTCCAGGTTATTATTTTTCTTGGTGTTCTTGTCTCATCCATTCTATATACGTGTCCAAACCAAGCTAATATATCTTCTATCTATCTATTTAGCCTTCTTCGATCCATTTTTGGACATAGGCCTCCCCAAATATCTTTCACTCTTCTCTGTCTCTCGCCGTGTTCATCCATATAGCTCTCGCATGTTTCTTCAAATCGTCCGCCCATTTGGGGTATTCCCTTACTTTATTTTCTGAAAGGCTCCAGTTTACAATACATTTGTTCCATCGGACGTGTTTCTGTCTCAATTTTAATTTTGCTACTTCTCCTCTGACATCATATCACATGTCCTGTTACCTTATGTTACCTTATCCATGTTTGATTTTGTGTTTGGTGTGGGATTCATAGGTAAGTACAGGAAGGATACATTGGTTATACACTTTCATTTTGTATATGTATATGTAGCTTAATTTGCCGAATGCTGCCCAGGCCAATCTTACTCGTCTCTTGATTTAAACAGTGGTATTCCTCTACTTGTTCTATTTTTTCTTGGTTTATTCTGATTGTGATATCTTCATCTGTGTTTGTTATAATTCTTGTTTTAGCGCAGTTGATACTTAAGCCTATATTTTTAGCTGCTGTATCCAGTACTTCCAGCATTTTTATCAGTTTCTTCCCAATCTAAGTTTCTAAAAACATCCCCTAGGTCCTGGTTAAATAGTTTAGGGGATATTGTGTCACTGTTGATACCCCTTCTTATGAGTATTCGCTTGGTTCTTTCGTGGATTTTGATTGATATTGTTGCTTCGTTATATAAATTGGCTGTGATCTATTCGGCTATTAATTAAAGATGCTTTTATAACGATCATCATCGCGTTCAGTGTTATCGAAATATGTTTCAAAGTCTATAAACGCAAGCTAATTTTCTACCTTTGATAACTCTCACGACGTTTGCACCATACATTAGCTGTTCTAGACATTGTAGACAATGCTATGATTACACAACCCCTAGATATGCAACCCAACAAACTTAATAACAGCAGCGGTCTGATGACAGTTCCAATGATGATCCGACAGAGCCATCTGTCCGCTGCTGTTATTAAGTTTGTTGAGTTGCATATCTAGGGGTTGTGTAATCATTGATTCTAAATAGAGCATCTTCTATACTTTTAGGCAGTTTCTAAATCCCATATGCGTGTCAGTAAAGTGTTATTCAAGTTTCGAACATATTCGTCCGTGTAGATTTCGACGCCCATGTTCGCTGAATATATTGCAAATTGCGCCAAATGTGATGTCGTTTATTTTGACGTTCCATTTTCCAATTTGGTGCGTTTTTGTTTGAAACATTTTGCGGACACGTGAAAATAGATTATCAAGATTGAAACACCTGGTAGCATGATTTTCTGTTTTTGTTTTTAAACTGGAAAATTACCAGCAATTTGCTGCATTATTTGTTAGTCATTAAAAAACAAAATCTTTTATGAACTAAATTTAGGTTTAAAACTGGGTCGCATAATGCAAAATAGAGAGTTATATCTTTATTTAAATATTGCTAGACCTTAACGCGCCTAAATGATTTGTTGGAACATGCTTTTTATATGTGCGACCCTTATTTCAAACCACAATTTTAAATGTTTAATCATTAAATTGTTTTAGCTCACACATATACTATACTATAGTAGTGTGAGCTATGGTGATCCTAATTTTTTCGAGAAAAAAAAAGTTGCTCCGATTTCAAAAAATTTTATATATCTTTGCGTTTCAGATGAGTTTGAAACTTTTTTGTTGCGCCGTCTGTCTGTCTGTCTGTCTGTCTGTCTGTCTGTCTGTCTGTCTGTCTGTCTGTCTGTCTGTATGTCTGTCTGTAACGACCAACGCGCATAACTCAAAAACCGCTTGGCCGATTTTAATGAAATTGGGTACCTAGGCTGGGTCTTGGGTCGAGATGGTCCCATTTAAAAATGAACAAAATCCACCGAACACAAACCAAATAAAAGGGTGGGGGTAGATTTCAAAAATTAGAGTTTTTGTGAAAATATGGCCTGTGTTATATCAAACGAAAGGTAATGGAGTCTGGAGTTAAACAAAATACATTTTAATTTATTTTAAAAAAAGAGTGGGGGTATATTTCAAAAATTAGAGTTTAAGTGAAAATATGGCGTGTGTGATATCAAACGAAAGGTAATTGAGTCCGGAGTTTAACAAAATACATTATAGTTTTTGTTTTTTTTAAGGGTGGGGGTAGGTTTCAAAAATTTGAGTTTAAGTCAAAACATGGCTTGTGTGGTATCAAACAAAAGGTAATTTAGTCTGGAGTTGAATAAAATATATTTCAGTTTTTAGTTATAATAGCTCACACGTACACTATAACTATAGTACCTAGTGTGAGCTTAGGGGCCCATATATTGGCAGAGTTTTTTTTATATTATGCTATTTTTATTATTCTGTTCGTCATATTTTTAAATAAATAATAAAAATAGAAGTTACCGTGTCCTGCTATTTTGATAAACCGATTTAAAGACAAGACGCTAGCCCTACCAAGTGTACTTTGGCTGCCTGACTTCCGCATACGCAGATCTACCAATATTATTTACCTCATGTATTACAATAGATGAGCAGGGTGATTTTAACTTGATTTCTAACCACATGAAAATACAAAGTTTCAAAAACCTAACCTTACGAAACCTAATCAAATCTAACCGAACCGAACCAAAGCAAACTGAACCAATATTTTTTTTCAAAAAAAGAACTTTCCTGACTTTCTACCCGGGAGGCTAGAGGATGTAAATCCGAACCGAACCGAACCGAACCGAACCTAACTAAACCGAACCAAACCTAACCTAACCAAACTAAACTACAACACTGCTAATTAGGTTTGGTTGGGTATGGTTAGGTTTGGATAGGTTCGGTTCGATTCGGTTCGGTTCGGGTTCACACCCTTTAGGATCCCGGAAAAGAAGTCAGAAAAGTTTTTTTTTTTTTTAATTGTTGGTTCAGTTTGCTTTGGTTCGATTCGGTTCAGATTCACATCTTCTAGGATCCCGGGTAGAAAGTCAGAAAAGTTTTTTTTTAAAGAAAATTATTGGTTCAGTTTGCTTTGGTTCGGTTCGGTTAGATTTGATTAGGTTTCGTTAGGTTTTTGAAAATTTTCTATTTTCATGTGGTTAGAAATCAAGTGAAAATCACCCTGCTCATCTATTGTAATACATAAGGTAAATATTATTGGTAGATCTGCGCATGCGGAAGTCAGGCAGCCAAAGTACACTTGGTAGGGCTAGCGTCTTGTGATTTAAAGCAGCTTACCGAGTTACAGTTTGGTAAAGTTACAAAATTGAAATTGATTTTTTTTTAATTGATGAATATTTTTAACGTATTACTTTAAAAATTGGTAGCCAGGAGTTTTTGGGATGCGAAACCCGCCTATGGACACCACTGTGGCCGTTTAAAATGGCTGTATGCTTTGGTTATACGCATAATCAATGTTCTAAGTTTTTTTTCGGTGTATGAATGGTAGGAATGTCTAATACTGTTTTCGATCAACGATCAAAAACCGCTCCCGATCGATCAAAAATCAATCTCAAAAAAATGTTGTCTGTTCGATTTAAGCTTGGCGTCGTTGCCGCTAAAATTTCTTGGTTCGATTAGGCAAAACACTTGCGTCCGAATCTCGCTTGCTCTCAGTCCTGAGACGGATCAACGGGTTTGGATCAAAACAATAAACATAACCCTACTTTTTTTCATTGTGTTTTGGCGTGTTTTTTCTCTTTTCTGTGTAGTGTAACAAAATAAATAGAAAACCTCGTATAGAAATCCCAAAGTAAAAGCCTTGGAAGGGTTATATCAGTTAGGTTAATTTCTAAAGACAAACATTCTTAAAATTCGTTGTTTTGCTTGTTTAAAAATGTTTTTAAAAATAAAAACAAACATTTTGAGGGTTTGTGGTAAATGCGCGTTCGATTAGAGATCCAGCTGGGAGCGCCGTGTTTAGGATTTGGAGCTATCAGGAAACAGTTTGCGTGTGCTCCCACAGACATCAGGTCCAACAAAGAGCAATTTCTGAGGGGCACAATGGGCCATCCTGTAGCAAAAAATGATATTAGAGGGTACGCTTTTTAAAAATTTGTGAACGGCAATGAGATAAGAAATGTCTAAACCGTAAAAATGTTTAACATTTTTTATTTGAATTTATTTTGTATCAAAATTTTTGCGAGGCTATTTGATTGTTAACCTCTATTCATTATAACAGTTGCGTTTCTTAACAATTTTCATTAAGTATAAAACCAAGGAGTTTTTTAGGCAAAATGTCAAAAATAGGTGTTTTAACTATTAAGCCGGGTACTCATTACCGAGCCACGAGCCTCGAGCCTCGAACAATTTGCTAATGTAGACGTGAAAAAGGTATGATCGCAGCGCGCAACAAGCCATTCGCAACGAGCCAATAGGCGGTCGTCGTTCAATGTGCTTCAAATTAAAAAAAAATACCATGAATGATGAAAAAGTATTGTCTATTTGAAAATTACAGGAATAGACCTGTTATATGGGATCCAAAAAACAATGACTATAAAACATTTCAAAGAAGATGCATGGTTTATATGTTACTAGCGTAAAACAAAATGACTTTGCCAGTAAGCCCGACCAGTGGCGGATCCAGGATGTCCGGGGGGGAGGGGTCAAGGAGGGAAAAAAACACAAAATAATTTTTTTTGCGGGATTTAATAAGAATTAGCTTTAAAGTTACCACTATGTGCAAATAAAATGTGCCGCAGGCGAAAATTGGAGCAAAATTAGTTAAATCTTAATTTAAAAAAATTATATTTTAGCGAATATTTCTGAAAAATTTTATATTTGGCAAAAAAAATATGAGCTTTATGTCAAGGAGGGAGGAGGGCCAGGCCTCTCTGCCCGAACCCCCCCCCCATAATGCAAAATAGAGAGTTATATCTTTATTTAAATATTGCTAGACCTTAACGCGCCTAAATGATTTGTTGGAACATGCTTTTTACATGTGCGACCCTTATTTGAAACCACAATTTTAAATGTTTAATCATTAAATTGTTTTAGCTCACACATATACTATACTATAGTAGTGTGAGCTATGGTGATCCTAATTTTTTCGAGAAAAAAAAAGTTGCTCCGATTTCAAAAAATTTTATATATCTTTGCGTTTCAGATGAGTTTGAAACTTTTTTGTTGCGCCGTCTGTCTGTCTGTCTATCTGTCTGTCTGTCTGTATGTCTGTCTGTAACGACCAACGCGCATAACTCAAAAACCGCTTGGCCGATTTTAATGAAATTGGGTACCTAGGCTGGGTCTTGGGTCGAGATGGTCCCATTTAAAAATGAACAAAATCCACCGAACACAAACCAAATAAAAGGGTGGGGGTAGATTTCAAAAATTAGAGTTTTTGTGAAAATATGGCCTGTGTGATATCAAACGAAAGGTAATGGAGTCTGGAGTTAAACAAAATACATTTTAATTTATTTTAAAAAAAGAGTGGGGGTATATTTCAAAAATTAGAGTTTAAGTGAAAATATGGCGTGTGTGATATCAAACGAAAGGTAATTGAGTCCGGAGTTTAACAAAATACATTATAGTTTTTGTTTTTTTTAAGGGTGGGGGTAGGTTTCAAAAATTTGAGTTTAAGTCAAAACATGGCTTGTGTGGTATCAAACAAAAGGTAATTTAGTCTGGAGTTGAATAAAATATATTTCAGTTTTTAGTTATAATAGCTCACACGTACACTATAACTATAGTACCTAGTGTGAGCTTAGGGGCCCATATATTGGCAGAGTTTTTTTTATATTATGCTATTTTTATTATTCTGTTCGTCATATTTTTAAATAAATAATAAAAATAGAAGTTACCGTGTCCTGCTATTTTGATAAACCGATTTAAAGACAAGACGCTAGCCCTACCAAGTGTACTTTGGCTGCCTGACTTCCGCATACGCAGATCTACCAATATTATTTACCTCATGTATTACAATAGATGAGCAGGGTGATTTTAACTTGATTTCTAACCACATGAAAATACAAAGTTTCAAAAACCTAACCTTACGAAACCTAATCAAATCTAACCGAACCGAACCAAAGCAAACTGAACCAATATTTTTTTTCAAAAAAAGAACTTTCCTGACTTTCTACCCGGGAGGCTAGAGGATGTAAATCCGAACCGAACCGAACCGAACCGAACCTAACTAAACCGAACCAAACCTAACCTAACCAAACTAAACTACAACACTGCTAATTAGGTTTGGTTGGGTATGGTTAGGTTTGGATAGGTTCGGTTCGATTCGGTTCGGTTCGGGTTCACACCCTTTAGGATCCCGGAAAAGAAGTCAGAAAAGTTTTTTTTTTTTTTAATTGTTGGTTCAGTTTGCTTTGGTTCGATTCGGTTCAGATTCACATCTTCTAGGATCCCGGGTAGAAAGTCAGAAAAGTTTTTTTTTAAAGAAAATTATTGGTTCAGTTTGCTTTGGTTCGGTTCGGTTAGATTTGATTAGGTTTCGTTAGGTTTTTGAAAATTTTCTATTTTCATGTGGTTAGAAATCAAGTGAAAATCACCCTGCTCATCTATTGTAATACATAAGGTAAATATTATTGGTAGATCTGCGCATGCGGAAGTCAGGCAGCCAAAGTACACTTGGTAGGGCTAGCGTCTTGTGATTTAAAGCAGCTTACCGAGTTACAGTTTGGTAAAGTTACAAAATTGAAATTGATTTTTTTTTAATTGATGAATATTTTTAACGTATTACTTTAAAAATTGGTAGCCAGGAGTTTTTGAGATGCGAAACCCGCCTATGGACACCACTGTGGCCGTTTAAAATGGCTGTATGCTTTGGTTATACGCATAATCAATGTTCTAAGTTTTTTTTCGGTGTATGAATGGTAGGAATGTCTAATACTGTTTTCGATCAACGATCAAAAACCGCTCCCGATCGATCAAAAATCAATCTCAAAAAAATGTTGTCTGTTCGATTTAAGCTTGGCGTCGTTGCCGCTAAAATTTCTTGGTTCGATTAGGCAAAACACTTGCGTCCGAATCTCGCTTGCTCTCAGTCCTGAGACGGATCAACGGGTTTGGATCAAAACAATAAACATAACCCTACTTTTTTTCATTGTGTTTTGGCGTGTTTTTTCTCTTTTCTGTGTAGTGTAACAAAATAAATAGAAAACCTCGTATAGAAATCCCAAAGTAAAAGCCTTGGAAGGGTTATATCAGTTAGGTTAATTTCTAAAGACAAACATTCTTAAAATTCGTTGTTTTGCTTGTTTAAAAATGTTTTTAAAAATAAAAACAAACATTTTGAGGGTTTGTGGTAAATGCGCGTTCGATTAGAGATCCAGCTGGGAGCGCCGTGTTTAGGATTTGGAGCTATCAGGAAACAGTTTGCGTGTGTTCCCACAGACATCAGGTCCAACAAAGAGCAATTTCTGAGGGGCACAATGGGCCATCCTGTAGCAAAAAATGATATTAGAGGGTACGCTTTTTAAAAATTTGTGAACAGCAATGAGATAAGAAATGTCTAAACCGTAAAAATGTTTAACATTTTTTATTTGAATTTATTTTGTATCAAAATTTTTGCGAGGCTATTTGATTGTTAACCTCTATTCATTATAACAGTTGCGTTTCTTAACAATTTTCATTAAGTATAAAACCAAGGAGTTTTTTAGGCAAAATGTCAAAAATAGGTGTTTTAACTATTAAGCCGGGTACTCATTACCGAGCCACGAGCCTCGAGCCTCGAACAATTTGCTAATGTATACGTGAAAAAGGTATGATCGCAGCGCGCAACAAGCCATTCGCAACGAGCCAATAGGCGGTCGTCGTTCAATGTGCTTCAAATTAAAAAAAAATACCATGAATGATGAAAAAGTATTGTCTATTTGAAAATTACAGGAATAGACCTGTTATATGGGATCCAAAAAACAATGACTATAAAACATTTCAAAGAAGATGCGTGGTTTATATGTTACTAGCGTAAAACAAAATGACTTTGCCAGTAAGCCCGACCAGTGGCGGATCCAGGATGTCCGGGGGGGAGGGGTCAAGGAGGGAAAAAAACACAAAATAATTTTTTTTGCGGGATTTAATAAGAATTAGCTTTAAAGTTTACCACTATGTGCAAATAAAATGTGCCGCAGGCGAAAATTGGAGCAAAATTAGTTAAATCTTAATTTAAAAAAATGATATTTTAGCGAATATTTCTGAAAAATTTTATATTTGGCAAAAAAAATATGAGCTTTATGTCAAGGAGGGAGGAGGGCCAGGCCTCTCTGCCCGAACCCCCCCCCCCCGTATTCGCCACTGAGCCCGACTCGCACGACCAGCAGCGTAAAAAAAAATGCCTGAACCAGATATAATTAACGAATTTCAACATTATATTGCTCTAAAAAATATTGTTTCCTATTTTTTTTCTAAAATAACATTTTAAACGCGTACCCTGGAAGAGCGTCATTACCGTTATCGGTATAACATTTTTAACCGTGTACCCTGGAAGAAAGTCATTACCGTTATTAACATAACGTTTTAAACACGCACCATGGAAGAGCGTCATTACCGTTATCAGTTTGAAGAGCATCCCTACCGTTATCAGTTTGTAATTCCTACGTATCTACCGCTAGAGGCGTCTTAAGCGAGCACGCGCGAATTGTTCGTATTCCTTCAACATCTCTCAATACAGAGATCGCAACGCCCGAGTAAAGCCACATCTGTTTTATGCAGTTTTTAGCGTTAATACGTGCATTGGTTAAGCTTGTCCGATCATAAGTTGTAAATACCGTTGTTAGTATAGTGAGGTAAATAAAATATATTTATTTTTCATTTTATATATATTTGATGTACAAAATTTCTTGTACAACTAAAATTGCTTCCAATATTGCTCTAAAGCACTACATTTAGTTTGATGCTAAAGTTGCTATTTATTGCTAATATTTGTGGAAGACTAGCCCAAACGTCATACTCCGTTATCATAAGTTTGCATCCACTAAAACAAAGTAACCTATGTATCATACGAATACGAAATCATTTTTTACTACAAAATTTATTACCCAGAAAGAAAAAAGCAAAAACTCTTTTTACAAAAAAAGCGGATAAAACATACGTATAATCATTTTCGTTATCATCATCATTATCAATTTTAATTTAAAGTAATATGCTTACAGAAAACGTATACGGGATGCCATTATGAGTATTTAAAGAAATTTTTGAAAAAATCCTTGGACACATTTTTTTTTCTTTCTTAAAATATTTATATCTATCGACTCCTAGTTGGGGTAGCTTTGACCTCTTGACTTTAGAGAGGGAAAGTGGGTCAAGTGATACCTGGTTTAAAAGAGTTTCTTCTATTCCTTTACAGCATTGATATTATTTCAAAAATTAATAGATTAGTTTTTGAGATATTCGCAATTTAAGTAAAAAAGTAAGACTGACAGCTTACTATTTTCTTACAAGTAAACTATTACAAAAAGATTTAGCAATTTTTTTTTAATTGCTTTTTTTTTATTTAAAAAATGTATTTATGTAGGTAAACTTTTTCAAGAGATGTGTATTTATGTCTCAAATTTACTGGGTACTTTCTGTTAATTTAAGGTTTCGATATCGCGCTGCCAGCCCCGAACAATGCCGTCCACATTAGCGAATAGATCGCGTTCGTTGATCGATGCTCGTGGTTCGTTAATGAGTACCCGGCTTTATGTAGGAGAGAAGCATTTACATTCATAAAAAGAAATGATATAAACATCTTAAACATTTATGGCGGCCTAATTTTTTAAAGGCTAAATTTTAAATTTAATTATTTTCTTTGTGTACTATTTAAATAATATTTTTAAAAACGTAGTTAAAAGTACTTCTCTAATTTTGTATACAATACTGTTTAAGCATTTTACTTTTTAAAAATATGGACTAGATGAACCGCAGATGACCGGGAGACTTAAAAATATATTGTTACGGGTTCTCCACAACAATTAAAACTCGCAAATGTCAAAAACAATACGTCAATTTATTTCGACAAATTATGTACAAAAACACGCACTTAAACTTTGTGCGTGCAAGGGCTGAAAAATAACGGAATTTCCTTCGATAGGTCGCCGGTATTGGCTTCACAAGCACATTTAAAAATAATTGTCGATATTGACGATTGAAAATGGAAAGTTACGATACATATGGAATTTTATATGAAAAGGCACCTACCTCGGACTCTCTTGCAGCTCCAGTCGACGTTTAAACGTCCAGTTTTTTCACCTCAAATTCACTTTTTTCGGGAACGTGATTTTGCTAGTGTCTTGTTGTGACGGTGGTTCTTTGCGCACTCATCGCGGCGCTGCTTGTCTTCCACGTGTCCGGTGCCGTGAAACCCCATATGCATATTTTAGAGCGCGAAAATTTAAACTATTTTAAACGCGCAGAAAAGGAAAAGAAAATGAAAATTAGGAAATTTCTTGCTTGCACCAACATTTTCCGGCCGCCAAAACACGTGTGTTTTTACTTAGTTAAGAAAAGGAAAGGAAAAAAAAAATATTCGCCTATTAGCAATTAAACGATACAATTTAACATTAACCCAAATATGCATTAGATAATGCATGTAAATTAGAATTAAAAGAAAAGAAAAAATACTTAGAAAAAATTAAGAAAGAAAAGAAAATTTTGCCTTATGCGTCGGGCATAGGCAAAGGACATAGTTTCACTACTGGTCGACGATATGTTCCTGTAGCTGTTTTAACGGTCACAACACGAATATGACCGTCTGAGCCAGGGTGTACGTCGACAATTCGCCCAACAGCCCATTGCAATGGCGGTTTTTGTTCATTCTTTACCACGACTAAAGTATTTAGTTTAATATTGTTAGAAGCCTCTGTCCATTTAGAACGCTGTTGCAAGGTGTTTAGGTACTCCAAGTTCCAGCGTTTCCAAAAATCGGACTGGAGCCTTTGCACCAGCTGCCAGCGGGACAGGGTGTTCAACTTGGAATCAGAAAATTCGGGTTCTGGTACGGAATTCAACGGTTCCAGGGTAAGAAAATGACCAGGGGTCAGTGGAAGAAAGTCATTCGGATCCATACTTTGGGCATACAGAGGCCGGCTGTTTAGTATGGATTCGACCTGACACAAAAAAGTAAAACACTCTTCATAGGTTAACCGTTGCTCACCTATTACACGTTTTAAATTTGCCTTGGTGGATTTAACTCCTGCCTCAGCTAGTCCGTTTAGGTGCGGACTACCAGGACTTGAAAAATGCCAGGTAATTTTTAGACTGTGACATGCTTCCTGGGAGTACTGTTTGAGTAAACGATCAGCTCCCAAGAACGCGCTACCACAATCTGAGTAAATGTCAGAGATTCTTCCTCTTCTTGCCACAAATCTCTTAAAAGCCGCAAGAAAGGTAGGGGTGGAAATATCGGAGGTAAGTTCTAGGTGAACTGCCTTTGTTGCGGAGCAGACTAAGACAAGAACATAACCTTTGGATACCTTTGCACCTCGGTACTTTCCCATTGTAATTGGAAAGGGACCACAATAATCTATGGCAACATGTGAAAATGCCTTTACTTGAGAGATGCGTTGAGCAGGCAAGTTGCCCATGATTTGTACGGAAGGTTTAGGATTTAATCGATAGCATAAAATGCAATGAGAAGTTACGCTCTCGATTGCATAGCGAGGGGAAAGGATCCAAAATTGTTGTCTCAAGAGGTAATGCAACGTTTTTTGACCGGGATGACAGTACCTTTTGTGAGTGTACTCAATGACAAGTTGAGTAAGACGGTGAGAACGTGGTAAAAGTAAAGGGTGTTTTGCTGAATAAGAGAGTTCGGAAGAATGTGGTAATCGACCCCCCACTCTTAAGCAGCCTTGTGTATCTAGAAAAAGTGAAAGTTTACGAAATTGTTTAGGAAGTAGCTTTGCGTCATTCAAACGTGAAATGAGATCAGCAAAGATGGAACGTTGAACATGCCGAACGAGAACAATAAGAGAATGTTGAAGAAAAATATAGGAAATTATGCGTTGAATTTTCTCTAGGGAAGAGTAACGAGAAAGAAAAGTATCAAGCATGTGTGGTTCAACTGTGCATGTTTGAAATACTGATTTTCGTTCTTCCAGAATAACCTCGTTTTCCGGAGGGTCTGGACAGCGAAAATCATCAGGCCAGCTCTCTTTTGGTAGCCTAAGAAAACAAGGACCTTCCCAATACAAGTCATGTTTGACAAGTTGATTAGGCATAAGACCGCGCGAAGCACAGTCGGCTGGATTTAGCGCTGATGGAATATATTTCCAGGCCGTAGGAGAAATGGTTTCTTGAATGTGACAGATACGGTTTGCCACAAACGTTTTAAACCTGTGAGGTGAAGCCGCCAACCAGCATAGAACCACTTGGGAATCATACCATGCACAGATTTGATTGAAGTTAAGAATATCTGAATAAGTGTTTTGAATAAAGGAAATTAGGTCGCAAAGTAAAGTGGCACCAAGAAGCTCCAGTCGCGGAAGACTGACTGTTTTCACTGGTGCGACCTTAGATTTGGCCATTACAAGAAAGGTATGGATTTCTCCGGATACTGACTCCATTCTGAAATAGACCGTAGCCGCGTAACCTATCATAGAGGCGTCTGAAAAGCCGTGAAGTTCAATGCTACGTGGTTGATCAATGGAAAGGCGTCTAGGTAAATGAATATTTGAAAGATTTGGAAGTTCGGTTCGAAATTGATTCCAAACATTTACGATATGCGGAGGAGGCTGAGAATCCCAGTCCAGCTTCTCCTTCCACAGATCTTGCATGAGATGCTTAGCAAGTAAAGAAACGGGAGAACAGAAACCTAAGGGATCAAAAATTTTCATGATTTGAGATAAGATACCTCGCTTGGTGCATGGTTTATCTTCTGGTACGACCAAGTAGGTAAACGAATCTGAGATAGGATTCCATTGGAGACCTAATATTTTTACAAAATTAGGTTCGGATTTGTCGAAACGAATGGACATTTGTGTTTCTGATTCTGAGAATGAGGAGAGAAGTTCCGGACTGTTGCTCGCCCATTTTTTAAGTTCAAACCCTCCTAGGCGCAACAGGGAGATTAACTCCGACTGAAGTTCTTTGGCAGAGGCCACAGAATCCTGCCCAGTGAGCACGTCGTCGACGTAAATGTCTTTAAGAAGCACCTTGGAAGCATTAGGATACCTTTCAGACTCAAGTTTAGCTAGTTCTTGTATAGTACGAATAGCTAAGTAAGGTGATGACTTAAGTCCATAAACAACTGTTCTTAAGGAGTAGGTTTGGACAGGATCATCCTCATAAAATCTCCATAGAATATTTTGATAACGCGTGTGCTCAGGAATAATTAAAATCTGTCGGAACATTTTTACTATGTCAGTAACAAAGGCTACAGCATGAATTCGAAAATTAAGTAAAATTTCACGGACATCATTTTGCAGTTTAGGACCTGCGCACAACGTCTCGTTGAGTGAGACACCTCTGGGACTACGTTGAGACCCATCAAAGACCACTCTTATCTTCCCAGTGTTCCAGACACTGTGATGAGGGATAAAGTAGGAATTATCCAAGACATCTTTAGATATAGGCGTAGGAATAGGTATCATGTGACCAGTGTCTAAATAATCTTGCATAAAATCTTTGTAAGCTTGATAATTAGCTGAGTCTTTGAGAAGTCTAGCTTCCTGAAGCTTGAAACGTTTTAAAGCGATTGGATAGGTGTCACCCAACTGGGGTTCTAAGTTTATGAAAGGTAATGGAACGACGAATCTACCTGATTCGTTGCGTGAAACTGATTGTGAAAATAATTTTTCGCACATAATATCCTCAGGACTGTGATGAACCTTATGTGGAACCTGCTCTATCTCCCAGAAGCGCTCTAGGCAGATATCCAGAGATGGTTCGATGGAAGTGTAACAGCTTATGAGTGATTGTGGATTTTGTTGCTTTGAAGTTTCAACTTTACCAATCAGCACATAGCCAAAGATGCTATTAAAAGCACTAGGTTGTCCACGCTCTCCGTGGATAACTCCCTCTTGTAAGAGATGCGGAAAAAGTTCACAACCTACTAGGACATCAATGGAACTTGGTATATGGAAGTTTTGATCAGAAAGTTTGATATTGCGAATGTGATTCCACTTGCTCGAGTCGACAGCGCAAGAAGGAATCTCTGTACAAAGTTTTGGAAGTACTAAAGCCTCAAAATCAAAGGTAGGTCCCGCTTGACCTTGAGGTTTGATAAGACATTTCGTCTTACCTTTGGTATTGGAAGATGTCATTTGATTTAAGCCTTGAATAGAAGTAGAAAAGAAGCTTTTCGAAAGACCTAAACGATTTAGACATTTTTCTGAAATAAAGTTTGCCTCTGAGGCAGAATCGAGTAAGATACGAACTGGTTGGTAATGTCCCCTTGAGTCTAACATGTCAGCTACAACGGTAGAAAGTAGAAAAGTGGAATTTTTGGAAATCATTGTCGCATGACAGTTTGTGGAATGGCTTCCTGACATAGGGGTGCTATTGGAATTGGAAAGTGGAATATTAACGTTCTCTGGAGGATAAGAATCAACACTCACAGAGGGCGCTACTGGTTGTGGAACGTGAAGAAGACTGTGGTGCCTAGCTCCACACGTAAAGCAGTTGTAGGAGGAGGGGCAATTCACGGTCTGGTGAGCAAAATGTAAGCAATTTTGACATAGATTCACCTGCCGAACATAACCCATCCTTTCCTGTGGACTTTTGTTTTGAAATTCGATACATTTCGATAATGCGTGATTCGAAGAACATAGGTAGCATTTTATTTTTGAATTAAAAGTTCTGTTCTGATTATTTTGTATTTGAGGGTTGCTGCGTTGATTGCTATTTTGTAAAGTATTTTGTTGATTTCTTGAATTTGAACTTTGATTTGAAATAGTTGTATTGAAAGCAGAAGGTGAATTAAAATTATTAAAACTGTTTCTCTGAAAACTGTTCTGTTGAGGATTACGCGTAGTTTGAGGTTGTCTAGGGGTTTGATTTTGCCTACTAAAACTGGGCATTTGCACTACAGATTCGAGCGCAACGCAATGATTTTCTATAAACGTGTAAAGATCAGTGTAGGACGGAATTTCTGAATTGTTTTTCTCTCTACTATAGTAAAGTTCGAAATCAGTCCTCATCTTGACTTCAAGTTTTGAGAGCATCATGTTAAAAGTAAGAAAGTCCCATTCTTTTGTAGGAAAACCAAGCTCATTTAAGATGGCTAGATTCTCAGAAAATGTATCCAACATGGAACGTAATTCTTTCCCAGAACTGGATTTAGTTGAAAGAAAGTTAATAGCATTCAAAGCGGTAGTAGCAATAATTCGTTTATTTTGTTACCTCTTTACTAAGGTTTCATACGCAATGTGATAATTGCTATCTGCGAGGGGAATGGTTTTTACTAGAGAAAGGGCTTCATTCAGAACAGAACTCCGCAATTGTTGAAATTTCTCTATATCACTTAAATCAGAATTTTGATGTACCATGACTTTAAATAAGTCAAACCAGTGTTGCCAGTCTTTATAATTACCATTGAAAATTGGCAACCGTGGTTGTGGAAATGATCTTGTATTTGACCTCTGAACAATATTTTGTTGGTTAGGGTTGCCTACGTAATTGACAGGGTTGGCCCTAAAAAGGTCGTAGTAAATACCCTTACATTCATAATAAAGGTTGTCAAAGTCTTTTCTAGTTTTATCCTGCTCGTCAAATGAAAGTTTAAACTCTTCGAGAGAGCCAATAATTTGGTTATGAAAATTATAGAATTGAGCATGACATTCTTCGACGTCTTCATATCTGGATTTAAACAAAAAGTGAAACGCTGTATCCGACTTCGCTTTCAAAGCTACCTCGTGAGCTTCCGCCATTTGGTTGAAGCTCAAAAGCCTTTTGTCGCAAAGTTTTTTCTGTTTTTGCGTAGACATTTTTGTTTTTGAAAGTTAATTTGTTTTTAAAATTACCCAAAAAAATGCTTAAAATATAGCTTAAAATACAACCCGAATTTTAGCAAAAATTAAACAATTTTATTATTTTAATTTTATTAACTTTTTTCGAAAATTTTGAAATGAAGTGTTTGTAAGTTTGTCTGTATGTTATTATTTGAACATATCCCTTAAAAAAAAACTTTTATGTCTCACCAAGGATTGAACCCCGCACCTTTCGATTCCAAGTCGCACACTCTGTGCATACGACTAGCGGTCCCGTCTGAAAGTTTTTAAAAAACGACGGTATTCGAAGACGGCGACACTTGCACCTGCGCGTTAACGCGACACCTGTAAAATCGATAATTAGAAAAGTAGGTGGAAGAACCGCCTTAAAATTTTCACTTTCGGCGTATTGACGCCACTTTTACTGAAAATGTAATGAACAAAGCGATCAACTTTCTTTGATGAACTAGTAAACTATACGAAATATGTGCATTGGCTCTAGCTATTTTTGAACGGTAATAAACACTTCGATCAACTTTGAAGGAACATATCCCCAACAGGTCCTAAAACAATATGGTCTGATAATTGAAATTGAAATAAATTTTGAAATTTGAAATAGAAAATAGAAATTTGGAATTTTTGTAGGAAATTGCTGAACCACAGGAGTCTAGGTAGTTTGGAACACTAATAATTTGGGTCGAAGGGCCATTAAATGTGCGTGCAAGGGCTGAAAAATAACGGAATTTCCTTCGATAGGTCGCCGGTATTGGCTTCACAAGCACATTTAAAAATAATTGTCGATATTGACGATTGAAAATGGAAAGTTACGATACATATGGAATTTTATATGAAAAGGCACCTACCTCGGACTCTCTTGCAGCTCCAGTCGACGTTTAAACGTCCAGTTTTTTCACCTCAAATTCACTTTTTTCGGGAACGTGATTTTGCTAGTGTCTTGTTGTGACGGTGGTTCTTTGCGCACTCATCGCGGCGCTGCTTGTCTTCCACGTGTCCGGTGCCGTGAAACCCCATATGCATATTTTAGAGCGCGAAAATTTAAACTATTTTTAACGCGCAGAAAAGGAAAAGAAAATGAAAATTAGGAAATTTCTTGCTTGCACCAACAAACTTATTAATAACTTGCTAATAATTCACTACTTTAATCCGCCTATTAACTTCGCGTTAACATCTAGCGATCACTACCATTGGTTATCTTTGACTGGCTCATGCACGACGTCCTGCCCTATATATAAGGGTCTGCCACGGATCACCTAACAAACAGATAGGGAACTCAGGTGGTGGGGGGTGCTACGCGCATCTTTTACGCAGCCTGCCATGTTGGGGTCAACCACTCCAGAGGCGCATTCTGTATTTCAATATTTTTTAAACTTTTAGTACGTGTTGTAGATGTGATTTTTGTATTTGATATATGTTATTTTTGATTTTAAACAATGGGAACGGTTTGTGCCGTAAGAGACTGTAAATCCACGCAACGGTATACTCTTAATCGAAGTAATTTTCGATTTCCGCAGGATCCTATAAGGCAAACTTATACATTTTATCTTTCGATTTTTTTAAAACTTTTGTCATATCCTATACAAGGTGTTCAATAATTAAATGTCCTATGAGATGAATCTGTAAATGATTTAAGTACAAAGAGTTCTTAAGGACATATAGATCTGCAACCCCTTTGATTTTGTTTTTTTATTTTTTTTATACTTTTGCAGGATTTGTTATATTTATCTCAAATTTAAAAATGCGCCGCCATTAGATCCTAAAAAACAAGATATAAACTATGCTTTGTTTAGAAAGTTTTTGGTGTTTTGTATGAAACAGCGGCATAAACTCAGTTTGTAGAAAAGGGAAATTTGTAGATTGGTATTTTGATCCTTAAATTAAGCAGAGGTTCACAAATTAAAAGGGTAGGGGACAATTGGCCGCAGCCGATTATCCGCGGCCGATTCGCCGCGGCTGGCTGATTGGCCGGGCATCGTTTTGCCACGGGGAAATTTCTCCGCCATTCGAATTGCCGCGGGGACAATTTGCCGCGCCAACAATTCGCCGCGAGATTTTTGTTTCATGATACTACATTTGTTTTATTTACCTTGACTTCATATAATATTTTTTTATAAAAATAATGTTTTCAAACTTTCCAACTATTTATTTGGTGGTAACTATACAATCCAGCATTTTTTAATTGGAAAATATAAATAAAATGACAAATGTAGAATTGCGGTTTTTGCCATTTATGAACCGATATGCATCAAACTAAAAACTTTAGGATCTTTCAGCGCTGATTATTATTTTTAACTTAAACTAAAAAAAATCGAAAATGGGAACCGACCTGAAACACCAAAAGTTCTGAATTTTATGCATATCGGTTCAAAAATGGAAAAATCCGCCATGTTGTATCGCCATTTTGATTTTTTTAAATTTAAGTTAAAAATAATGATCAGCGACCTTAAAAATCTTATCAGTCCGAGTTAGATACAAATCCGTCCATAAACGGAAAAATCCGCCATTTTCGATCCGCCATTTTATTTATTTTCCTAATAAAAAAAATGTTGGAAAGGTTTGAAAAAAGTTATAATCAAACAAATATATATGAAGTCAAGCTAAATACAACTGTTTAAACAATTCCCGATGGTAACATCATAAAACAAAAAAATCTCACGGTGAATTGTCCCCGCGGCGAATTGGACCACAGCGAATTGTCCCCTACCCATCTAAAGGGCCCTTAATATAAAGAGAAGATAGTCATTTTAGCACTAAATTTATTAACATTTTTAAAACAGATTTTTGGATAATAGGTTTCAATATTTTTAGATATTTTTGAATAATTTTGAAACTTTATTATTACCGTTTTGGTAATGCATAATTCCACAAAATTTTAATGTTCTGTTATAATTTTTAAGAAACAAACAAAAAATCGAAAAAAAAATGCTAAGTTTAACACCCTGTAAAAACAAAGCGGTCTAAATGTAATGCGAAAAAAAACTTTGTTTTGACCATTTCCACAACTCCTTAAGTTTCATGCATCATTTAAATTAAACCCTGTATAATACACTATTATATAACATTTGGTCAAGAGTTTTTGACACAAATTTGTTATAATTTTTTATTATGCTACTATTTACACTTTTAAGAATACATATAAAAACAACATTTTTTTTTAAATATTGGATTTTACTAAATTTTAAAATATTAATTTACCGTGAAGCAATTTTGTGCTAATTGTAAAGATTATTTGGTCACCCTGTATCTCCTTAAACTTTCAATTTTTCAAAAAAACTAATAAATAATATCTGATTCCAGTAAATTAAAAAATTACTCTACAATGTCAAACTTCTTATATTTAAAATTCACAATTTTACTCCTCTTGAAACATAATAAATGTTTTCCCAATACAACAAAAAAGCAATCAATTTTTTTTCTTTTTGTGTTTGGCTGTATGCTGGAAACGACAATATGCTAACGTATTCTGAACGAAGAAGAAGACCTCTTTTTGTGCTTCCCATATTCAATAGAACACATTATTTCCATAGTCCCCTACAGAGGACAAGATATAATATTTTTACGCGGCCGAGAGTCTAAAATTCATTTTAGCTCCCATTTTTAGCAGAACAAAACTAGTTTAATGTTTTTATTGTTTCTGGCAGTAAAAATATTTTTTCGCATCAACAATCTGAAACATTCATATTTTATGATAAATTTATTTTAGTCCGGCTCTGAGTTTGATTCCCAATGCTCAGCCATCGTTGAATTCTCCGAGATCAAAGATGGCCAGCCGGCTTATTTATCTGTTTGTTAGGTGATCCGTGGGTCTGCCTCCTATTCGAGAATTTTCCATCCTTGTTCGATTCAGGATTATTCCGCCCTTTTCTAGAACACGGACCGTTCGCATACCAGTTTGTCATAGAAAACGCAACTAAAACCTAGACTAAGAATACAACCTTAAAATAAATCAACCTAATACTACACTAAACCTAAACCTTGTCCATGGTTTTATTTATGCCTAGGTGCGCGCCTGATTTTCCACCATGGCATTTGGCCATTATATTTTCTACCATGCTCCTAGGAACCACTACTTGATTAATCATAGTAAGGCCATCGGCACTTTCCCAGGCACGTTTAAGGATGCTTTCTTCTACTATCAGTGAATCCCATTGTGCCCACAGTGATTTGAATATCACCCCTTGGTTTGCGATATCTTGCCATGATGGTAGTGGCTTGTTCTCTTCTTTCAATCGCCAGATAGGTCCTACATCTTTGTCGTTAAGTTGTGTGGTTCTAATCGAAGCCGACATCCATTCTTCATCTGGTTCTAACTTTATCTGGCGCACGTAGGTAATTCCTTCTTTCTGGTCAATTTTCCTGCAATGTTTACAATCCTCAGGGCAAGGTCTTCTGGACAATGCATCTGCATTATTATGCACCCTTCCCGCTCGGTGCTTAATTTGATAATGGTATTGTTGTAGCTTTTCTATCCATCTCGCGACTTGTCCCTCAGGTTGTTTCATTTTCATGAGCCACTGTAACGCAGCATGATCCGTTCTAATCAGAAACTCTTGTCCATAGAGATATTTGTGAAAGTGATCCACGGATTTGATAATGGCTAGGAGCTCCTTTCTGGTAACACAATAATTTCTCTCTGGTTTGGATTGCTTTTTGCTGAAAAATTCGATGACCCGTTCTTCTCCATCTTGTACTTGGGAGAGTACTGCTCCTATGCCATCGTTGCTCGTATCAGTATCTAATATGAATGCTTGGTCACATTAAGTATTCCATCTGTAAGAAGCTTTATCTTCTGTAAGTCTATGTAATGGAGACGCTATTTTGGCGAACCCTTCTACAAATCGTCTGTAGTATGTACACAGACCCAAAAAGCTTCTCAATTCATGTTTGTCACGAGGTTGAGGCCATTCTTTTATTGCTTGTAACTTCTTTTCGTCAGTATGGATGTTTTCTCGTGAAACGACGTGACCCAGGAACTCAACTTTTTCTTGGAACAGAAAACATTTCTTTGAGTTTAATTTAAGATTTGAGTTCCTGATTCTTGAGAATACTTCCCGTAAATGGTCTAGATGATCTTGAAATAATTTCCCCATCACTATGACATCATCCAAATAGACTAGGCAGGTTTTCCAAGTAAGGCCTCGTAGAACGACTTCCATTAGTCTTTCAAATGTAGCTGGGGCATTGCATAGGCCAAATGGCATCACATTAAACTGATAAAGTCCACTGCCAGCAGAGAATGCTGTCTTCTCTTTATCTCTTTCAAAGATTCCTACTTGCCAATACCCACTTTTCAGATCAAGAGTAGAAAACCAATACGATCCTGCCAACGTTGTTAATGTGTCGTCTATTCTTGGCAGTGGGTAACTATCTTTCTTGGTCACATCGTTAAGTTTCCTGTAGTCGACACAAAATCTAGTACTTCCATCCTTTTTAGTGACCAACACCACAGGAGATGACCAAGGACTTGATGACTCTTCAATAACACCGTCACTGAGCATTTTATTAATAAGATTGTGAACTTCTTCTTGTTTGGCCATTGGTAGTCTTCTTGGGGGCTGTCTTATCGGTTGGGCATCGCCAGTGTTGATGGAATGTTGAATAAGGTTTGTGCGTCCCGAACTACTCTTAGTTTCAAAGATATTGCTTTGCTCTTCTATAAACTCTCTCGCTTTACTAAATTCTTCTGGAGTGAGATGTTGCCAAGTGGACTGAAATTGCTGAAGTACCTCCGTTGGTAACTTGCTTTTATCCTCCGAAGTTGGCTCTTCACATCTTGTTACTTTCTGGACTGGCTCAAATAATGCTACCACCTCCCCCTTATCAATTTTTACACTATTTGAGAAAAGATTGGCGACTCTAATCGGGATGTCTTTATCGGTTTTAACTAGTGCCTTTGCAACGAGGTAGGTGTTGGGTGTGTTCTGTTTGCTTATGAGTCCGACGCAGCTTGATGTTTTACTTTCTAGCCTCCCAAAAATTATGGTCTCACTGTTACCGACCAGTCTTGTGCATACTGCCACCACCTTTATTGGTTCTTTATTGAAGTGACTATTTCACAAAATGAACTCTTCATTCCCAAATCTTAGGGTATTAAGTTTATTATCAAACGCAAATTCATGTTTACTTATCAAGTCCATTCCCAAAATAAATTCATCTTCTATTTCGGCAACTAATACAGTGTGGCGAATCTTCAATCTTCCCAGCTGTAGGTCTATATCTGTCTGCCCCAACACGTCGGCGGATTCTCCAGTCACAGTCTTAAGTGTTATTTTCTTTTCTATTGGTCGAATTTTATATCTCGTTGCAATTTTGAACTTAAGCAATGATATGGCAGCACCAGTGTCTACTGTTATATTAACTTTTCTCCCATTAATGAGTCCGTCGATGTTAAGACTGTCAGCAGTATGTTTTAGGCTCTTAATAGAGTAAATTTTGGGGGCTCCATTCCGATTAGCCAACACCCGCCCCTCTGCGTTGACTAGTTTTAGTTTTCCTGATCTCTTCTTCGGTACTCTGTCCCGCTAGATGGCGAGCGAGACCTTATCTGGACGCGACAATCGCGTCTAAAACACTTTACATTTGGAGGGGATCGTCTGCTTTCTTTCAAAGAGTCAATCTTCTCTTCAGTGATTGAAACATTTGGTTTAGCGTTTTTGAGTTGACCTTATGTCCATTGCTCATTTCTTCTCCCTCCTGAATTGAAAAAGCTCTTACTTTTGGCCTGGACATATTATTTGATGATTCAATTTCAAGCGCTCGAGTCAACACTTCACTGCTGTTATGGAAGCGTTCTCGATGAAGTAACTTTGCTAAGTCCGTGTCTCGTAATCCGTTAATAAAGCGATCTACCGTGAAGGGATCTCTGTAATTTTCTGGCATTTCTGGGTAAGCTAAATACATCAGCCTCCTGATATCTGCTTCATACTCTTGCAATGATTCTCCTGGTCTTTGTTGACGAATATTTAATTCTGACCAATGTAAATTTCGCAAGTGTTCGTCTCCATACCTTCTTTCTAACGCTGCCACTAAAGCATTATAATTCTGTTTTTGTTCGACTGGAATGGACCGTAAACGTCCCAGAGCAGGTTCTCGTAGAGCTATTAACAAAGCTCTAGCTTCTTCTTCATCATCCCAACCATTTGCAGCCGCGACAGCTTCAAACTGTTGTTTGTAAGTAGACCAGGAAGACGTACCATCAAAATTTGGAGGCTTAATGTTGTGGTTGGAATTTACAACACATCCTTGAGCTTTTATTTTGTTGTGTTCTTTCTGAAGCTGTATAAACTGTTTTGACATGTCCTGGAATTTTTTTTTCTATGGTTTGAAAAACTTCTTCCCTAACATTCTGTAGTTTGGTCTCCACTTTTTCTTCAACATTTTGTACCTTTTCCTCAACATTTTGTACCTTTTCTTCTACATTCTGTAATTTATTTTGTACCTTTTGTTCCACACTATGCATTTTTTGAGTTATTTCTTCCTTAAGATCTTCGGTTGCACTCTTGAACTCTTCTCTCAGCTGTTCGGAGTTGCTCTTTATTTGATCGAAGTTTTCTTGAATGCCATCTAATCTTTGCTCAAATGTCTGTTTCATATCGTTCTGGTTTTGTTCAATGGTCTGTTTCATATCGTTCTGGTTTTGAGCCATTTGAGCTGCTAGAGCCTGCATCATTTTAGTTAGATCTTCCATCGTTGCTGATCCTTGTCTAGTAAGCATCAACTTCCTGATAAATCACTTAAAATGTTTATTTTTGGTCTATGAAGCTAATGTCGTAGTCGGTTTTTTTTATTATCTCCTCTGACTCTTAAATAAGACCTAATGGAATGTTCTGGAATATACCAGTAAATGTCACTCTTTCTGCTCCTAGGCAAATGTAGAAGTCACTTTTTGATTATCTCTTTGGATTCTCAAATAGACCGTCGTAGAATGTTATGGAATATTCTAGAAATAATTTCTAACTCTTACTTTTAAAATAACTAAGCTACTGTCGAAGTCGGTATTTGTATATCTCTTCTAGTTTTTGAATAGAACGTCGTAGAATGTTATGGAATCTTCTAGAAATTATTTCTAATTCTTACTTTTTAACTAACTAAGCTAATGTCGGAGTCGATTCTTAAATATCTCTTTTGGTTTTTTGAATAAATCAATATCGATCTTCTTCGAATATTCTGGAAAAATCACTTACTGTTTTTCTGTCCAATTGTCCTAGCCGGTGGTACTATGTAAGGGTAGTCTTTGCACTATTCAGTTCTGAATATTCTGGCAAAATCACTTACTGTTCTTCTTTTCAATTGTCCTAGCCGGTGGTACTATGTAAGGATAGTCTTTGCACTATTTATTTCTTTTAATCCCACTTCTGACACCAATTGTTACGGGTTCTCCACAACAATTAAAACTCGCAAATGTCAAAAACAATACGTCAATTTATTTCGACAAATTATGTACAAAAACACGCACTTAAACTTAATAACTTGCTAATAATTCACTACTTTAATCCGCCTATTAACTTCGCGTTAACATCTAGCGATCACTACCATTGGTTATCTTTGACTGGTTCATGCACGACGTCCGGCCCTATATATAAGGGTCTGCCTACTATTCGAGAATTTTCCATCCTTGTTCGATTCAGGATTATTCCGCCCTTTTCTAGAACACGGACCGTTCGCATACCAGTTTGTCATAGATAACGCAACTAAAACCCAGACTAAGAATACAACCTTAAAATAAATCAAACAAATACTACACTAAACCTAAATAAATTCTAACTATAAAATATAAATAACTTAAATTTGTAACAATATCTTTTTTGGCGAACTGTAGACGCCTAAAAACATTAGCTTTATTTGGAGGAGAGCCCAAGCAACATGGAAAAATAATTTTAATAGCTCCAGTAATGAATCCAGGGAGAGGGCAGGGGGTTTGACCCTCCTCCTTGATATAAAGCTTGGATTTTTTGGTTCTGGTAAAAAAATAACGCAAATTCTTATAAAATTATTATTTTTTTAATTTTTAAAAAACTTTATTTTCCAAAAATTTTCACCTGAGGCGCATTTTATTTGCATATATAGGGTGTTAGTTTACTAAAAACATCGGTACTAAAATATATTTTTAGACTTGCAGTTTGCAAGGTATATGACTGTGCGTCGCTCACGCTGTAATTTCTTTGTTCGATTAGGCTTGCTCCCAAATCTCGCGCAGATCGGCTTCGCTTGCTCTCAGTTTGGAGACGAATCAACGGGTTTGGATCAAAACAATAAACATAACCCTACTTTTTTCATTGTGTTTTTCTTTTTCCGTTTCTGTGTAGTGTAACAAAACAAACAAAATAAATAGGAAAACTTGTAAAGAAAGCCTAAATTTAGGGCGTTGGAAGGATTTTATCTATTTGGTCAAGTTGTGAAGGCAAACAAAAATATCTACAGGATTTCTTGTAGTAATAAAAACAAAAATTTTGAGGGTTTGTAGTAAAAGCGCCTTTGATTAGAGATCCCGCTCGGAGCGCCCTGTTTAGGATTTGGAGCTATCGGTCGAGGGCAGTTTTGATCAAAAACGGTATAATATACAAGCTTTTGAGTATATAATAATAGGGACTTGTTGCAATAAGGCCGGGCAGTAATTGTGCCGGGCACTATTCTGACAGATTCGCATTATAAGAACAGCTGTCTTCTTTGAAAATTAGGCCTACCACTAAACACAAAAACATTTTAATAACGTCAAAATAATGTTTAATTTAAAAACATAACGTTAGGTTGGATGTTAGTTCTAACATCATATTCATAGTGAAAAAGAAGCTTAATAACCCGTTTTCTGACGTTATATAATCTTATGTTTTTATAACGTTTTTTATAGCGTTTTTCGAACGTTAAAAAATATTGATTTTTAACAGTGAAAAAGAAATGTTTTTCTAACATTGAAAAATAAATGTTTTTTTAACAATGAAAAAATATATTTTGTTCAAATATCTCTAAAGATAAGGTAACATAAATAACGTAAATAAAATTCTTCTATTTTGGAAACGCAGGGCAGTAACAGTCTATTGAGGTTTTCGTGAACTCAGTAAAGGAAATTCGGATCAGTAGCTTCTGAAAATAAAATTTAAAATTCTATGTAAACAATAATTTTGTGTGTAAAGTGCCTCAATAATTTTTTAGTAAGTGCCTCGCTTAAGGTCCGGCGGCTAATCGTCCGCGGTGAATTGTCGCATTTCCTGTCTGATTACCTATAACGTTAGGTATGCGATATTTCATACAAAACCATTTGTTTTTTTTTGTTTACGTTCTTACCTTATGTTGTGTTGCTTCATTTAGATCACTGCATACACATTTGTTGTTCTTTAACTATACCATATTTCTCACACAACTGGAGTAATATTTCGATCCAAATATGTATTCACTCTCAATATTAATAATTGTGCTTTTGATTTGCCATGTTTGTTTCTACAAAAAGCAAATATTTTAACCAAAATTACACAAAGCGGATCTGCTGCCGACTCGTATCAACTCGCAGCGAAACGCAACTACTAGAAATGGAGATGTGGGCCAGTCATCTAAGACAGTTAAAAAGGCAAACATCGCAAACCGGACTGTATCTACGATTTTTTTATATATTGTTAGGACCCATGAGACTAAGTTATGCCCAATTTTGCAACCCTCAAAACCCTGTGATACTCAAAAAACCTCAAAAGTTTGAAACTTACTTCAGTTTTTTTGAAAAAACAGACAGCATTTTTCGAATTTAATTACTCTACACTTTTATAAATTCAACTAAATTTCCTACAATCTAAGCCCAACTCGAACCTTCTAGGCCAATTCGTTATTGAAATACAGCCAATCAAATATCGACAATTTTTTTGAAAAACTAAAAATTTATGAATATGGTCATATTCCAAACCACGTATCGGCTAAACATTGGCTCTAGAGAAAAGTCATGAGAAACAAGGTTGTAGAGAATTTATTCAGCTTTAATTTGATGTAAGAATCAGGCCGCTAGGCGTCGCATTTTCCTCAAAAACCGAAATTTAGTAAAACATCGAAGTTTGAAGGGTATCATGCAAACATATTTTATTAAACGTAATTAAAAATAAACAACATAAATATAATATGTATAAACCATAAAATGTAATAATACAAAAACCCTACCTTACTTGGCCCTCTTAGAAGGACCGTGCCTCATCCATTCCGGATCAGTCGGAGAGGGGGAAGGAGAACGAGGAAGGACATTCTCTGAAGATGGAGGTGGGTCCTGATATGTTAAATCGTCCAATTCCTCGTCCTGCTTATCCAGGATGATGGGAGCAACGTTGCTGCAGCTTCGCCCTTGGCAAAAGGAACAGAGGATGGAGCACTTCAGTTCTGCTTTTCTGCAGGTGCAGGATCCTATGCAGCCTTTCTTGCATCTGCAATCAACCATTTAAGCAGATTGTGAGGGGAGGGCTCTGCATGCATAGTTATTGGCATAAGACCCTGTTGACTGGTGGTCCATTCGCAGTCGGATGGATTTTTCTCGACCCCCAACCATTTTTCGACCTGGTGGTAGGTTCTCCAGAAATGATATTTGGCAGCTTCTGTAGTTGGGGGGAGGCGGGCAAGGTTTATTTTGGCTATTCCTACCGATTTTACGAATGCCAAGTATTGCATGCTGTTCAGCGTGCCCTAATCCCTTCTATAGAGGTTTAAGAAAATCTTCTCGCCAGCATTTCCTACTTCATCCTGCGTCGAGTTTGGATCAAAGAAAATAGTGGTGAGATCTATCCAGTGGGGATTTTTTTATAGACATTTGCACCACTTCATTTTGCCTTGGCAGCATTTACACCGCTCGCTGAAAACATTATCCCAGGAAACAAGGCGTTCACAGTGGTTCATGGTGGTTACCACCTGCACAATTTTTTTTTTAAATTGTCGATATTTGATTGGCTGCATTTAGGCCTAGAGGATTCGAGTTGGGCTTAAATTGTAGGAAATTTAGTTGACTTTATAAAAGTATGAAATAATTAAATTCGAAAAATGCTGTCTTAACATAGTTTTTTCAAAAAAACCAACATTTTGAGGTTTTTTGAGTATTACGGGAGTAGCACAGGTTTTTGATGGTTGCGAAATTGGGCATAACTTAGTCTCATGGGTCCTAACAATATATGAAAAAATCATAGATACAGTCCCGTTTGCGATGTGGGATGTCTTAAATGACTGGCCTAATGGCCCGTTCTTGTAGTGGGACTATGGCAGCGCCCTCTATAGTATATATTTTTTTATTGTTTAAAAAACAAAACATTTATTAGCTTTATATATCTTAAATTCAACGTTAGAAGTGAGATCTAGGAAAAACATTATAAAAATAACCATAGATATATGGTATTATTATTAATGTTAGTGAAATTATGGTTTTTTTAATGCTGGTTTCTTAACGTTATTAAGAAATATATTTTTGGTAATGCTTTTACATGAAATTTTCGTTAGGATTTTCTAAATGTTTTTTTAATGTCAAAAGTTGACTTAATTTTAACACAAATTTGTGTTAGAAAAAAAACATTTTTTTTCAACATTTATTTAACGTTTTTTATGATTTTGTGCTTAGTGGGCTTTGTGTATTGTAGAGCCGGAATTATTAGTGCCGCCACTATTAATGGAAAATAAACAACTGGATCTATAAATTCGAGTTTGGTATGTCAATTTTGAAAGATCAACTGTCAGTTTTCAATGAAAAATTGTCAGAATAGTGCCCGGCACTATTATTGCCTGACTTTATTGCAATAACTTTCTAATACATACCAGACAGAGATTATATTTATTTGCATTGCGAACGAGATTTAAAGCAAATACGTTTTATGCCAATAATATGCCATACTTTGCTGAACGCAAATCTCAATATCTGTTTGAATACACTCGAATGATGTCGTCGTAAATTTTTTTGTAAAACTATATTGGAAAATATTCTAGCTATATTTTTCGAACATATAGAGGGTGGCTCTAAAAGAGAGTGATTAAAAGAAGTTTTCAGCCTTTGTGGACTTCTATTTTAAATTACAGATTCAGCAATCAACGTCCTCAAGGCCAGAATTTTTTTTCCCATTTTTGTAAAAGTATATTTTATTTTAAAGCATTATTTAACTTTAATATTCTGGCCCTGAGGAGGAGGCCGAAGGCGTCGAAACGTTGGCTTTTGAATTCGTCATTTAAAATAAAAGTCCAAAAAAGCTGAATACGACCTTTTATTACTACAACCCTGGAGGAAAACCTAACGTCTAAAAGGGAGTATGAATTTTTAAAGAAATACGTTAAAATACGTTTTTATTTTCAACCTGATGTCACAGAAACGAAACCAACGCAAGTTGTTTTAAATTACCTTTGTAAGGAATATTTCGTGAGATTTTGTACAGGCCTTTTAGAGACGCCTTGTATAAACGTACCTATTTTTGTATAGTGTTGATTGGTTAGAAAAACGTCACTTTATACCTATTTTTGTACACATTACATTCTTGCTGCAAAATTTGGTAGCTATATCACGGATCACCTAACAAATGATCCCAGGCTATATGATGTCACTAAATAAAATGTAGCGGTAGGGTCGGAATGGGTACATAGGGGCCCCGGCGGCGTATTTACGTTTCCGTGCTGATTTCACGGCAGCGCTGTTGTGAAATAGACACGGAAATGTTGCAACATATTTGGTTACAAATGCGTGTTGATTTTAAGGCGCCGAGGCTCGAACAAGGCACGGATTTGTATTGAATTACGCAGCGCAGGGGTTTACTTATTTATTAGTGCACATTTGAAACTAAATTGGATTCACGTTGTTTATTAGTTTGATTTTGAGGTTATATGTTTGTTAATATGAAAATTATGGAGCGGTTTAAAAGTATTTTTACTAATATTACTCAAGATTTTGAAATTCTTTGAAGTTTGAAGAACACTATTCCATTAACTATACCTGCAAAGTTCAGTGTTCATTGTCTCACACCGGCAACTACGACGACAGATGTTGATTTGTTATTAATAAATTTAAATGATTTTCACTTGATTTCTAACCACATGAAAATAGAAAGTTTCAAAAACCTAACCTAACAAAAGCTAATCAATCAAATCTAACCGAACCGAACCAAAGCAAACTGAACCAATAATTAAAAAAAAACTTTCCTTTGGTTTGGTTCGGTTCGGTTTGATTCAATTCGGTTCGGTTCGGTTCGAATTCACATCCTCTAGGATCCCGGGTAAGAAGTCAGGAAAGTTTTTTTTTATTTTTAAATTATTGGTTCAGTTTGCTTTGGTTCGGTTCGGTTAGATTTGATTGATTAGCTTTCGTTATGTTAGCGTTTTTACCTGACAGTTGAATACGCTTTTGTAATAGTTTAATGAGCGATGTTCTCTTACAGATCCGTGCTCATTTCGAGATCAAAACTCTTAAAATCAACACGTATTTGAACCCAAATATATTGTAACATTTCCGTGTCTATTTCAAAACCGCGCCGACCTGAAATGAGCACGGAAACGTAAATACGCGCCCCGGCGGGAACGCAGTACCAAGAGCCCCGTAATCAGAAAAAACCAAGGCGTGTTTTCTCAAGTGATTATAAACTTCTTATCGAATTTGACCTAAATTGATTGGGCTCAGTGGCAGTTCAAATTAGTTTATGCTCTAAAGTTGGCTATTAGATTTAGATAAAGTCCGCCGCAGGCGAAACTTTTTGAAAAAAAAACATTCTGTAAAAAAAATTAAGTGTTAATTTTTGTGATTTTTTTAATGTAATGTAAATTTTATCAAAAATTGCAATTTAGGTATTAATTACTTTTTACTAGAAGTAATGATTATAAGCTTTACCTTAAGAAGGTGGGTCTCAGACTCCTCAGGTCCTCCCCAGATTTCGTCGCACGGATTATTGAATTTAAACAGATAGGATTTGTCCAAAGTTAAAGTGGCAAATCCAAAATAGCCGCCGACGGACCTTTCAGTTTGACATTTCGTTATCTGGTTTAGAAATCTCAAGTCTTGTCGACACTGTTTTTCTTTATTTGTATTTTTGCCAGTTTTTTTTTAATTAAATTTGGGATAAAATCTAAGTGTTAAAAACTGTTCAAGGTCTTAAAACATGACTTTTTCATTAGAGTAGGGAAAGTCCAAGCATTTCTTTCTTTTTCATCAAAAACACAACAAACATAACTACAACTTCTCCGCCATTTTGAAAAGGCCGCGCTAACATCAAAGTATAGTAAGTTTGGTTAAGCTGCCTAACGTATTGCCTATTCTACTTTAGTCAAATTTTCAGCTCTTTTAATGGTAATGTCAAACGCATGGTGTACCCACTGTATTTTGGTTGGTTGTGAAATTCAATCTCTAGATGTTCTATTATTTTTGCTCAAAGTCCGTCTTCGGAAACGCCACGTGATCACTTGATAGGAATATAAATGAACACAACAACAAAAGAGGTTATTTCAAAAGAACATAACTGGATGGTGTTATTTAGGCCACTATAAACCATTTAACAACCACACATAGTAGTTTAAATATAAACTAAAGTAATCATAGTAATATTATCTTCTTAATTGTGATCATTATCAAATAATGACATTCTATGACCAGAACAACCTAACGTTTACTCTTACATCCAAGCCCAAAGTAGCCCTGGCCCTAAGTGGCCCTACCGCCAGCGACCCCAGGGCCCCGTCTGGGTGACTGGGGCCCCGGCGGGGATCCCCGCCCTTCCGTCCGTGCCAGTCCGGGCCTTTGTCGGGGAGACCGGGGCTTACTGTAACACGGGGCAACGAAAAACGGGCCAAAATCAATTTCTAAACAGGTGTGTTTAAATCAATATGGTTGGCTCTGGACAGCGGGTGAAGTCGGTGCAGTTTTTATGCTTTAAGCCGGAAAACATATATTTTGGGGCAAGTTGTAAGTAACACTGATTTGTTTGTGGAAAACTATGATAAAAACTTTTTTTTAAATTTATTTGTAAAGAAGTGCAAATGAAAAGTTTTTGGTCTCTTTATTTTATTTTTTTACCTGCCACCGATGATATGACGAAAATAAATCAAATGTATCTGCGGCCGGTATAGAGCAAAAACAAAATAGCAACTTTTAAAAAAATGCTTATCTTTTTTTTTTGATTATATATATTGAATAGGAAACACTTTGTATTAAAGGTTTATTAATTTTTCTTATGAAAGACAAGTACTAAACCTATCCACATCAAACTTGAAAATAAAAGAAGGCGGTTCCTGCCCGTGAGGTAGCAATGGGCCACTTATTAAAAGGGTTGTTGGCCATTTTTCCGAATGTTTAATTAATATGAACAGCTGCAGAGATGCAAAGTTCACAAAAGCAGCATTTGCTGCACGTGGCACATAAGACCTAAATATACAAAGCAGAAGCAAAATACAAGAAACTTTTAACCAGTATAAGCAATTAGAGCATAAAAGGAAAATTGGAGTTTTAAAACAGTATTATGGAACAGGAAGTGGTGGCAGAGCGTTTTATATCGAGAGAGAATTAAATTTTGCCAAACTTATTTAGTAATTAAATATATTCCTAATAATATTTTGCTAAACTTCACACCAGCCATTTTACTAATATATTTTGTCCTGAAAAGTTTCACAATCTCCATTTTTAAAATTTATTATTGGTCAAAAAAAATTAGTTACATATACAGGGATGGCCACTTTTGAAGGATATTTAAAAAAAGTTTTGGTTGGAGGGGCCGCCACACAGTGCGGACAAAAATAGGGTTTTTGGACAATAATCAATATCTTTGTTGTTTTTCAAAAAAGTTAATTTTTTTATAGGGTATGTCATAAAATGTAGTCTAAAGGTTAAAATAAGTAAAACTTTTTAAAATATATATATGTCATTTTATTTAAAATATTAAAAAAATAAATTAAAGTACATTCAGTCTAACCTACAGTTACGTTAAAAATAAAAATCAATTTACTTTTGTGTTAGAAATTAAACTAAAATTATTTTTTTTATTCGCATTCATGGGCGTAGTTAGGATGGCTTGGGGGGGGGGGGGGGGCTAAGTCCCTTCCAGAAAATTAAATTAGCAACCCCAAAATAATTATTTTTACCATACACACACACATTGCACCCTCAGTTTCTTTGTTCTTAAAGATGATTCTAAGAAAGCCGTTTTAGGCCGTCCACGACTCGGTCCGGGTACAGCCTCTGTTTCCGAATCTGTATTTTTTGATTTTTCTAAATCCGATATAATATCTTTATTTAACCTTTCGAAATAACGGTTTTAAAGAAAATAAATTTTGATTCGTCCCGATAACTTCCATTTGAGACTGCGACTTTTGCAAAAATTTAATGATGCCTTATTTAGAATTGTAATATTTGTCAGAACATTCTTCTAAACCCAACAAGGGTTGAATTTTTTTGAAAATATTTAACGCCTTCAGATTTTCGTGAGAGGCCACTCATTATCAAGTCTGAATGTTTTATGCTTATGCGTTCTAAAAGTAAAAAAAAAGTGATAAAATTGTATATTATCTTCTTAGGGACTTAAGTGGCACTTTTATCCCGAGAAGAAAAAATTGTATGTAGCTTCAGTGCCATTTTTGACACCTTGCTGCCGCCATTTTTGACGTTGATGAGAGCTGTCATATTTTTATATTTGTCCAAATGGCGACAAGACTCGTTTTAAGGCTATACCTAAATAGAAGATGATGTGACGCCTCTCAACCGGGATGGTAACCAATGTGTTATAAATTATTAGGATTGAAATATATTATTTAAAAAAATACAGCACCCTTAGTAGCACCCTGTAGCAAAAAATATTTATGCTGTCTTTTTGCTAATTCATTGGACTAATATTTAGGATATATCCTAGACCAAAGAAGATATATATTTTCTTTGCCCAGACCTTGCAAATCTTTGCAATTTTTTATAACCTTAATAAAATTTAAAAAAGATTTTTTTTGTAAGCATAACAGTTTTAATTAAATTATTTTAAAAGCGAGATGTCAATTTGACAAAATTTTATTTAAACAAATAGCGTAAATATATATCACTGTAATACTTAAAGAAATTTTTTTTTATATTTAAATGCAGAACCAGTACAATTAATTTTCTGATAGGTATTTTATACGATTTTTTTGTACCTGTTTTAAAATAACGACTTTAACTATTTATTTTGTTTACTTTCGCAAGTGTGACTAAAAAATAGGTTATGATTACAGATAAACTGGACATTTATCTATACTTTTGCAATATTAAAACTTTTAAAATGTAACCTCAGTTTTTCGAATATTGCCCACAGGAGCCCGCACTGTGCGCCACTTCTTTTCTGCCTAAAATTTCAAGATCTTCAAATAAACCTAATTTCCACATAGCACAATCACGTGTTTAATACTTAAAAAACGCGTGAGAAAAAAAAACGTTGATTTTAAAAGATGCTAGAAAAAAACGTTTTTTTTATATATGAAAACAAGCTTTCATCATTCATTCACTTTATAAAAAATAACGTTGCTAAAAACGTTGTAATAACGCCATTATCAAATCAAAACAGAAATGTTTTTACGTTATTTTCAAATAAATTCTAAGTAGATTTTTATCAACGTCAACATCACATTAGGTTCACGCCTTTACTACACGAATTTTAAAAACATACGGATGATTTTCGCTACGCGAAAACATCCGTATCACTTCACAAATTAGTTTATTAACAAATTTACTTCGTAAATTTGTCTTGAGAAAAATTTGCTTCGCAAATTAGTTTATTAACAATTTTGCTTTGCAAATGTTTTACATCCAACACTTTTAAAACTGTTGCAGCATTGATTTTCGCTAAGCCTCTCGCCTGATTTTGTGTTTAATTATTTATAAAAATATGTTTAACAGTATTTCTATTGATATCGTACAATAACATTTGGGGGATTGGAAACAAAATCATTGTCTACAAGTTTCAAACCAAGAATTTGGGGAATTATTATTGGTTCATAAATTTGCGTTAATAAAATTTGCTTCGCAAAGTTTCTTTTGTCATTAAGTTGCGTTGGAAGTTTAATTTACCAGTATTAATTTAAGTTAATATCGAACTCATACACAGTTATTAAAAACTGCATTTTTATCCCTAAAATGTGTAACTCTCGCTTTGCTCATGCGACAGACTCACGGTCTCTAAAAATTACATATTTTCCTTGATACTTGATCAAGTATCATTTCCTCATAAATCATTAATCTTTTATTCTATAAAATCTATAAAATCCGTTTAGTGGTTCAAATAATAATTGTTATTCCAACTGTTGCTTTAACTTCTGTCTGCAATAATTTCCTTATAAATTCACTGAACCGATTTCAATAATAAAAAAGAAATATTGCTCTTTGAACAAAACAATTGACATTTTTAAATCCAAGATGTTGGAAAATAAGCCAAATTTGTCCTTCTTGGAAGGATCACTTATTTGTATGTTGCGAGGATTTATTTTTTTATGATTGTGAGTGGTGGATCTTATAAATAAATTCAAAAAAGGTTCGAAAAATTTATCGTAATATAAGAAACAACCATCCTTTATGGAGGGTCAAATTCGAATTATTAAGCCATATTATATTTAGAGTTGGCGGAGAATTTCGCGATGATGCTTCTTATTTTACTATCGTTTGAGTAATAATAAATTTATGAGGAATTGAATGCACATAGAAATGGCAAGGCAATTGCATAATCTGTAAAACTTTTCCGAAAAAAATCAAAAAATATAAGAATAAACAGCCTTTTTAAAAAGTTTTTATATCCGCCATTTTGGATTTTACAATGACGGCAAATTTTAATAGTGATCTTTTAAAAGCAATCAATCTGTTCCACTTTATATTTTATTAAAATCGGTTCGGCAAAAATTTATTTATGAGGAAATTAATACAGACAGGATTTAGAAGACAATCGTTACAACCTGTAAAACAATATAGTTGAAAGCCCGAAATCGTTTTTAACGATTCATATCTCGTTGTGCTTAACAAAGATAGAGCTTTTCTACAAACAAAAAAATATCCAAAATTTTCACACGTTTCCAACATAAGAATAAACAAGCCTCTTTCAAGGGTCAAGATGGAGGACAAAAATATACTTTTACATAAATGTCCGATCAATCAATCCCTGCCAACTACTCTTTGCTTTGGTAAAATTGGTGTTATAGTTGGAAAGCTATAACGAAAAACATTTTGTCGGGTTTTTTTGCCTACCAGGAATATTTGAAAAGCGCTCACTTTTATAAATTGTTTTCTTTCAGACCAAATTGATACTTTCAAATATCTTAAAATTCTTACCATAACATACAAACATTTAACATAATATCAGGGTGTAATAATATCAAACTTTAATAGGTGGTAGAAAAGATCAAAAGAAGAATTTTTTCTTATTATATTTTGCATCATACTTCTTTGTTTTTTAGATAAAGGGTGCCAAACTTAACAGTTATTATTTTATTTTTTGTTATAACTTCCTTAAAAATCATAACAGAAAATCGACATTTTCTGAAATTATGCATGACAATAAGGGTAATAAGTAAATGGTAAAATTATTTGAAAATAAATAGAAATACTCAAAAGTAATATCCAAAATAGGGGATTTTGGATATGGCGAAAGGAATGACAGGGGCACAACCTTAAAGACACATGTATGCAATGAATTAGTTCTATAGGAAGAAACCGCAACGAAAGTGGACATGACTACTGAAAAAGCATCGTTAGAGATGTAACAGTCCTAAATAGCTTTACAACAGGCAGTGATCACAGGATGGTCAGAAAGAAAAATTAACAATAAAAATAAACAACTTGACATGAGTAAACTTACAGAAAATAAAGCCATATACAAAGAAATGCTAAACGAACAGCTAACCCAAAACTTAAGATGCGAAAACGAAAATATAGATGAAATAAATGATACGCTGATAAGAAGTCGGAAAAGATGTGGCACAAAAGGGTGAAAAGAGAGAAAATTTTATATCAGAAGAGATAAAGAAACTCATGGAAAAAAGGCGGAACCTGTAGAAAGGAGGAAAGAGAACATCGATAGAATACACAGAAATAAATAAAACTATAAGAAAAATGATAAAAGAAAATAAAAGAAAGAGCCAAGAAATGAAAGTTGAAAGAGTTATAGAAAATAACAGGAATATGAAATGTCTAAGACCGACTCTATATATTATCTATATCAGTGGCGCACCCAGGAATAAGTGCGCCCATGACTATATTATAAATATCACACAGCTATTCTATAAAAAATTATACCAAACAAAAAGGGAACCATCGCGAGAAATCATAAAGAAACTCCAAACAAAAATAAAGATAATAAACTCAGAATTACAACCCGAAATAAGCAAAACGGAAATAAAGAGAGCATTAAAGAAAATGAAAAATAACAAATCACCTGGAAAAGACGGAGTAACGGCAGAAATGCTAAAGTACGGTGGTAAAAATGTAGTTAATACCCTCCATATTCCCCTAAATAAAATTCTAAAAGAAAAAATAATCCCAAACAACTGGGAAGAATCAGTAACCATTATTCTACACAAGAAAGGCGATAGGGCAGACCTAAAAAACTATCGACCTATATAGCTTTTCACGAAAATATTAAAAGATATACTAACAACAAAAATTGACGGATATCAATCAAAAGAACAAGCAGGCTTCAGAAAGGGTTTCAGTACAGTTGACCACCTGCTAACCACGAAAATTCTAATAGAGCGAGCCAACGAATACAACATTCCACTCTATATTGCGTTTATAGACTTTGAAAAAGCTTTTGATAGTATTGAGTACTGGGCAGTAAAAGCATCTTTAATTAATAGCCGAATAGATCACAGATACACATATTTAATAGCCAATATATATAGCGAAGCAACAACATCAATCAAAATCCACGAAGGGACCAAGCCAATCCGCATATGAAAAGGTGTCAGACAGGATGACACAATATCCCCTAAACTATTTAACCAGGCCCTAGAAGATGTTTTTAAAAACTTAGACTGGGAAGAAATAGGCATCAAAGTAAGCGGACAATACTTGAACCACCTAAGATATGCTGACGATATTGCCTTAAAAACAGATCAGAAAGAGGAACTTATAAAAATGCTGGGAGAACTGGATACAGCAGCTAAAAATATAGGCTTGAGTATGAACTACACTAAAACTAAAATCATAACAAACACAGATGAAGATATCACCAGAATAAACCAAAAAATATAGAACAAGTAGATGAATATATATCTGAGACAAATTATTAAACTAAAAAAAGAAAACCAAACAGCTGAAATCAAGAGACGAGTAAGATTGGCCTGGGCAGCATTCGGTAAATTAAGCTACATAATAAAAAATAATCTTCCTGTGCTCACATATGGATCCCAGACCTGGACGCTTACAAAATCAAACATGGATAAGGTAACAAAAGCCCAAAGATCCATGGAAAGACAAATGTTACATGTAAAGCTAACAGATAGAAAAAGGAATGAATGGATAAGAAATAAAACAAAAGTAAGGGATGTCAGAGGAGACGTAGCAAAATTAAAATGGAAATTTGCTGGTCAAATTATTAAACTGAAAGCCAATCGATGGAACAAATGCATTGTAGACTGGAGACCTTGGCAAAATAAAAGAAGTAGGGGAAGACCCCAAATGAGACATGCAGGGACTAGATGGATGAACAGGGCGACAGACAGAGAAGAGTGGAAGATATTGGGGGAGGCCTATGTCCAAAGATGGATCGAAGAAAGCTAAATAGATAGATAAATAGATAGACTTAAAATTATTACCAAAAATCGTTAAAATATAGTGCTAATATTATTATTTTATATTTGTTTTAAGGGTCCTTTAGACATGTACAAAAATCTATTTCAATTTCTTTTGTGTAAATTTAATAGCTCATAAAAATATTAATTCTTAAAAGAATTGAGAAATTTATACGTATTCCAAAGATTATTTGGCCACACTGTATCCTTAACCTATCTATATTTTCTTGGAAAAAAGCAACGTTGTTCAATTTGATATTTTAAAATTCATTTCCTACTTTCCAAACTTGAAAAATGCTATAACTTGGCAAAAACTTATTTGAACTTTTTGTCTGCTTTGGACCTTCCGCACCATCTCTTAAAGATTGGTTCATCATTTAAATTACACCCTGTATTTTAGGTATCATATTTTAATTATATTTTATAAAAGGCCAAGGCCCAAAAGTGGGTATCCATTTCCTGTTTACTGGGTATCCAATCTGAAGGACTGCGTATCCAAATGGATACACAATATAGTCTAAAAAGATGCCTTGCAGACTGATAGGAACTATGACAAAACTATAGGAAAAAATAAAAAACCCGAAATTATAATTTACTCCCCTTCCCTATACATGTAAAGTTATGTAAAAGTAACATTACCAACTGCCAGAAACGCTAGAGAGCTGTGATTTGACAGACTGACAGAAACTAAGAGAAATCTATATAATAATTGAGATAAAAGTATAGCCAAGTTCTCCAATATACATTTTAAAATTAAAGGTTTTTACTAGTTTCGAAAAGTTTTTTTAAATGTTTTGCGAAATATATTTAAAACGTAAAGTTTGGTACCCGTGAATAAAGAAAACAAAATTTTTTCGTGGATAATCGGGTGTAGAAAGGTTTTGTTCCTCTTGTGTTTTTCCGTGGCCAGCTCGAATGCTCTACACCCACGGGGGTTCAAGATCTAATGGCCACCCATTAAGTGTTGACAGTTAACTGTTTCGTGCTTAAGGAACCCTTCAGAACCGTGAATGGTCAATGTAACACCTTTGTAAAGTTGGAGAGACGGTATATAAATTTCATCTTACGATATTGATAAGAGAAATGAAAAATAATGCCTGCAATACGGTATGCTTTAAGCACAAGTGGCGACATCTACCGAATACAAAAGAAACTATGCTCATGGAATAATACAAGAGAAACAAAACCTTTTTATATACGTTTAGCCACGAAATTTTTTTTTTAATATTTAGCCTTGGAATTGGACACTGATTCAAAAATAAAATGTTAATTAGTAATTCATTTAATAACTACTCATTATTTGCCTTTGCCAACCCCTTACAACTGATGTTATTATCACTGGACTTTAATAATAATGTAATTTAATTAAAGTGCCTTTTTATCGCTAAAGTATGTAGCTCCCGCTCCCCTCATGCTAAAAACGTATTGCTTTATAAAAATATTAATGTCACTTTTATCCTTTGAATTTGGCGTGTAAAATACTAATATTAGTTTTTGCCAAACATTCTGTCTAATATATAATCCAAAGAATTAACCTAGGAAGAATTAAATAAAAAATGACATCTGCTATTTTGCAAATTTTATTCTGCTCTTTAAAATGAAAGTATACTATACTATAGTTAAATGTGGCATTTGCGAATTTCTTATCTATGAACCGACAATTTTTAATTTTGGTTACTTTGTTAAGCGCGCTCTATAAAAATGATAAAACTGTTGACTGATTACTATGTAAAAAGGTTCGAGTAAGCGAATGGTGTAACTTCCGTCAAAATCTGACGTATGGTTTTGAAGATATCGTAATTTTTTAAATAAAAATACATGAAATTTATTGAGCTTTTTAAATATTTTGGGATAAATATCAAAAACTATCGGTCCAAGATAATTTATTTTATAATGAAACGAATTGTAGCTCCGGCTCCTCTCATGCTACAGACTTAATGCATCAAAAAAAGTTTTAATTTCAACCAATTTGTGTATATTTCGTTGACGTTTTACAAATATTTTTCGCGGTATTTTATCAAAAAATAAACCTAGAAACTAAAATTTTGTCATAACTTAAAAATGGCATATGTCATTTTATAGATTTTTGTCTCTTCTTTAACATGAAATTAATCCTATTATTATTGGAATTATATTTCAAAAAATATTTGCAAATTCCTTTAATTTTATAAGATTTTTATTAATTTTGGACCGTTTTGATAAATGTTAAGTGCCCTACACCAGCGCCCTCTACATTAAGGTTAAAACTATAAATAAAGTTTTATGTAGAAAGGTTCGGCGAAGTGAGTAGTGTAATTTTTGTCCAATTCGGACCTACTGTTTTAAAGATATCGCGATTTTTGTAAAAATGCGTGTTAATCCGTGTTATTTCCGTTGTGATTTTTGCGTGTTTTTTAGTATTTATTTTTCAAACTCAAAAACGGTACAATTTAGAAAAGTCGAACTTTTTTTAAAAAATATTTTGGTATTTTCTTAAAAAGATAGCAGTTCGAGAACTGTCAAAAAGTGTAAGGGCAAAAAAATTTCTCGATTCAGTATTTTTGGCTGCAAAAACCTTGCATAGTTTTTGAAAAATCCTCAAAACTCAAAAACCAAAAACTAATTTTAAAAACCAACTATACGGTTACCGAACACTCCCTTAGGTTCGCAAATGTTTAAAATTTGGTTAAAATCCATTAAACAGTTTTGGAGTAATGACCAGATATATTTTAAAAAACGGCAAATAAACAGTGAAATTCTGACCAATTTTATTGTACAGTGAAAATGCGTCACTGCAGGGATTCAGAAGAGCCCCAAAATGGGGCACTTGACTTTTTCCGATCTGGCTGAAAAACAATAGGCTTCCTGACCACACATAAGAGTACACTTGTGCAAAATCTCAAGTTTCTAGAATAATCCCCTGGACACTTATGGTGTGCCAACGGAGGTACATCAAAAAAAGTCACTTTTTGACGGTTTTTCCCCTATTTCCCCTACTTGAAATTTTCCGATTTGACCCAAAATTGACATTTTTGGTCTCCCGTAAGTTCTTAATCAGTGCGCCAAATTTCATCCTTCTACGTCGAAGCGTTCCCGAATAAGCGTCAAAATTCTAGCGCGATACACTAGGGGTGCTAGGGACGGAATAATAAAAAATAAATAATAATAATAAAAATAATGTTACGGCCGAGGCGGCTCAAGTAATTGATTTTCGCCACAAGCGAAAATCAATAACGAGACTTGCATGGCTTTTTTACCAAATATTTTTGAGATTTGACTAGAAGCAGCGTCGCCTATTGGCGACATTTTTCACTTTGACGAAATCTATCTGGGAGTGCTTTGGCCTCTAAACTCCAAAACCCAGTTAATGAACTGACCCCTGATCCTTCACGATCACGACGGATCAGTTATTAACCTGTAAAAGACACATTAATATTGTGTGAAAGTCGTTACTGTTGAAACATATTGATTATCCTTTAAAAAAAGCAATGTATGTATAGCAATTTTGTCATACCTTGAGCGCTATTTTTTAAAATTGTCTTGAAGTGTTGTAGTCTAACTAGTTAACTTTTAGAACTTCCTTTCGAGTCACTTTTAATTTTTTTTAAAGTTATTAAAAAACGTGACAAAAAAAGAGGCAGAAAATTATTACTTCTAACAAGTCTTTATCTAGAGGGCTTTTAGAACAGACTTTCACGCCTTTTTTGGTTAAAAGACATAATTATAAAGAAAAAACGTGACAACATTAAAAGCAAAAAGTTAGTAGGTTTGATAAAACTTATTCTAGTGGCGTTTTAGAACATGTTGTGGAGTTTTCCTGAAGGTATCCTTTATTAAAATGAATTAAAAAATATTTGATATCAGTCTATCTTTCTTTAATGTTGGGTTTACTGTACGAGCAAAAAGAATTTCCGATATTTTGGGCGACATTTTTGCAGTTGGGTTTTTCCACATTTAGGTCACTCCAGTGTTCATGTCGTTTTTCTTTTCAACTAATTTGCGTAACCAACGACGTCCCGCCTTCTGAACGCCACATTATTTACAAAAGCACCCCTCTTTTTATAAATTTATACAAAATTGCCAATAAACCCGCCTTGGTGCCAATTCGTTTGAAGTACGTCAGATCTAGGGAAATATTGACGACATTATTGTTGAAACGGAGTGTACATAGAGAATAAAGTTTATCTTTTTTTATGAAATGACCCTCTTTTTGTTAAATTTTTAAAATCTTCTTAAAGTTTTTTCCCTAAAATTACTTCCTTTAACCCCTACCCCTAAAATGTTCCCGATTTGAATCACCTTGTACTTGCAGAAAAACAAAAATGAGATAACTTGTGCTGTCAAAGACTCTACTATTTTACACGTTCAAATTTACATTTGCGATCACTTATACTGTGAGCTGAAAGACTCAAAGAGCACCTTGTTCTTCTTGTTCCCAATTTCCTTATGTTCCACCTGGCGCACACGCTGCCGCCGCGCGGCCACATTGCCTACAGGCCTTACAGCTGTTACTGCATCTGCATCTTTGCTGCATTCATGCCTACCTACATCTTGTAATTTGATAAAACATTAATTGAAAGCAGAGTTGTCACGTTAAACTTTATTTTAATTTCTTTATTAAGATCACAGAAAAAGTAATTGAGACGCTTTAAGCACAAATATCCTTATTTTTCTGTGGCTTTAAGCATTTTTTTTTAACTTTGGGAATTAATGCTAGGTATAGACCTACGGAAACTCATTATAAATGCTAATTCCTCACTCTGATAAATAGTTATTGTTGTTTCTAACCCTGGCTGGGTCCACCACTATTAGAATCAAACACGTAGAGGTAAAATTGAAAACCGAATCAGAAGAGATGTACGTCAAGCTGGCTGCTACAGTGAGAAGTCTTTATTGAAGCTTTTATAAGTGACTGCAAAGAGGGTTTTAGGCAAATTACGAGATGATGATAGCTTGATTACAGCGAGTTGACAGCAATCTACAAGATCCATAAATAGCATTGGCAGCGATCTAAAATTATTCTTAACAAAACTGAATATATCGTCCCTTATTTTACAAACGGGCGTATATGAAAAAATAAAGTTTATGTAATGCGCCACTTTGATATTTTACTGAAAGCAACTTACCAATAGACGCCCGAGGTTATATTTTTCATATCACTGATGTATCTAATACCCGGTTTCCACCCATGCGTGCCCACCCTGATTCAAAAAACGCAGGTGACGCTACATTTAAAACAGGTGCAAATACATGTCCCATCACGTGTTTTTTGAATCGGGGTGGACACGCATAGGTGGAAACTAGGCTTTAGAACTACATATACGCCACATTGTGAGTTGTCGAATCCCAAAAAAAACCGATAAAAATGATTTTGGTAAATTACGCCCTTTTGTAAAATTAGGGACGAATTATGATTGTAATGAAGAATCCAGGCGGCCGCTGTCGTTAGTATTCTGGCTGTCGATACACACAAATAATGGATCACCATCTCACGAAATTAGATTAAAATAATTATAAAGAAAAAACGTGACAACATTAAAAGCAAAAAGTTAGTAGGTTTGATAAAACTTATTCTAGTGGCGTTTTAGAACATGTTGTGGAGTTTTCCTGAAGGTATCCTTTATTAAAATGAATTAAAAAATATTTGATATCAGTCTATCTTTCTTTAATGTTGGGTTTACTGTACGAGCAAAAAGAATTTCCGATATTTTGGGCGACATTTTTGCAGTTGGGTTTTTCCACATTTAGGTCACTCCAGTGTTCATGTCGTTTTTCTTTTCAACTAATTTGCGTAACCAACGACGTCCCGCCTTCTGAACGCCACATTATTTACAAAAGCACCCCTCTTTTTATAAATTTATACAAAATTGCCAATAAACCCGCCTTGGTGCCAATTCGTTTGAAGTACGTCAGATCTAGGGAAATATTGACGACATTATTGTTGAAACGGAGTGTACATAGAGAATAAAGTTTATCTTTTTTTATGAAATGACCCTCTTTTTGTTAAATTTTTAAAATCTTCTTAAAGTTTTTTCCCTAAAATTACTTCCTTTAACCCCTACCCCTAAAATGTTCCCGATTTGAATCACCTTGTACTTGCAGAAAAACAAAAATGAGATAACTTGTGCTGTCAAAGACTCTACTATTTTACACGTTCAAATTTACATTTGCGATCACTTATACTGTGAGCTGAAAGACTCAAAGAGCACCTTGTTCTTCTTGTTCCCAATTTCCTTATGTTCCACCTGGCGCACACGCTGCCGCCGCGCGGCCACATTGCCTACAGGCCTTACAGCTGTTACTGCATCTGCATCTTTGCTGCATTCATGCCTACCTACATCTTGTAATTTGATAAAACATTAATTGAAAGCAGAGTTGTCACGTTAAACTTTATTTTAATTTCTTTATTAAGATCACAGAAAAAGTAATTGAGACGCTTTAAGCACAAATATCCTTATTTTTCTGTGGCTTTAAGCATTTTTTTTTAACTTTGGGAATTAATGCTAGGTATAGACCTACGGAAACTCATTATAAATGCTAATTCCTCACTCTGATAAATAGTTATTGTTGTTTCTAACCCTGGCTGGGTCCACCACTATTAGAATCAAACACGTAGAGGTAAAATTGAAAACCGAATCAGAAGAGATGTACGTCAAGCTGGCTGCTACAGTGAGAAGTCTTTATTGAAGCTTTTATAAGTGACTGCAAAGAGGGTTTTAGGCAAATTACGAGATGATGATAGCTTGATTACAGCGAGTTGACAGCAATCTACAAGATCCATAAATAGCATTGGCAGCGATCTAAAATTATTCTTAACAAAACTGAATATATCGTCCCTTATTTTACAAACGGGCGTATATGAAAAAATAAAGTTTATGTAATGCGCCACTTTGATATTTTACTGAAAGCAACTTACCAATAGACGCCCGAGGTTATATTTTTCATATCACTGATGTATCTAATACCCGGTTTCCACCCATGCGTGCCCACCCTGATTCAAAAAACGCAGGTGACGCTACATTTAAAACAGGTGCAAATACATGTCCCATCACGTGTTTTTTGAATCGGGGTGGACACGCATAGGTGGAAACTAGGCTTTAGAACTACATATACGCCACATTGTGAGTTGTCGAATCCCAAAAAAAACCGATAAAAATGATTTTGGTAAATTACGCCCTTTTGTAAAATTAGGGACGAATTATGATTGTAATGAAGAATCCAGGCGGCCGCTGTCGTTAGTATTCTGGCTGTCGATACACACAAATAATGGATCACCATCTCACGAAATTAGATTAAAAATTGAATTAGCCAGAAATCCCTTAATTATATAATATTATTATTATCTTATCTCAAAGCAAAGTCACTTCTATCAACGCCGACGTCTGGTTTCCAGCAATATTTTCTTTTTCTCGAAATCTAGTTTTGAATTAAAACTCAATATTTCAAATCAAAAAACTGTTTTTCAAATTAAGTTTAAATGATTGTGTGAATATATTGATTTACCTGAAGAAAACCCATTCTTTAAATTAAACAACGAATTTCTCAAAGTAAAAAAATAAACTATATTGAAGAGCTATATATAATATAAGATATTCCTTGTCTTCAATAAAAACCATTATTTCCTAAATTTTCTTGATTGAAGAAACAAACTAAAGCAAGAATTTTTACAAATAAGACATTCATTTCTTCAAATTAAAACAAAAATTTTTACAAACAAGGCATTTATTTTCTCAAACCAAAACTAGTAATTTTCTCAACATAAAAAATTCAATCTGAAATTGACTAAATTCATATTTTTTTGATTCAAAAGATCTCCGAATTTTCTTGCAAAAATCGATCTAATCGATATAACCAATGCCATTTGCCTTGATTTGATATTGAAAAAAAAACTGATAAGTCTTGACGTCAAATAAACTTCTCAAACACTCAACAACAAAAAGCAAAAAACAATTTCCAACCTCTTCTAGAAGATAAAACTTCTAGAAGAAAGAAGTTATCAAATTCGGCAACATTGTAGAAATCTCTTCACAGCCCATACCACAATAATATGCGCTTTAACTTCTTGTCGGTCCGGTGAACGCTGAAATCAGACAAGCTATAAACTAAGCTTTAGAAAACGAGTCTACTAGCCACCCGCTATTATTAGCCATTGGCCAGTAGGTGGGCAGTTGACCCTACTTTATTATATACAGTGTGTAAATAAAAAATGAGACATTAAGTTTAATCCAGTTTTTTTTGTTGTTTTACGTTAAAAGTTTTGTTAAATGGTTAGTGCTCCTTGTTTCTTTTTTCAGTAGTAGAGTAATGAATTTAAGAAAAAAACTGTAGACTTTAGTCAATTTCAATCAATTTCAAAAAAATTTATATAAACCGACAGGAAGTATATGTAAATTTTATGTTCATTCAAAATTGTAGTGTTTTTACAGTTTTAAGTATTTTCTTTTATTTGGACAAGGGAATATTTATTTAACATTTGATTTATCTGTGTATATTTTATTAAGAATTTCTATCTGTCTAATTTCAGTCATTTAATTTCTTTCTTTAAGTTTTTTCTAACTTAAACCAAAGAAAAACACTACAAACATCTACATGGCCTTAAATATTTTTCTTCAGATTAGACACCAAACCCAAACTAAGTACTTAATTTCCACAAATTTAATAAATCTTGATTAAAATTTTTCGTAAAAATGTGATTAGTTGTGGATAGAATATGGACTATTTTAGTTTTGTCATTTTTCTTTGGTCATACTGTACCTTATTTATCTTATTAACAAGGGTCAGTTTTTATGATCATTCCTGGTAACAATCTCTTAACGACTTTTGTGTGATTGATAACTACGTGACAAGTGAAGTGAATCTCAATTTTAGAGCGTTTCGAACTCAAAACAGAGTTAAAATACAAATAAATTTTGGTAGAAACCTACAATGGTTTTAAAAAGTTTCCAAAAGTTAGTGACCTTTAAAATTATTTGTGCTCTTATAACTCTGTGAACAAATTTTATGAGACATCAAAAACATCTAAAGTTTTTTGTGGATAAGTTTTTTAATTGGATTTTTTTGGTTGATATGGCAAAGGATTTTTTTACCTGTATCACATCGTTTTTTCACAGCCATAAGGTAAGTTAACAAAGAGCGGTAAAAGGTGCGCAGTTTTATTTGCGCAAAAGTGTCCGCGAAATAAAAAATTACATTTAAAAGCAACAGGAAGCTTTATTTTCTTTATTAGCTCACACTACTACTATACTATAGTAGTGTGAGATATGGTGATCCTAATTTTTTACGTTTCAGATGATTTTGAAACTTTTTTGTATCGCCGTCTGTCTTCCTGTCTGTCTGTATGTCTGTCTGTAATGACCAAGGCGCATTACTTAAAAACCGCTTGCCCGATTTTAATGAAATTTGGTACCTAGGCCGGGTCTTGGGTCGGGATGGTCCCATTTAAAAATGAACATAATCTACCGATCACAAGCCAAATAAAAGCTTGAGGTAAATTTCAAAAATTAGAGTTAATGTGAAAATATGGCGTGTGTGATATCAAACAAAAGGTAATTGAGTCTGCAGTTTAACAAAATAAATTTTAGTTAAAAAAAGGGTGGGAATAGATTTCAAAAATTAGAGTTTAAGTGAAAATATGTCGTTTGGGATATCAAACGAAAGGTAAGTAATTCTCGAGTTAAACAAAATGTTCACTATAACTATATAGTACCTAGTTTGAGCTTAGGTACCCATATAGTGGCAGAGTATTTTTAAATGAATTCATTTTTAACATTAAGTTTTACACTATTTAAATTTAGAAAATTAAATCTAAAATTTTATTAAAAATTAATTAACATAAAATAAATAGAGCTTGAACCATCAAATATTTACCCCGCAGAGATTTCCATTAAAATTAAAAATGATTAACATAACATACTTTTACAAAAATAAGGGAAACTGTGTTTTTCTATGTACACTCACCCACTTTTTTAATATCCTCTTGTTTTTCCAATATTTGTGGAACAAAAAGAAACAGTTTGTTGTTTGGCAAACACCGCATGGTTTAAAAAATGCACCATGATATTAAACGATTTCCTTTAAGGTTTTACAGCGTGCTGATATACCGGCCTGTCCAGACGAGTTTAGTCAATTTCAAGATGACATTAAAAAACTGGGTGACCATACTTGATTTCATGAATAATGTCAAAACTCAAATTTTTAGGGAGACAAATTTACGCTAACATTACAACACTGCATGTCCTATTGAACAAAATCAGATGGAAGCCATTATTTTTTAATACTAATGGCGTATTCCATTGGGAAAATGAGTGCAGCACTAGTGCACAACTGGTTAAGTATTTCCATTCCATTGACATGCATTTTTTCAGTTGTTATATTCCATTAAAGATTTTTTTAATTTAGTCTTGCACTGAGTGTTGAGGTTATTGGCTTGTAAACGAGTGCGATTTTACTTCTTCCGCGTGTTCCATTGAAACCGCACTCAGGACAAATTTTTGACAGTACTGAGCCAGTGTCAGTTAGGGTTGCCAACTCCCACTGGAGCCAAAGGAGGACATTTTTATATGATCTCACAATTAAAACAAAAATTCTAGTGCACGTTCCTTAAAATAAAGCTCTATACGTATAAACATAATATAAAAATTTACTAGGTAGGTACGTATATTGGTATGTATTTTTTAAATTAAAAAAAAATCTTATGTCATTGTTTTGCTTCACCTTTGCAAATGACCACGAGCCGCCACTGAGACTCATTTTAAAGTAAAAATTAAAACAAAAATATTTTGCTGTTGAAACAGCCCAATCAAAATTAATAGTTATTTAAAAAACAAGTTTTAAAAATGAATTTGTTTATATGGGCGAGACAGTTTAGTGGTCCGAGCCTTAGGGAGGTCCATAATTCGAGCGAGTTGTGAAAAACGCCGTTTTCAGTGAAAAACTTCATTATCGGAGGTAGTTTTTTAATAAATTTTAAACACTGTTTTTGTAGAAAATAATATGAATTCCGAGGGGTGAACAGCTCTCACAATCGGTGTACACATTTCTCACAATCTGTTCACAATCCTTCACAATCCCTCCCAATCACCCACAATCTGTCACAATCCTTCACAATCCTTCACAATCCTTCACAATCCCTCACAATCTTTACAAAATCCCTCACAATCTTAGCAAAAGATTGTGGATTTTCACAATCGGCGTACACATTGTGGGGTGAGCTGGTCACCCCTAGGTTATTAAGTAGCAGGGCCGGTAACGGTAAATTAAGAGGGCGGCAAAGGAAACTATAGATAGATGACCTTTTTTTTTCTGGTCGCACGAATTTTTGATGGGACGGCCCCCCCCCGCCCCTTCAGGCACGCTACGCCACTGCACAGTCCTCCACAATCCCTCACAATCATGCCACAATCCCTCACAATCTTTACACAATCTTAGCAAAAGATTGTGGATTTTCACAATCGGTGTACACATTTTGGGTTAGCTGTTCACCCCTCGATGGTGGTTATGTATATAAAAATTAAAATACCTATTTTGCTATTTAGACAGCCAAAATAAAAAACAAACATCAATATTTTTGTAAAAAAACACAATCTGTAAGTTTTTTTGAATTAAAAGATAAATGGCTTTTTAAGTTGGATTGCTTAAAAATCTTAAAATGGTTAAAAAAAACTGAAAAAAATAATCAAATTCTATACCAAAACAACAACAAAGATCATATGATGTGATGTTGCACATCTGTTTTCAGATAAAAATAAAAAAATAGTTAAAAGTTTTCCAACTTTTTATTTTATAGAATCAACTATTATTTTTATCTGTATGTATAGTGTATAAACTCAGCATAAAATATTGCAGCATAAGCAGAAGTAAACAGTAAATTAAGGCATTTGGGGCAATCATCTTAAGTGACTGTTTACTTACCTTACTACTATACCCCAAGAGTAAAGAGAAAAAATATTAAATACTTAGTAAAACAAACCAAAACTTGGAGGCAAACATAGGGTGCAAATTCTACGATCTTCTATGCGCGATCATCTGTGCCGGACTGACCACAGAACATTACAAGACGCTAGCGCTACCAAGTCCACTTTCAATCCCTGGCTTCGCAAGCGCAGATCTACCAATATTATTTACCTCATGTCTTAGAATAGATGCATACAGGGGATTTTCACTTGAATGATTCTAACCACATGAAAATAGAAAGTTTCAAAAACCTGACCTAACAAAACCTAATCAAATCTAACCGAACCGAAGGAAACTGAAACAATAATTTAAAAAAAAAAAACTTTCCTGACTTCCTGCCCGGGATCCTAGAGGATGTGAATCCGAACCGAACCAAACCGAACCTAACTAAACTGAACCAAACCTAACCTAACCGAACTAAACTACAACACGTACTGCTAATTAGGTTTAGTTGGGTAGGGTTAGGTTTGGATAGGTTCGGTTCGGTACGGTCCGGTTCGGATTCACATCCTCTAGCATCCCAGGTAGGAAGAATTTTTTTTAAATATTGGTTTAGTTTGCTTTGGTTCGGTTCGGTTAGATCTGATTAGGTTTCGTTAGGTTAGGTTTTTGAAACTTTCTATTTTCATGTGGTTAGAATCATTCAAGTGAAAATCACCCTGTACATCGATTCTAATACATGAGGTAAATAATATTAGTAGATCTACGCATGCGAAGCCAGGGATTGGAAGTGGACTTGGTAGCGCTAGCGTCATGTCAGAACATTGACTGACCTTTGCTTTGCCGCGGGAGACGTGACGAAAACTTACGAATTATGCCGCCGTTGCTTAGGGCTGTTTTTACAGACGTTCCTCAGGCTTCGTTTATTTATTTCTTAAATGTGTTATTTTATATGGATTACAGAGAAAAAAAATGGGGAACAACTATGAATTCGGGTCATTTCTCATGTCGTTTTATCACGTTATTTTTGATTTAAGAACATAATTTTGATAAAGAAGGACAAATGGCGTCCTCCACAGGGTCTGTGGAGGACGGAGGACATTTTGCCTCAAAGGAGGACTGTCCTCCTGGCTGGAGGACGGTTGGCAACCCTACTGTCAGTGCACTACCAGTGCTGCACTCACTTTCCCAATGCAATACGCTATAATTGGCTTTAAGGAAATGTTTGTACATACCGGACTATACAATAATATGCATATGCCCCACAGCGGGACACTTAATATTTTAATCTGTATTCTTTTTAAATTGCTTTGAAAATGTTTTCTTAAAAAGGTATATTTTAGATTTTATTTCTATTTTCTTTTTAAGACACAAATAAAACATATTTTTCCAACGGTATCCTAAGGTCTCTTCGACTTTTATCAGAATAAAATAAGTAATAAAAATGTAGGTCATGGTTGTTTGTTTGCAGAAAAATAAGCTAAAAAATAGTTAATTTTAGGAAATAATTGTCAATATTATTAGTTTTAGAAAAATGTATTTTTTAACGAAGAGAATTTAGTTGCATAACGACACGGAATAAATAAGAAAAATAATACCACAAAAAGATTTTACCTGTGCCTGGATTTGAACTAGGTTCCTGGATCAAAACCAAGCTGAGGTAAAATCTTTTTGTCATCTTATTTTTTTTTTATTTAGCCTGTGTCTATATGCCATTAAATTCTATCATTACATAATTTATACCTAGGGCGCTAAAACCAACCTTTATGTTTTTTCTTACTTTTTTTTATTTTGTTTTAAAGTACCCGACGACGTTCGCACGCTACGCAATTTAAATTTCATAATTTTATTTATTTCTGAAAAAACGAATTGATGTTTACGATTTCTAGTCAAGCCACAATTAATCTTGTTTCCAGTAATCGATTAGATACCGTTTTTTATATTTTGCAATAATATTTGACTTGCTGTCTTTAAATGATGAACAAAAATTACAATAAAACCAATAAATCTAGACTTTCAGTTCTTATCAATGCCCTACTAAGACAAACAACAAAATTCAGGGGCGTGCGGTCAAATTTTAGACAAGAGAAGCAATTTTTTTGAACTTGCTCATTTGTATTATTCTATAGTTTTTAGTTTTCTGTAAACTTTAATTTCTTGCTTTAGCCTACCGTTATTTATGATACCTGTTTATCTTTTTATTAAAACTTTCTAAAGAGAACTTTTTGTGTATCAAAAAACACACTTTTTAATCACATAACTGTATAGTTTTAACGGCCGTTGCAATATCCTTTACCGAAACCGCACTGTCAAACGCGTAGGTAAGTAATCTAACAGACTGCTTATTTCAAGGCTAACTCAATTCTTGCATTGGACTGGCATGCATTGACCCCCCAGTATGTTTTACATAATGAAAGAAGCAATAATTGTTTCTGATGTGTCGAGCGCGGGGAGCCAGCGGTTGTCGAAAAAGCGACGCTGTTATCGGGTCAAATCAAAACCGGCAGTTAATGAATTATTATTTGTTTTATACGCGTCCGACGCTTATATGATTGTCGTTTCTAATACGCCCTTCCATTATATACAAATAGGTATATAACATAAGATGCCGCTTTTCTAGTATATAGGTACAATATATTGCTTTTGATACAGTCTTATCACTTCTACAGGACTGGCCCAAATTACGTCAGGTTTTAATAGTGAACTATTAACAATTTATTTTTATTATGTCTGATTTCTTAAGGGAAGCAATGCTTCCCTTGCATATATGGACCGCACGCCCCTGACAAAATTGTACCAGAACTATTAATACGAGCATGTCATTTATGCCAACTTGACAACAATGCTTTCCGGCCTTGTCTTGTGTCGTTCACGCATGTATTGGGTACGTGTTGATCGGGCGTTTCGACTTGTGGGTATTATTTATAAGGGATGAAAATAATTTTGAGTCAAACGATATCGGCCTGTCTTTTCCTAATGTTTAGTTTACCGTACGAAGAACAATAATTTCCGATTTTTGTACCAATTTTTGTACCAAAGAACTTGAGTTTTTCCTACTCGCTATGTGGGCACCAGGGATAGCAGGTAAGGTGTTATTGTGTGCGTAGGAAGTATTACTTATAGCAACCGACCTAATCCCAGGATTCTCAGTTCGAAGCCCTGCATTCCGACCCTCCTAACCAATAATATTAAATTAAACATTAATTCAAAATAAGCAAATAACCCGCGTTGGTGCCAAATCTCACTTTTATCTTAAATATAATTCGAATCTAGGGAAATTTCTGTGACATTATTAATTATTCTGAGTGTAACGCACACTTCCAAGAAATGAGATCTCAAAATTTGACACTTGGAATGACATTTGACATTTTTAATATACCTACACTCATATTTTAACCAAAATGAAAAAAGCGATAAATTATTGTGACCTACCCTGTATTCCAAATCCAGATTACCTACCACAATCAATTTAGCGTGGACAGATAAATTGATTTTTAACGTATTTAATACTTTTTAACGATTGTTTATAATGGTTGTAACAATGATACTTATTTTTTTAATAGGGTGAAAGTGTGTTAAATAAAAGTGTATATAATTTAAATTCCCGTGGAATTTCAATTAAAGTGAAGACCCATGTTTTTAGCATGGTTCGGTTTCTGTTTATGGGCGGAACACACCTAGAATTTTAAAAAACGTTTGGATCACTACTGAAACCTACGCATTAAGCGGCCTACTCACAAGCCAATTTGCAGGGGCAATATAGCGTCCCTGCATGTGAAAGATATTGGAGTGCACTGCACACTGCACCCATACCTGTTACACAGAGGGATGCTAAATTATCCCTGCAATTGGCTGATGAGTAGCCCACTTTACTAACCACCTATATACAGGGTATCCCAAAACTAAGTATTTTTGTTTTTAACGCGCCTTTCCTTTAATTATTTAATTTTCAAAAAATTTATCCTTGTTTTATTTTAACCAAAAATTTTCTTCTGTGGTGCCATTTTTTCTGAAAAGTGGGTACTTAATTTTTCATTTTGTCTTTGTTTTTTTCGATATATTTATTTCTGCGAAACGATTTTATCTGAAAAATTCTTAACTTTTCTAAATTTTGCGCCTACGGGCCAATTTTTCAATTCTTCTGTAATTTTTTTTTCTTTAAGTGGAGTAGTGTTTTTTGCATAATAATAATAATAATAATATTTTAACCAAAAATTTTCTTCTGTGGTGGCATTTTTTCTCAAAAGTGGGTACTTAATTTTTCATTTTGTCTTTGTTTTTTTCGATATATTTATTTCTGCGAAACGATTTTATCTGAAAAATTCTTAACTTTTCTAAATTTTGCGCCTACGGGCCAATTTTTCAATTCTTCTGTAATTTTTTTTTCTTTAACTGGAGTAGTGTTTTTTGCATAATAATAATAATAATAATAATAATAATAATAAGTTTATTTCATGAATTCAATAAACACAATACATTTTGTTATACAAAAAAAAAGAAATAAACAGTTAACCACAAAAGGTCAGACCTTGTTAGTGGTGTGTTTTTAGTGAAAATTCCTAATACTATCTGGATATATTAATACACCTGGGACTTATGCTTCCCCAGAATGGTCCGGCTAGATGCGCCCCTGCTACACACATACCAAATTTTTAAAGCGAAGCGGAACGAGAAATCTAAAAATGTAGTCAAACAGGGTGTTTTATTTTAAGAAACCTGTCAAAATGTGATAATTTTAATGACAACTTTATCGTAAAATGTTTACAGTTATTTACCTAAGAAGTGTGGAAAGTAATACTTTACCGCACGTGACGGCAGTTGGCCGAACGACGCGGAGCGGAGTTCGGTGAAGCCGTCAAGGGTGGTAAAGACACTTTCCGCATGTGTTAGGTACAATTATTTACCTATGAGTACCTTTTTTTTTCAAAAAATTGAATGTAATTTATAAATAAACATGTCAAATTAGATGGAATTGAAATGTAAACAAATAGTGGAAGCTGTCTTATTGATGCGTTCCTAAGGTTTCTAAGTGGTGCGCGTGCGGTAAAGTAACTTTACCGCACAGTGTGTGGTAAAGTAATTACTTTCCGCACGCGAGTAGGTAAAAAATTAAACACATTCATCTATCTATTGTTGGCGTATGTTATGCTTATGATAAACAGAAGATAACCATCAAAAAGTTATCTCAAAAATTATGAAATGAACCGTATCTGTTTAGCTTTCTTCGACCCATTTTTGGACATAGGCCTTCCCCAATATCTTTCACTCTTCTCTATCTGTCGCTGTGTTCATCCATCTAGTTTCATATTTCTTCAAAGCGTCCGCCATCTCATTTGGGGTCTTCCCTTACTTCCTTTATTTTCCTAAGGAATCCAGTTTACAATAATACATTCATTGTTCTATCGATCGTCTTTTTGTCTAATATTATGACGAGCGAATTTCCATTTTAATTTTGCTACCTCTCCTCTGACATCCCTTAGTTTTGTTTTGTTTCTTATCTATTTATTCCTTTTTCTATCTGTTTGGGATTTTGTTACATTATCCAAGTGTCCAGATTTGGGATCCGTAAGTGAGTACAGGAAGGATAAATTGGTTATACACTTTCGTTTTGAGGTACTGAGGATATTTTGTATGTTTTAATATGTAACTTAATTTATTAAATGCTACCCAGGCCAATCTTACCCGTCTCTTGATTTCAGCTGTTTGCTTTTCTTTTTTTAGTTTATTAATTTGTCCCAGATTTTCTTGGTTTATTCTGATAATAATATCACCTGTGTTTGTTATGATTTTAGTTTTAGTCAAAGATTTCAATGCTCGAAGGTTTTAGTGTAGTTCATACTCGAGCCTTTATTTTTAGCTGCTGCATCCAATTCAGCAGCAGCATTTTTGGTTTGTGGGGGAACAAATATAAAAGAAGAAAGTGTAACAAACCTTTATCTCCATCCCAAAGAGCGCTCTTTTTAAAAGAGCAATTATTTGACACTTCTTTTAAATCAGCTGAATTTGCAGTATCTCTGATAAAGCGGAGACGAACCCTCTCGCGGCGATAAGTTGGAATCAATGAACTCAAAAGAAGTCTCTTCGTTATTTTTACGCTTTCGGAAATTCCTTGAATATATCAGGATTATAAAAGGTTTATAGTAACCCAATTTAATTTTTTAACGTTTTCGATAATAGATTACCTGCAAAAGAGAATTTCAAATAAAAAAAAAAGACGAAATAGGGGCAAATTCAAATCAATTGACAAACCTCACATAAAAATCAGTTCTGAAGAATTTTAGCCACTTAATTGGTCCTTTAAGGCGGGTCTACACGTAACATTCTGCCTGTCTTTTTACCTGCCAGGCAAAAGGGTCAGGCAAACCGGTGTCGACACCATCAAATTTTGGCTACGCCCTCTTCAGTTTTTTAATTAATTATTATGGAACAAGCACTCCCCTTAAAAATGTTCTTAAATAACACGTCGTGTGCCTGATTATATTTGTCTCGATCGGTGTACATTTTATTTTTCACATTCCACAAACATTATTTTTGTATAGTTTAAGAAATTTGGTAAAAAATTCTCTTGACCATTATCTAATGTCGGATATTTCGTACACCAACTTCAAAGCTGCACTCGAAAGGAACCAGAACTATATGCAATACCACAAGAAATGCCGCTAAAACTAACAGTTAAAACTGATGGTCAAATAGACGTTCATTCTTGCCTGAAGTTTTACCGGAAACAAAGCCTCTGCCGATCGATGCCGATAAACTACACGAGAGGTTTTGTTTTCAGTTTTACCTGATCAAGTAAAACGTCAGGGAAAATGTTACGTGTAGACCCGCCTTTAGGATCACAGAGTTGTTTGATAGAATCCTCCATCAAAGATGAGGCCTAAAATTTACCTCTTTCAAAAAATTACTGTTTTGCCCTTTCTCTATTTAAAGACGAGAGAAAGAAAAGATAAATTGAAGGAACAAACAAAAAAGAACAAGATAAATAACTAAAAATAAAAAGGAAGCGGAAAATCAGAAATAAAAAAGAGAAAAATATACAAAGGGAAACGAAGAAAACCAAAAAGACAGGAATACAGTTTTCTTCCAGAGGACGTTTACGGGATCGCTCTCTTTGCAATCAATCAAGACATGCGACGCAGAAGGCCTCGCAGTGATGATAAATATGATATAGATCAAAAACTAACAAAGATATTCATGCATGAAAAATACGTAATAATTTACATTGTATAAACTTATTGTAATACTTTATGGTGTCGTGATTTATAATCTTTAAGATTAATTGAAAGCCCACCCTATGAGTTCCAGTTGGTGATACAGTAGCGTAGCGCCAACGATACGATGGCGTGGAGGGGGTGTTTTGGGGGTTTGTGTGTATTATATTGCATGCATATATCAAATATTTTATACAGGGATTTTCGAACAAGTCTATTAACGATGCACACATTTATTTGCCTCATGGGGGTTTAAATCCCCTAACCCCCCCCCCAGCGCTATGCTATGGGGATTTGTACTAACAAAACATACTGCCAGGCTTTCAAGCGCCGATCTGGGCCAAAATCTAGGGGAAGGGGTAATGGTCGACCAAAGCTTCTAGGGGGGGTAATTATGCGGTTAATCAATATTTTCATTAACTAAACTTCCATATATTTTTTCTTTTTCTTCTAGCGCTTGCAGGCTTTAGTTTTATAGATATTTTCAAAAAACGCAAAACTTAACGTTTAAAAAGTGGAATGTGCAACTTTTTAAATAAATTCTATTTTAAAGCAGTAGGTATCATTTAGATAGGAAGATTAAGTAAATAAAAAATTGATGTCCCGATATGGATTACCCACCCACGTAGCACAAAAATCACATCAAGATAACTTAAAAACCTGGAGGAATCAAGCTATAAAAATTTAATTTTTGCTGAAGTTTCTGGTGTTGTGTATATAACGTCTTTTTTACCCTCATTATTTTCATGTGCCAAATTCACACTTGAAAAGTCCTCCACAACGTGTTATAAAACCTACTAACTTTTTGCGTATTATTATGTCATGTTTCGTCTCTATATATTTTTTAATTAAAAAAAGCCTGTTCTAAAAGCCCTCTAGATAAAGACTTGTTAAAAGTAATAACTTTCTGCGTCTTTTTTGTCAGGTATTTTTTAATAACTTTTTTTTAACTTAAAAATAACACGAAAGAAAGTTTTAAAAATTCACGAGGTTAAGACTAAAATACTTCAAGACAATTTTAAAAGATGGCGCTCAAGGCATGACAAAATCTATATACATACATTTATGTTTTCTTTAAAAGCCAAACAAGGTTTTTCAACAGTAAACACTTTCACACAATATTAATGTGTCTGTATCAGCTCATTAACTGGTTTTTGGAGCTTGGAGGCCAAAGCACTCCCAGATAGATTTCGTCGAAGTGCAAAATGTCGCCAATAGTGGCGTTGCTTCTAATAAAATCTCAAAAATATTTGGTTCGGTTCGTTATGCAAGTCGCGTTTTAAAATTCGTGTAGAAAAGGCGCGAACCTAATGTGATTTTGACGTTTATAAAAATCTACTTAGAATTCGATTGGAAGTAATGTAAAAACATTGCTGTTGATTTGATAATGGCGTTATTACAACGCCGTTTTTAGCAACGTTATATTTTATAACGTTAATGAATGACCTATTGCTTGTTTTCATATATGAAATAAACGTTTTTTTCTAGCAGCTTTTAAAATCAACGTTTTTTTTTCTCACGCGTTTTTAACGTGTTCAAAACGTGATTGTGCTATGTGGGAACAGATATTTTTTTGAGTCTTGTTGTTTAAGTCCGATAAGTACATTTGAATTCCCGTGAACGAATAAACAATTTAATTATGCAGGCAAAAGGGAAAACGACAACAAAAAGGAATTGAATAATAAGGTGCTTATCTAATTTTCAAAGTGTGCAAAAAGCCGAATATGAGCTTTTTGTTAATGTAGGTGCTTTAATATCCGCCCTTTGCATACCTGCTTGAAATATTATAGCAGGATAATGAAAATTTTCAAAACGTCCGAAACATGAGAAATATTTAGTTTACACCAGAATACATCTGCCTCACATATAATGGACCACTCTTAAATTACGTAACGCCAATGAATACACAACTTGTGTATTCATTGGTCACGCTCAATAGTCAGGAAGATAATTGGCAATAATATTGAGCCAACCTAGATTTGAGGTATACAGGGTGTTAATAAAGTATGTCGCCAAACTTCAGAGGATTATTCTCTTAAGAAAAAAACTTTGTTTATACATGGGTCCGCAAATGCTTAGTTTTCGAGATACAGGTTGTTAAAGTTTAAATTTTTTCCTTGTTTTTTCTATACAGTGTGTTAATAAAGTATGTAGCCAAACTTAAGAGGATGATTTTTTAAGTGAGTCTAAGAAAAAAAATTCAAATAAACATGGTTCCGCAAATGCGTAGTTTTCGAGATACAGGCTGTCAAAGTTTCAATTTTTTGTTTGTTTTTTATTTATTTTTCTGTCGAATGATAACAACTTAATAGGAAATCTAATTTTTAACAACGCAAAGTTGTATTTGTTTTCTTAAAATTTACGAAACGCATTTCTTTTACGGACACCACTGTAATGCTAGTTGCAGTTTTGACCTAAGCATGTTACACTTCATTTAAACGAAAATTCTGTTTTCTATAGCGTGCTGTAACCCATTTTCCACAAACAGCTCGAGGAAAATTAATTAAAAACTTATAACTAAACTAGATTATCGACGATTTCTGTAAAATACCACTGTAATGTTAGGAGTAAACTAGAACCTAAGTTATACAGTGTTAAAAAGAGAATTTTGTCCTTTAAAACACCTAATTTATATATTTGTCATAGAAAGGTCGGTTTTTCAGAAAATCTTATAAAACCTACAAAAATATTTATTTTTTTGTAATTTAATTTTTAAAAGGCACTTTCGTTTACGGACGGGTCTAAAATATTAATCATAATGAGGTAGGGTTAGCGGGAAATAAGGACAACGTTAGAGGTTTAACCATCTTTATTTTCTGGCGATGTCTCGACGGTTGTTTTCCGTCTCATTTAAGCTAAAAACAAACAAAATAAAAATGTAGAATGCCGTTAGAAACAATATAGCAGTGTTATTATAAATTCATGATTAAGATTATAAGTATATAAAATTAATAAGTTTTGCTTTTTTAATGCAATTTCTGTTTTTTCTTTAAGTTTTTTTAAAAAGAGTTTAATCTATTTTATTTGTTATTACCTACCATTTTTTATTTGTTTCTTTATTTATACAGATTTTATCTATTTAAATTCCTATTATAATTTTTTAATAGCACCATGCCATTAAAATCAATACGATAGTAATAGTTATAAATATGAATTTTAATTTTAATAACTTAAAATTAATGGGTTTAGACGTAGATCTTAATAAATATGCACAAATTTTTCGGAGAAATACAAGATGTCAGGTTTTTAAAATTATTTATTATTAATATATACTTATGTTTTTCCATTTTTTGTTTAAATTGTAAATTTTATCTATATCATTCTATTAATTTTAATTTATATTGTTTTGTTACTTTTGTCAGTCGTCTGTTGTTGGGTTCTATTTGAACGGTCTAACTAAGTTGCCAAACTTGTACTAAATAAATAAGTTTTAGATTAAAATTACATATATCAATACGAAACAGACAGTTAAAAAAAAACTGAAATTGTTTACGCCGTTTGCTTTCTTTGCCTTGTACACTTAGATCATATACCTTGTCTCACGAACTCGTGATTTTTCAAAATTGAATTGGAACAACCTGTATACATAGTTATGCTTAGACACATAACTATGAGGTGTATGTTCTAATTGAACTTGAATTAAAACAAAAATTTGCAGGGAATTTTTTTAATTTTCTTTTTGATTGTTTCTCGCTAATGATGAAAGCCGTTAAATGGGTTGATTTTTTTTAGAAACGATTACACGAGTTTTTTATAATGAAGTTTTTTTTACGAACAAATTAAACATTTTTTTAAATTGCGCTGTTCTAAACTAAGTGTTGATGATGATGATTCATATATGAGTGGGCCTTGCAGCCCTTCCACTGCGACCACTAGTGGGTCTATTGTGACTCACTTTTGAGTGGTTTCTCACCACTGTATGCCTAATCCTCCAAAAAGGTTAGCTATCAAAATCAAACATAATGAATCAAAATTAAGTGTTGCTAGAAGCAAGTTTGGTAGTATTATAGCCCATCACACCGACTTTTTTTTTCGTTACTTAGTTTTAAGGGTTTCTTATTACGTCATATTATGATTATATTAAGAAACGCTTTAAGCTAAGTAACGAAAAAAAAGTCGGTGGGATGGACCCTTAATGTTCCCGTTGTGAAAGCGGTAAAAAACTAAGAAAAAATTTATTTTTAAAAACTGTCCGATTTGAGTTAAACAAACTGCTTTGTATAGAGCAATTCCAGGCCAAGTCATCCAATTTACAAAAAAAGTGTTGCCCTGACATTTAATTTTTTTCTTTAATCATGCTTACTAAATGACACAGCTTATGCTTAACCACATTTGCACAATTTTAGATCTTTTAATCCAATTAGTATGTTGTAAACGCATTTAAACAGTCTAAAAACGGGCAAAATAGGACTTTAAAGAAACAAATTATGCTCATAGTAAACAGCACCTAAAAAAAACTAACCTATAATTTTGAAAACATGCATAAAAGTAGTTTTCAAAAAAATGTGATGTTTAGCAAAATCTTTTATACTGGCTTAATTAGAGCAATTTAGAGAATATCCAAAAAACGCAGAAATTTTCGAAGTTTTCATATTTTTTTGGGGTATAAAGTAATGTTTTCTTTAATTTTTGATACAGTGGAAAGTTATACTCAAGGACTATATCTTCCTTGTATAAAACATATTTAAAACGTAGACGTTACCTTGGAATTCCACGAAGAAGTTCAGAATGTCTGGGAAATCCCTCAACTTCAGCATCAAAAATGACCCTGTCTATCGGGGTGCTGGTGGTAATCAAGTAGGGTAAATTTTTCACTGTATCATATACTTTTAAAAACAAGAATATACAATCTGGGTCTGTAATCCTTAAGGTCACTACACATTTTTTTGTTATTTTAATATTTTTAGTGATGTTAAATTGCATCACAAATTACAGGCGTGGATCTACGGGGGGGGGATGCCCCCCCAAATCTGAAACTTTACTCAGTTTTGAAACACAGAATACACCTCATGGTCACTATGCAAAATAGTTTTGTGAAATATTTATTATGATATTTTCCCTCAAAATAAGGTTACTAGATCCGCCCCTGCAAATTAAGGTTTATCAGAAGGTAAAGTTTATATGAGCACTGTTCAATAAATTATGATCTAAACTCTCTTCATAAGATCACAACACAAATTTTTTTAAAGTTTATTTACTTTTTGAGTAGTTACCTACTGTCATATTTAAAAAATCGGAAAAGAAGTTGAGTTCTATAATTTCAGAAACCGAACAAATTTTTTTTCTGAGCTTGAAATTAATTTAGCATCTATAGTTAAATCATCCAGAGGAGTAAAAGAATGGTGTCCAGTTGTTGTTTGTTTGAAACTTTAATGTAAAACAAATCGTTTCACAGTACCTCCAAACGCATCACATGGGCTTTTACCATGCGTTAGTTTTGTAGTTAGTTTTTTTAATGCCCAGTGGCGTATGCAGAAATTTTCCAAGGGGGTTGGGAGAGGGGGCTTGAGTAAAAGCAAAGTCCTTTCAGAAAAATTCAATCTTTAGGAGAAGTTATTTAATGGCTTTGGAAAGATTAGGCCTCCAACCCCCCTCCCTCCTGAGTACGCCACTGTTAAACCTGAGCCATTTCATTTACCAAAGAAACAAAGTAATTAATATCCGTGTCTCACCAAAAATGTAAAACTAAAAAAAAAATTCCGACAGTGTACGAAGATGGGACTTGAACCCACTTGATATTACGCAAAACAGTATGTGGTTATAAACATTGACTTCTATATTGAGTTGTATGTATGTAACTCAATGGGTTATAAATAAGATCCCCTGACGATGATTTTTATACATAATTTTTTTCCTTTTGCGACTCAATAAAAATATTTGATTTTTTACATGCTTTAACCAAATAGCTTAAAAGTTGATGTTTTAATGACAGACCCAGATTTTTTATTTTACTTTTATTTAGACGATACATTGTCAAGTAAAACAAGGCACAAGCGAAGTTTTAATAGACAGATAGACATGACAATTTTTTTAGTCAAAAGTTGCCAATTCTGAGGTTTTTGCGGTTTTTCCAATTTTAAAAAATTTAGTTTGCTGAAAGCAATAGACCTAGAAATTTTTATTTTGCCTTGTATGATAGTCAAGCCACTGAGCTTTAATGTGCGTATAGACTTTTTTTTGATGGACCATATTCCGCACCGGTGTAAATAATTAAAAATCGAGAAAATCATAAAATATACTATTTTTTTAAACTATTTTTGCCATGTCAAAAAAGTGAGGTTAATTTTTTTTTCTGTGGTTATGCAACCAATATTAAAGATTATCCAACCAATATTAAAGATTTCTTCCGTTAAATTTGTTTTTACATAAGATTTAATACAATAGAATTAAAAAAAAGTAAGGCCACAACTGATTTTCTTCTTTTTTTTTACTTTTAAAGTGGCCTGTAAAATGCGGGAGGCGACATTAAAAATTAAAAATTGTTATTTTGGTATTCCTAAGGACACTAATACATGTTATCAAAATTTGGATTTTTTTCGTGACATGGCAGCTACCTCCATTGGATGATTTGGCGTGGAATTACTCTATACATATTTAAACTATGTTTTGCTTTTATGGTGGCACTCTCGAAATTCAAGTTCTCGGACGAAGTGAAAATCAACTGTTCTTTCCGTAAATTGTTTTTTAAGCTGGTACAAAAATTAAAGAAACAAACGGATACCGGCAGAACATCTTTTTTATTATCTGCTAGTTGCGAGACAAAGAAAACAGCTATGTTTTGCGCATTTGGTGGTTTGTTTTTCTAGGGTCATATTCCCGGCAATGATCTCTATATATTTCCCGGTAAACTCTTGGTCCAATAAACCATTTTTTGACAATTTCAAATCAATTTTTTTTTAAATTGTAGGTGCCATAAAAAACTGTATGGGACAATTTCTACTAAACATAAGATTCTATAAAACAATTGAAAATTCGTGTTTAAAAATTTTGAATATAAAATTCTAAAATATCAAATTTTGCACATTTTTTAATATTAAAAAATAAAAACTAAACTTGATATAAAGAAGGTTATTTTACATTGTGTTCTTTAAAATTAATGTATATATTGTCTCTTTCGTTTCATTTTTTGAAAATGTAAAGGTGGCTTAGCCCCCCAATCTCAAAATTAACCTTGTCCCCCCAAACCAAATTAGGAAATTAATAACTGCTGAGCTTATACTTATGAAACTAACCAAAACTTTTGGATTTCTTGCTATTATTCCCGAACATTTTTGACGTCAATTTATTATTCTGAAAATGCGGCGTTATTTTTATCAAAATGTAATTTTTTTTCTGCGGGCAATATGATGGATATGAACCTACGACTGCTGTGTATTTTTTGCATTATCTAGGAGTTATGCCGGGGTGAAGCCGCCCAAAAAAGACCCGGATAGTTAGGATATCTAATGGTGCTATCTATATATTTTTATTATTTTAATTTTAATAATATATTCTTGTTTCAGACTGACCTTAAACAACAGCAACGCAGTGCCCGTCAAGTCAGGCGAACGCGCAGCGATCTAGGCGGCCAACGCCTACTTGGCTGGGAACAACGCCAGGCTGCGCGTCAACTGCGCAACAAGCAGATGGCGTTCGCGTCGCCCGTTAGGCGTGCGCAGAGTCCTCGCAAAAGATCGACCAATGGCAGCGGAATATTGAGCGAACCCGATTGCGAAGTAACGCTGCGCAGAAGAGCGCCGCCCAGAAGACCTGCGCTGCGCAGATCCTTAAGTCAGCCTATCGATATTGACAAGTTGTCGCCGTTGATGAAAGTTAGATCACCTGGAAGTAAGTATAAGTTATCTCAAATCAGATGTTTTTGGGAGGTTGCAGATATTTCTAGGAAAGATAGAAAAAAATTAAATGCCACTTGTGAGCCTCAATTTTTAAGAGAAGATATAAGTAAAAAACAGATCTTGATATAGTAAGCCGTTTTTAAGCTACGGCGGATTATTGAAAATTCTGCATTTTGGGAGAGGGCATATAACTTTTTGATTTTTTTTATTTCATTTTCATGAAAATTGCTTTTTTATAGTTTATTTTTAATAAATAAATCCAGCTGTCAAATTTACTAAATAATCTTTTTTTAAGTTTTGCAATCCGCTTAAAATGACGATAACGTATGTACCAAACTCCGATATTTTACTTTTTAAAATTTTTGAATTATTTTTGATATTTTTGTTTTTTTATTACCTCTTTTTTATTTTAACTAATTTCTTAATTTGATAATTCTAAAATATTTGAAACCCAGTAAACAGATTAAAAGATAAAAAAAATATTTAAATAAATGGATCCATGACGGATTTGATATCTTCCTAGCTAGCCTATTAGATTAGCACAGTTCAAGTGAACTCCATGATATTTATATCAGCTTTGAAAACAGTTTTTTGTTAATATTTTAGAAACGAAAGCTCCTACGAAGTTTTTGGTTATAAGACAAATTATTGAAAAAAATTTTGGTCTACTATATTCCAAAAGCCGCATATTGAAGCGGTACTCCGTTAAAAAGACTGTCATTAGCATTAATGGATTTCGCCCAAAATCTAATCAGCTCGTTACAGTGTCAAACAATATTTTACCTGAAAATTTTATGAAAATCGCTTCAGCGGTTTAGGAGCTATCGTATTACAGACAGACATACACTCACACAGGCATACATATGCACACACACACAGATAGACATCACGAAGATATTGCTAAGATAAACACACATTTTCGGCGCTATCTGAAAAAAAAATTTTCGTCGAAAATAATACCTTTTCTAGTCATTGCTGCGCGGGCTTGGAAGGTAAAAATTATAAAGAATTAAATAAAAATATAAAACTAAAACTGCTAGATGTAATTCGATTTGAGAGTTGGATTCGTTAAAAAATAAATCTATATAATAGTTAACACCAATAGTAAATTTTACATACGTTAAAAGTTATGGCCCCTAGTAACGCAGGTACGTTTTCAAAACGTTTTTAAAACGTCCATTTCGGACCCAGGACACGTTTTAAAAACGTACGCCTAGATCCCACAGGATCCGATAGAAGTCTCCGGAAGGTCCCTGGAACGTTTTTGTGGGAATTTTTTACGTTATTAAAACGTCCCCACAGAATGTTTTTAAAACTTTTTTTTTCGGACGTTTGGCAAATTTAATTTTTTATGCCTTTTGCAAAGTTTGATGACGTTTAAATTCCAGCGTTTCGAGGACGTTCAAGGGACGTCTAAGAATCGTTTTAGCGGACGTTTAAAAACCGTTTTAGGGACGTTTCACAAACGTTCGAGGGATGTTTTAAAAACGTTCCAAAGACCCCATAAAGTTAAGGCCTCTGCGGCCCCCTTTTAGGGGACTTTACGTATTGTGTCCCATATATTGGGCCCTTTGATATGAAGCCTTATTAAAACTTTACTCCATTCCAATTTTTGTACCGTAAAAAAGTTTGAAATTTACTTTTTTCTGATCAGCCCATGTAGATAATGATTATGATGCTAGTGGGAGAAATGTGAGGAACCTTAAAAGTAAGTTTCAAAAACGCCCTTAATTGTACTTTAAAATAAATTTAGAAAAAAAAAACTTTTTGAAAATAAGTTTTTATAAAATGGACTAAAAAGCATAAAATAATTTTTTGAGTATTCTGGTATCATAATAATAAAAGCGATGGGCGTATTTAATATTAGGTAAATGCCTTTCCATGCGCATTTGGTGGATCGTCTACAACCGATGATGGGCCGACTCTTCTTTTTCAATGTGAAAAAATAAATCGACACACTGCAGGTCGCGGATGATCTGCCTAATATGAAGCAGGCGTAATAATGTCCATCCATATCAGAAAAATGTAAGGATAGCTTGAGTAGGGTTGGGTAGGGTTAAATTGTCTACCCTTACATTTCTCTGCTATAATATAATGAATTTGGATTTTCACTAAACTTCAAGTTAACAAGGCTAAAACAAAAACGGGTAAATTTCGTTTAATACGCCCATCGCTTTTATTATTATGATACCAGAATACTCAAAAAATTATTTTATGCTTTTAAGTCCATTTTGTAAAAGCTTGTTTTCAAAAAGTTTTTTTTTCTAAATTTATTTTTTAGTTTTTAGATTTGTCTAAGTCTATGCATTTCTAATTTTGGTCGAGATCGAACAAACTAAAGTCTTACCTCTTCTACGCCCCCCCCCCCCCACTTTTTAGTGGGAGAGCATGTGAATTTTGAAACCAATCAGATACCTACGTGGAAGTCAGTTGAAAGTCATCAGAAAAACTCGTTATTAAATCGTCCATTTTGAATCCACCATATTGAATTTTTGTAATCCGATCAAAAATTCGCAATCCTCATCCTCAAAAACCCCCAGATACAAATTTTGGTGAAACTCCGACAAACTAAAATTTTACCCCCTCTCCGCCCTCCACGTTAGGGGGGAGGTAGGCAGTCAGTGATACCACATTATTGGATTGTCATCGGAACTATAATGGTATGTGAAATTTGAAGTTAATCGGATACGTGGAAGTCAGTGGAAAGTAATCAGAAAAACTTGACATTAAATCGTCTATTTTGAATCCGCCATATTGAATTTTTGTAATCTGATCAAAAATTCGTAATCCTCATCCTCAAAAACCCCTAGATACCAATTTTGGTGGAAATCCAACAAACTAAAATTTTACCCCCTCTCCGCCCTCCAGGTTAGGGCAGTCAGTGATACCACATTATTGGATTGTCATCGGAACTATAACGGTATGCAAAATTTGAAGTCAATCGGATGTTTGGAAGTTCTTCAAAAATGAGTTGCAAGATTTGATTACATATATACATACATACAGGTGAAGTTAAATAAAAGCTTGTAAAAAAGTCATTATTTCTTCCTTAGGGCCCTAACCTATAGGTACCTAGAAAGTACGTTTGCAAAACGTCCTGATTTGCGCGTTTTTAAAACTTTCTTTTTAGGACGTTTTAAAACGTACTTCTTAGGTAAGCAAATGATAGGGCCCTGAGGGACCTTAAAAGTACGTTTTAAAAACTGTCTGTTGTGCGAGTTTTTAAAACGTCCATTTTAGTAGGTTTTATACATGTACTTTTTAGGTACGGGAATATTGAAGACCTAGAAAGACTTAAAAAGTATGTTTTAAAAACGTTCAAAATAGACGTTTTTTATTCGTCCCATTTTGAACGTTTTTAAAACGTACTTTTTGGGTATGGGGACGTTGAGACCTAAAAAGTACGTTCCTGGGACGTCCGGTGTTACTAGGGGCCCTCTTCACTAGATACCGACTTTTCAAAAACGGCAACGTATAAATATCTATCAGAAAAACATATACTTAATATACAGAGGGGTCCGTATTCCACCACCGTAAAGAGAGTAAAAATGCTAAGTTTGGTAATTTATATTACAGATATATGTACAGCTGGGAACTTTTTAAATTGCCACATAATATCCCTATTTGAAATAATGAAAACCAATTTGAACTTAACCAAAAAAATAGTGAACCTTTCCTCTTACACATACATATTTAAAGAACTGTTTTTTATATCTTTAATAGCCCATCGCACCGACTATTTTTTTTCGTTACTTAGCTTTAAGTGTTCCTTATTACGTCATATTTTGATTATATTAAGAAACGCTTTAAGCTAAGTAACGAAAAAAAAGTCGGTGAGATGGAGCCTAAATGATAAATTTTGTCAGAAAAAATACACCGGTAATTTAAAAAGTCCCTGACTGTACTCTATATATTTAATAATAATAATAAATATTAGCACTAGTAGACACTTAAAGGAACAGCTTGTATAATTTAATATTTAATTCAAAGAAGTTGTGGTACAGGCAGGCCTTTATCAAACTTTTTCTTTAATTAAGATAGAACCGACGTTTTATGTTACTGATGTACACACATGTTAACTGATATCATCTGTTAACATCATCAAGTTTCACAGGCGTTAATACATTTTCAGAGAGCAGCTAAAACTATATTGCACGTTATAAAAGTAACGTTGTGCTGTCGTAACTTTTTACTGTGGACCAGCAATATTCAGTTGTTTCCTTTTTATTATGACCTGATTTTAAAACTAGCAGGTATTATTTTATTCATGTATATTTTTTATCCATTACCTATTTCGACCACTCCCGACCACTAGACCACCAAAATTAGTACAAAATTTACTTGCGGCGTTACTTTTTCAAAAATTACTTTAGTCTTTAAACATTAGCCTCTTCAGCGGTGTATCTTTTGCCTGTGGTGCTAAATTTTAAGGCTCAGGCGTATACACAAAGAGGTCAAAAGACCTATAATCTAAGCATATATACCAGATGTCACGTCAAAAAAATTACGTCTCGGACTAACGCCTAAATACGTCACATCGGACGTTTGCGAGAAGTTTAAATAAAATAAATGTGCCTGAGAGGAGAGGTTGACAAAGCCAACGTCGATACGTGACGTCACCCGAGTTAATAAATGCCCTTTTTAAGGACCTTAATTTGTGTGGGTTTAAGCCCTTGGGAAAACCCTTGTTGTAAAAGGAATAAAAATGCATGAACAAAACTTAATGCATGTATTTTCTATATAAAAAACCCAACTACAATGGTAAAAAGTAAAGTGCCCAAATAACCCTGAACATGTAATTTAATAAAAAATGGCTAAATAACCGAACCGAACCGTCCCCAAATGAATTAATTATTATCAGTACGCCCTTTGGTACCTACCACAAAAACAGTGGCAAAGGCCCCTCCTCTCTAAAGACAAAACGCACGCTACTAAATTAGCTTAAAAAACGACGCCTGAGATTATCGTCGATAAGGCCTTTTAAAGACAAATGAACGTGAGCGGTGAACGATCATACAGTCAACTTCGTTGATACCTCATGGGAATATTCCTCTCTTTCGAGCTGAACTTCCCCTTCGAAAGGATCTCCTTTTCAGGCTGAAACTCCTAGACCAGCCCTTATTCAGGCTCAGGCCTTAGGTATAGTGGTGGACCCCTTATTTGGGGTGAACCCCAAAAGTTGAACCGTGTAATGGTTCAACGTCTCCACAAGTCCTTTGTCAGGGTCAGGTGTCTTATGTATAATGGTGGACCCCTTTTTCAGGGTGAAAACCAAAAGTTGAACCTCGTATACTGGTTAATTAATGCAGTTTGCCGATCGGCTTTTATAAACAATTAATGCCTCGTTAGCTTAATCGATCAGCATTGATTACTTGATTTTCTTTCAAAGAAAAACAGTCAATTATTTAATTACAATATTGAACAATATTCCATTGAGTAAAAAATTTAGGTAATTGAATAATTATCATTTAGTTATTTAGGCTGTGTGACAATATTCTGTTCCATTTTTATAATTAATTTTAATTTTATACCTACGAATGATAAAAATAAATACATACGTTTTAATTTAAATGTTTTTACATCGAAAGCTAAACTATTTTCATTATTAAAATAACTCCCGAGTTTTTGAGTTTGACGCGAGTTTTGCATTGTAGTATTGTAAAATTAGTATTATATAACTTTACTGATTAAACAATATCAAAAGCTATGTATCTATGGAATTGAAATTTTCATATTTATTTAAAACATTGAAAACAATTATATTATAATTTAAAATCAGAATCACAAAGAAACCAAATTAAAAAAAAATATATTGTTACAAATTTAAGTTATTTAAATTTTATAGTTAGAATTTATTTAGGTTTAGTGTAGTATTAGGTTGACGTATTTTATGGTTGTAATCTTAATCTAGGTTTTAGTTGCGTTATCTGTGACAAACTGGTATGAGAACGGTCCGGTTCTAGAAAAGGGCGGAATGATTCCGAGTCGAACAAGGATGGAAAATTCTCGAATAGTGGGCAGACCCTCATATATAGGGCCGGACGTCGTGCATCGAGTCAGTCAGAGATAACCAATGGTAGTGATCGCTAGATGTTAACGCGAAGTTAATAGGCGTATTAAAGTAGTGAATTATTAGCAAGTTATTAGTAAGTTTAAGTGCGTGTTTTTGTACATAATTTGTCGGAATAAATTGACGTATCGTTTTCAACAATTGCGAGTTTTAATTTGTCGTTGTGAACCCGTAACAATTGGTGTCAGAAGTGAGATTAAAAGCAATAAATAGTGCAAAGACTATCCTTACATAGTACCACCGGCTAGGACAATTGGACAGAAAAACAGTAAGTGCTTTTTCCAGAATATTCGAAGAAGTTCGATATTGATTTATTCAAAAACCAAAAGAAGCTATCCAAACCAGAGAGAAATTATTGTGTTACTAGAAAGGAGCTCCTAGCCATAGTTAAATCCGTAGATCACTTTCACAAATATCTCTACGGACAAGAGTTTCTGATTAGAACGGATCATGCTGCGTTACAGTGGCTCATGAAAATGAAACAACCTGAGGGGCAAGTCGCGAGATGGATAGAAAAGCTACAACAATACCATTATCAAATTAAGCACCGAGCGGGAAGGGTGCATAATAATGCAGATGCATTGTCCAGAAGACCTTACACTGAAGATTGTAAATATTGCAGGAGAATTGACCAGAAAGAAGGAATTAACTACGTGCGTCAGATAAAATTAGAACCAGATGAAGAATGGATGTCGGCTTCAATTAGAACCACACAACTTGACGACAAAGATGTAGGACCTATCTTGCGATTGAAAGAAGAGAACAAGCCACGACCATCATGGCAAGATATCGCAAACCAAGGGGTGATATTCAAATCACTGTGGGCACAATGGGATTCACTGATAGTAGAAGAAAATATCCTTAAACGTGCCTGGGAAAGTGCCGATGGCCTTACTGTGATTAATCAAGTAGTGGTTCCTAGGAGCATGGTAGACAATATAATGGCCGAATGCCATGGTGGAAAATCAGGCGCGCACCTAGGCATAAATAAAACCATGGACAAAATTCGAAACCGATTTTATTGGGTCAATTACTTTCAAGATGTGAAAAACTGGTGCCGCCGATGTTCGACTTGTGCAGCCCGCCAAGGTCCCCAAACAAGGTCCAGAGGTCAAATGAAACAATATAACGTAGGTCTGCCATTCGAACGCATTGCTATTGATGTGGCCGGACCATTTCCAGAAACTAAAAAAGGCAACAAATACATCCTTGTTGTCATGGATTACTTTAGCAAATGGCCAGAAGTTTTTGCTTTGCCTAACCAAGAGGCCGCTACAGTTGCAGAAGTTCTGGTAAATGATGTTTTCAGCCGATTTGGCATTCCTTTGGAACTACATTCAGATCAAGGAAGAAACTTTGAATCAAAGCTCTTCCAGAATCTCTGTGACCTTTTAGGAATACATAAAACACGGACTACTGCTTTACATCCGCAGTCAGATGGCATGGTTGAAAGATTTAATAAAACAATAGAAGAACATCTTTGCAAAGTTGTTGATGAGCACCAAACAGATTGGGACCAATATATTCCATTGTTTTTGATGGCCTATAGAACCGCCATTCACAATACGACAGGAGCTACTCCATCTAGTATCCTGTTTGGTAGAGAACTGCGTTTACCATGTGATATCATGTTTGGTTCAACTGAAGAAGAACACTTAGAGGTTAATGACTATGTCGAACGTTTAAGGCAAAAGCTGCATGATATCCATGAAGTGGTTAGAGAGCGAATAGAAATAGCCAGTGACCGCATGAAAGCGAGGTATGACCTGAAAGCAAACTCTTCAGGGTTCAAAGAGAATGATCAAGTCTGGCTATACAATCCTCAACGCAAGAAAGGAAGATCACCTAAGTTGACACCACCATGGGAAGGGCCTTATAAAGTTGTTAAGAGAATTAATGATGTAGTCTACCGAATCCAGAAAAGCCCGAAGTCCAAGATGAAAGTTGTTCATCTAGACAGACTAAAACCTTACCTGGGAAATGTTGATCGAGACGATCAAACCTGAAGAGGAGGATAGTGTTACAAATTTAACTTATTTAAATTTTATAGTTAGAATTTATTTAGGTTTAGTGTAGTATTAGGTTGACGTATTTTATGGTTGTATTCTTAATCTAGGTTTTAGTTGCGTTATCTGTGACAAACTGGTATGAGAACGGTCCGGTTCTAGAAAAGGGCGGAATGATTCCGAGTCGAACAAGGATGGAAAATTCTCGAATAGCGGGCAGACCCTCATATATAGGGCCGGACGTCGTGCATCGAGTCAGTCAGAGATAACCAATGGTAGTGATCGCTAGATGTTAACGCGAAGTTAATAGGCGTATTAAAGTAGTGAATTATTAGCAAGTTATTAGTAAGTTTAATTGCGTGTTTTTGTACATAATTTGTCGGAATAAATTGACGTATCGTTTTCAACAATTGCGAGTTTTAATTTGTCGTTGTGAACCCGTAACAATATTATGCCGGCAAGCCAGAAATGTAAGGGCTGATTCTAAATATTTTGGACAGCAATTCTAGTTTTTTTGATAATGAGTGATCGACTTTAGTTTTTGTTTTTCTCAATATCTAACTTTGAAAAGAGACTACTTCAAAACAAAAAACTGTTTTTGAAAGTGTATGAGTTCTCTTGAATAATATATTTATTTACCTAGGGAAAAATAAAGAATTACCTAAACTGGAACAAAATATACAAAAACGTTTTCAAGCCATACATCCATCCTTTTCTTAAATTTTAGAAAGCTATAGTTTCTTGATTATTGAATAAAAAAATAATTACTATAATTTTACAAACATTATATTCCTCAAATCAAAACAAGTATTTTTCTAGACGTGAAACTAGCGTTATCTCGATTTAAGACATTTTATATTTTTAAACTGTTATCTTTTCTGTACTCTACTTTCGGTCATTTTTTTCTCTCGATATAACTAATAAATATACATAGGTAACCGAAATCTAACTGAAAACTAAAGTATAGTACACAGAACATAGGCTGCGCTTTTAATATTTATACATTATTCTCAAAGGTTCCGACTGAAAATAAGTACATATACAAGTTGGTTTCAATCTTTGGTATATATAGTTTAAGTATAATACGGTAGAGTAAATTTGTAAAAAAGCTGTAAAAAAGGTATATCTTTTTATAATTGGCATAATAGTACCTTTGATCCAAAGCTAAATTTTCATTCGTTCATTATCAGTGAACTCCATAATATATTAGCCATGAAAACAGTTATTTTTTTAATATCTCAGAAACAAAAGCTCCTACGAAGTTTTTGGTTATAACACAAATTATGTTTAAAAGAATGCAGTCTACTATATTCCGGAAACCGCATATTAATCCAATGTTCCGTTAAAATGTTTGCATTTTTTAAAAATTTTAATTGTCAAAAACTGTCGTTAGCATTAATGGATTTTGACCAAAAACTAATCAGCTTGTTACGATGTCAAGCACTACTTTACCCAAAAATGGTTTCAGTTTCAGCGGTTTAGGAGCTATCGTGTTATCGACAGACATACACACACACACAGCAATAACACATTTTCGGCGTTATCTGAAAAAAAAATCGTCGAAAATAATACCTTCTCTAGCCATTGCTGCGCGGGCTAGGAAGGTAATAAAATTCATATGGGATTAAATATAACAATTAGCGTTGACTATATACAATCACCTAGATAATTGTTAAGGCTTAATAAAAATAAATGCAAGATTTAATTTTTTTATCAAAATATGTTAATGAAACAAAACATTAATTGTCCTGAAAGGATAAACAAAATGTCTTCATGCAAGAAATTTATCTTGTTTTAAAGCTTAAAGCGGCTGTTGCATTGGTGCAAAGAAAAGTTTTTGTTATACAAGTTATTTATACTCTGTTCCCTTAATTGCAGATAGAAGAAGTGCAGCTCTAAGCGAGGACGAAAATGACAGAACAAGGAGCCTCAATACCTCAGATGACGATACAATGTCCGATTCTGAATCTTCAGTCGCTTCGTTTAATGTCAGAAAGAAGTCTTTGGAGCTGGTCACTGATGAAGATATGGTTGTACGTATTAGAGTATTAGAATATTCATCTTATTCCTACTATACAAACATTTTAAAGGTACATAGACAGATAGAAATAATTCATATGCATAGTTATTATACACGGCGGCGACGTTAAATGGAATAAAATAATATTTGGTTTTTTGGAAAAAAAAACCCAAAAAGGTTTTTAGCAGGCCCCTTTTCGGTTTGCAAAAAATTTTTAGTTTGAAAATAGTCATCGTTTTTTTTTTTCTACTAGAAGGAAAGAGAACCAAAAAGTTTCTGGATAAAATAGAGTATTCATTTTAAAAGGAATTTCAAACAAAAAAGTCCTTTAAATTTTGCTTTAAATTAAAAAAATTTCCACGTAGGAGAGTTGAAATCTATATAAAAATATATTACAGTCGAACCTCTATAACTCGAACCTGAAGGGACAACCAAAACAGTTCGAGTTATGGAGAGTTCGAGTTATAGAAACTTGAGTTACATAGGTTAAAATACATGTAAAAAGTGCAGGGACCTCTTAAAAGGTTCGAGTTATAGAGGTTCGACTGTATCTGTTTCTACTCCACCAGTGGCGCACTGCAAAAAAGTTCAGGATCCGACCATTGCACCGACGGGTTTCGAACTTGACACTGGAGCAAAGGAGATTGATCAAACATCAGCACAATTTTGTAAAATGTCTTCCAATAAATTATACTCCAATATTTTTGTGTAGGTGTTAGCTGAAGCAGTTTTCGACCACGTTGCCATCGAGTCAGACGAGTTGGCGTTTAGAGCCGGTGACGTCATCGAAGTGGAAGAATGGACAAACAAAGAATGGTGGTGGGGCACCACTAACAACGGTAAATCCGGGTAAGTGTGAACAATTACCGTAAACTCCTTTCTCCCTGAGTAAAAAATATAAGACCAAATTTTCCTTAGTTCAAAAGCTATTTTAACGGAAATACAGAGCTTTCACTTTCAAACCGATATTTTCGTTTAAAACTTTGTTGGGTTTTATTGGCGCGAGGAATTTGAGTTTGTTTATAATTTCTGCTGTAGTTTTTGGGATACACTTAATGTTGATGACTTGAGGGGTAGAGCGGCGGGACTGTAAGCGCGCTGGTCGTTTTATAAAATCTGGGTGCAAAAATCCTTAAAAGGACGATGTAAAAATACTAATTTTTCCGAGCCACACAAAGACAATATAGAGGATTGGCACTCACCTTTTCAGTTGTTTCCGTCGTCCAGAGGAGCTCCTCTCGCTGGCCCAGTCGTTGCAGTCGATCCACACTAGAATCACTTGTTTGTGTAATGGTTTAGTTTGATTTTCTAAGAATGTTATTGGATTTTTTGGTTAATAGAATTTATCACCATGCTGCGTGGTGATCTCGATAGAATACGACAGACGAATCTTTTTTTGGTTACGCCTTTTTGCGCAGATTCATTTTTCGTAGATGGCGCTGGCGTTTTGCTTGTGCCAATCAAATTGAAATTGTGTGGGTTTTCCGAATACGGGAATTTGGCGCAAAATTTGAATTTAAAATTGAAGTTGCACGAACATTTTCCGCCCACTTAAAACGAAGTTTTACATTGAGATTAATTGAATAAACAAATGGCTATATAAAAAAAATATAAGTTAATTCAAAACCTTAAAGGGTAGGTTATTAAAATCCGTTTTAGGTTTATAGATCAAAAAAAAAAAATGAAAAAAAAATATATATATATTCTAGATAACGACACACGAAACAAAAGAAGTTGCTTGGGAGTTTAGTGCGCATCTAAAGGTAGTGGGCACAACTTGACCACGGGAAGAGTGAAAAGTCCGTGTTGTGTTTTAACAGTAGCAACTCGAATGTGATTATCCCGACCAGGATGTACAGATACTATTCTACCCAGCAACCAGTGTAATGGCGGCCTAGTTTCATCCTTAATTAATACAAGCGTATCTAGCTTGATTTCAACCGAAGGGTCCGACCACTTAGAACGCTGTTGTAAAGTATTTAAGTACTCGAGTTTCCAACGCTTCCAGAAATCGGCATGAATTCGTTGGATAAGTTGCCAACGCTTAAGGGTATTAACTTTAAGGGTAGAAAGGTCAGGATCAGGACACGAATTAAGGGGTTCCATTGTGAGGAAATGACCCGGAGTCAAAGACGTAAGATCGTTTGGGTCAGAGCTTTGCTCACAAAGGGGTCGAGAATTGAGTAATGCCTCTATTTGGGCGAGGAGAGTATAGAGCTCTTCGAAGGTTAGTATCTGGTCACCGATGACCCGATACAAATGTGTTTTTATAGATTTGACTCCTGCTTCTGCTAGACCATTTAGGTGGGGGGCTCCCGGACTATTAAGACACCATTTGATTTTTAAGCTCTCAGAAGCTAATTTCGAAAGATTATGGAGCTCCTTAATAGCCCCAACAAAGTTTGAGCCTCTATCACTTGTGATTTGGACACAAGTGCCACGTCTAGCGACAAAGCGTCGTAAAGCAGCGATGCACGCCTCTGTGGTTAAATCCGAAACAAGCTCGATATGGATTGCCTTGACAGAAGTATCGACAAAGACTGCGATATATGATTTACCAACTTGTGCTCCACGACGTCTCTGACCTACAAAGGTTTTGATTGGGCCTGCATAGTCTAAGCAAACGTGTGAAAAACATTTTAATTGTGACGTTCTAAAAGAAGGTAAATCCGACATGTACGGAGTATACGGTTTTGGTTTTAAGCGAAAGCAGGGAATACATTTCAATAAAACCCTCTGAATAGCTCGACGTGATGACATAATCCAAAACTTTTGACGAATTAAGTATTGGACTGTGTTTATTCCGGGATGTAAATTTTCGTTATGAGTTTGAATAATGATCAATTGGGTTAATCTATGAGATTTCGGCAATAATAAGGGATGTTTTGCCTCAAAGGAGAGTTGAGAATGCCGTAAGCGTCCGCCCACTCTAAGGAAACCCAATTCGTCCAAAAAGGGCGCGAGTTTGCGAAACGGCTTAGGTAATAGCTGAGTATTTTGAATTTTTTGAATGATATCCGAAAAACACTCTTCTTGGACCCTTTTAACTAAAACAAGTAGAGCCTTGTGTAGTTCAAAAGCGGAAAAAACGCCGGATAAAGGGTCAACTGAGGTTTTTCGATTGTGAATAAGTCTTAGAAAATGACAAATGATTTTTTGAATGGTATTTAAATTGGATATTTTATCGATTAATCTATCAAAAAAGTTTTGATTTTGAATTTCTGCCGTCAGCACCACTGAATTTTCCGGTTTTTCTTCTTTGAGAACCTCGTCTGAAACTCCCAAAGAACGTTCATTTATAAACCTTTGAATTTGCCACTCCGTAGTGGGCAAGGTAATCCATGGAGGGCCGTGAAACCAAAGAGGGTGATTTATTAAGTTATTGGGCGACAACCCTCTGCTAGCGCAGTCGGCAGGGTTCTCGAGTGAAGTAATGTGATACCATGGGACTTCGGGGATTGTTTCTTGAATACGACTTACGCGGTTTGCCACAAAGGTCTTCCACTTGTGAGGTGAAGATGTGACCCAATGAAGCGTGACCTGTGAGTCCGAGAACGCAAGAATTTCATCGATTACGAGTAATGATGAATAGGTGCGAATAACTAGTTCGAGTAAATCAGCTAATAGAGTAGCTCCAAGTAGTTCCAAACGTGGGATTGAAATAGTGTGTAAGGGAGCAACCCTTGACTTGCCCATGACTAGAGCAGTTTTGATAATTTTATTTGGTAATTCGACGCGAACGTATACGCAAGAAGCGTATCCTAGCTCGGATGCATCGCAGAAACCTAGCAATTGACATCGTTGAATATTATTCGAAAAAATATGTCTAGGTATACAAAGATTCGAAAGAGTGGTTAATTGATTATTGAATTGATTCCAAAGAGTTTTGATTGGATCGGGGGGTATTTCATCCCAATCCGTTTTGCATAACCAAAGTTTTTGCATAATCACTTTGGCTAAAAAGGAAACAGGCGATAAGAAACCTATAGGATCCCAAATTTTAGCGATAGCTGATAAAATATTCCTTTTGGTGCAAGGTTTTTCACAAGGGGTACAAGAATAGGTAAAAGTATCTGTAGAAGGGTGCCACTGAAGGCCCAACACCTTAATCGATGTTGAAGAATCGTCTTCAAAGGTAACAGGGATCTGACAATCAGCGGGCGACAAATGTGAAAGAAGTTTCGGATTATTTGATGCCCATTTTCTTAATTCAAATTTTCCCAATTTAAGCAACGCTATGAGATCCTTTTGAAGTGATAAAGCACCTTCTATAGAGTTAGCTCCACAGCAAATATCGTCCATGAAAATGTTATTCAAAAGGACCTGGGATGCTTCAGGATAATTCTTAGCCTCCAGGATGGCTAGTTCTCTAAGAGTTCTAATAGCTAAATAGGGACTTGAACTAACACCAAACGTCACTGTATTAAGCCTGTATTCCTGCAGGGGTTCATTGGGATCAAATCGCCAAAGTAGCCTTTGGTAGTCCCGATGAATTGGATTAATTTGAATTTGTAAAAAGTGCTGTTTTATATCAGTCAAAAATACGATAGAATAAAATCTGAATTTTAATAGAATTTCGGAAATATCGGCTTGTAATTTTGGTCCTATTAAAAGAGTTTCGTTCATGCTTAGGCCTTTCGAACCCTTAATCGAGGGGTTAAAAACCACCCGGAGTTTAGTCGTTGATTTGTCAAGACGAAGGACTCCGTGATGTGGTAAATAAGAACATAACTGAGGTCTAGGTTCGGATCTTGGAATTAAAGACATGTGCCCGTTTTTGAGATATTCTCTCATAAAATCCGAGTACATACTATAGAAATTTGAATTTTTTATTAAGCGAGATTCAAGAGACAAAAATTGACGATAGGTCACTGAATATGTGTCTCCTAGGTCAGGAGGGTCAATGTGACGAAAAGGCAAATTTACAGTAAATCGGTCCGAAATATCTCTAGTGGTAGTTTCTTGGAAAATCTCTTCACATCTTTTTTCTTCGGGTGAGAGAAACGTTTTTGACTTAATTGATTCTAGTTCCCAAAATCTGCGAATATTAAAGTCGAGAGACTGCTCACAGGAAGTAAAGTAAGAATTGACTTGAGGTGAAATATTTATGCTTTGAGTTTGGCCCATCAAGACCCACCCAAAAACTGTCTCAAAAGCGGAGGGTAGGCCGTGAGGTCCTGGAATTCGTCCTGATTGGACGATTTCTGTGTAAAGTTGTGCACCTAAGAGTAAGTCAATTGGACCAGGGTTGTAAAATTGATTATCTGCAAGCTTTAGATTTGAAATATGACTCCAATTGGATGAATCTACCTGTACTGAGGGCATATTCGAACAGAGTTTCGGTAAAACGAAGACTTGAATAGAAAAGGTAGGCTCTTGTTGGCCTAGGGCTCGAATAGTGCAAGTAGAAATGCCGTTAGTGGCCGATGAAGATTGATTTAGTCCCAGAACAGGGATCGAAATTTTGTTTCTTGGCAAGCCTAACCTGTTAAGACAAGCTTCGCTTATCAGGTTAGCTTGGCTACCGCTGTCCAGAAGTGCTCGGACAGGTTGGTAGTTACCCCGACTATCCAGTACCTCTAATTTTATAGTCGCTAGAAGCACTGTCGTCCGGGGCGTCAAGGTGGATAACGAAGAGTATTGATTTGTAGATGTATTTGGATTCGAATTGATTTGAATTGAATTTGAACTGGGTTGAACAAAACTAGGGTTCTGTTGGCTAAGAATTGAATTTGAATTCTGGTACGATAAGTTTGTGCCTGTGCTTGGCACGGCCACTTGATTTGGATTAAAACTTTGATTTAAGTTCGAATTTTGATTTGAATTTTGGTTTGAATTAACAAAGGATTGACTTGAATTCTGACGGATTGAATCTGTCAATTGCGATAGATGAATAAGACTATGGTGCCTATGTCGACATACCCTGCAGTTGTACGTACTACTGCAGTCCATTACTTGATGATTTGAACGTAAACAGTTGATACATAACGATTGTTGTTTTACATAAGTAAAACGATCTGAAGGAGATTTGGAAATAAAAACACCACACTGCGAGAGTGGATGAAAAGAATTATTGCATAATTTGCACTTATAGGGTTGTTGGTTTTGTCGAAATTGAATATTGGATTGTTTATTTGATACTTGTGAGTGCGTATGCGCTAAAAAATTTGATGGAGGGCTTGATTTGTACTGATTATTTGAATAAGAATTATATTTTTGGTTACTAGAATTCGAATAATTTGGTTTTTGCTGTTTGGAAGTCGAAGATTGCATTTGCGTATTTTGGGGAGATAGCTGTACTGTTTCAAGAGCACGGCATTGGTTAATAAGAAACTGAATTAGATTTTGATATGTTGGAATCTCGGTAATACTATACTTTAATTCGAAAGCGGTTCTTGTGGTTTGATCGATTTTTGATAATAAAATTGAAAATAAACAAAAACACCACGACGTTACTGGAAATTCAAGATTTTCGAGCGCCGCAATATTCTCGGAAAAGGTATCTACCAAGACTCTAAGATTCTTTGCTGACTGGTTTCCCTTTAAAGAATTTGCATAGTAGATTGAGTTCCAGTAGGTACTGGCTAAAAGTCTTTTATTTTGATAGCGATCTGTTAATACCTTCCAGGCGATTGCGTAATTACTTGCCGTTAATTTTATAGAACTTAAAGTATTAAGTGGTTCGCCCTCAAGGAAGGTTAGCAAATGTTGAAATTTCCTTATATCGGAATAATTAGAGTTTTCGTGAACCAAACAAGAATAAACATCGTAAAAGGTTGGCCACTTTTTTACGTTTCCATTAAAGCAAGGTACCTTTAAAGGGCCCAGATCATCGCTACGTGAATAGTGTAAAGTTGCGGGGGTAAAATTTGAATGAACTGAATCGGAACATAAACTCGAAAAAAGAACTTTAGCTTGGTGGTAGAATAGATCCGTATCTTTCCTAATTTTGTCCTGTACTTCGAATTCATCATCGTCGTCGTCTTTCAAGAGACCTATGATGTCATTATGAATGTTTTTAAATTGTTCATAGTGATTATCTAACGATTCGTAAAACGCCTTAAAAATTGGCAAGGAAGAACTATCTGATTTAGCTTTTGTTCCCAAGTTATACGTTTCCGTAATACGAGATATTGAAACTTTGCGTTGATTCTCAAGCTTTTTTAACGACATATTGTTAATTAAAAAAATAAAAAATATTTAAAAGGAATAAAACTAACACTTGACCCCTATTGACTTTAATCAGTCCAAAAGAGTCCAACACGCATATATTTTATTATCGATTTCTCGAATAAACGCAAAAACTTAACAACAGCTGTTATCCTAGGTCGCGATTTTTCTCCCAAAATAAATGCACACAAAACAACTTGTACCTACTACCGCTTCTCTTATTATTTACAGGTAAATACTAATTCTACTAGATGTGTTTGTTTACCTGTTAAATAAGAATAAAGCATTTAACTCACAAGCACTTTTGTTGTTTTGAATAACTATAACATATTATTTAAACAAATAACTATTATTTAAACAAATTTCGATTTTTGAATCAAAACAAACGACGTACCAAGTGCCAATTTCGGCTGCAATGAAATGTGGGTGGAGCAACCGTTAAGCCACGCAAGGGGGGACGGAACCTCCTTTCTAAACTGGACACGGCAACAAACGAGCCAAAATGGCGAGGCGAAAAAATCTTTAATATTTTTAGCAAACAAATTTTAAAAACTATCTGGGTCGTGGGACCAGAAAATGTTGATGATTTAAGGGGTAGAGCGGCGGGACTGTAAGCGCGCTGGTCGTTTTATAAAATCTGGGTGCAAAAATCCTTAAAAGGACGATGTAAAAATACTAATTTTTCCGAGCCACACAAAGACAATATAGAGGATTGGCACTCACCTTTTCAGTTGTTTCCGTCGTCCAGAGGAGCTCCTCTCGCTGGCCCAGTCGTTGCAGTCGATCCACACTAGAATCACTTGTTTGTGTAATGGTTTAGTTTGATTTTCTAAGAATGTTATTGGATTTTTTGGTTAATAGAATTTATCACCATGCTGCGTGGTGATCTCGATAGAATACGACAGACGAATCTTTTTTGGTTACGCCTTTTTGCGCAGATTCATTTTTCGTAGATGGCGCTGGCGTTTTGCTTGTGCCAATCAAATTGAAATTGTGTGGGTTTTCCGAATACGGGAATTTGGCGCAAAATTTGAATTTAAAATTAAAGTTGCAAGAACAACTGGGAGCGTCGGAAACAGATTTCTATAATTTTAGAAGAACTAAAAAATGCCATCCCTATTGCTTGCAAACCGATTTCTCCAGAGGTACTTACAAATAATGTATTGTAAGAGTTGTATGAAAGATTGAGATAAGTACTGTTTGGCCGAAAATGAGGAGTTATTTGAACATTTACTTTAATTTTACCTAATCTTTTTTACACCGTTTTTTTGTCAAATAGTTAAATAATAAACATTATTTCATTTTTATGCATTTATTTTTAACACTCCTAAACACATCAGACTGCATATGTTTAGTGGGCTGAGATTTTTTCTGGTTTTACCGGTACATAATATTTACAACAGTATAATTGAATTAACAAATGGCTATATAAAAAAAATATAAGTTAATTCAAAACCTTAAAGGGTAGGTTATTAAAATCCGTTTTAGGTTTATAGATCAAAAAGAAAAAAAATGAAAAAAAAATATATATATATTCTAGATAACGACACACGAAACAAAAGAAGTTGCTTGGGAGTTTAGTGCGCATCTAAAGGTAGTGGGCACAACTTGACCACGGGACGAGTGAAAAGTCCGTGTTGTGTTTTAACAGTAGCAACTCGAATGTGATTATCCCGACCAGGATGTACAGATACTATTCTACCCAGCAACCAGTGTAATGGCGGCCTAGTTTCATCCTTAATTAATACAAGCGTATCTAGCTTGATTTCAACCGAAGGGTCCGACCACTTAGAACGCTGTTGTAAAGTATTTAAGTACTCGAGTTTCCAACGCTTCCAGAAATCGGCAAGAATTCGTTGGATAAGTTGCCAACGCTTAAGGGTATTAACTTTAAGGGTAGAAAGGTCAGGATCAGGACACGAATTAAGGGGTTCCATTGTGAGGAAATGACCCGGAGTCAAAGACGTAAGATCGTTTGGGTCAGAGCTTTGCTCACAAAGGGGTCGAGAATTGAGTAATGCCTCTATTTGGGCGAGGAGAGTATAGAGCTCTTCGAAGGTTAGTATCTGGTCACCGATGACCCGATACAAATGTGTTTTTATAGATTTGACTCCTGCTTCTGCTAGACCATTTAGGTGGGGGGCTCCCGGACTATTAAGACACCATTTGATTTTTAAGCTCTCAGAAGCTAATTTCGAAAGATTATGGAGCTCCTTAATAGCCCCAACAAAGTTTGAGCCTCTATCACTTGTGATTTGGACACAAGTGCCACGTCTAGCGACAAAGCGTCGTAAAGCAGCGATGCACGCCTCTGTGGTTAAATCCGAAACAAGCTCGATATGGATTGCCTTGACAGAAGTATCGACAAAGACTGCGATATATGATTTACCAACTTGTGCTCCACGACGTCTCTGACCTACAAAGGTTTTGATTGGGCCTGCATAGTCTAAGCAAACGTGTGAAAAACATTTTAATTGTGACGTTCTAAAAGAAGGTAAATCCGACATGTACGGAGTATACGGTTTTGGTTTTAAGCGAAAGCAGGGAATACATTTCAATAAAACCCTCTGAATAGCTCGACGTGATGACATAATCCAAAACTTTTGACGAATTAAGTATTGGACTGTGTTTATTCCGGGATGTAAATTTTCGTTATGAGTTTGAATAATGATCAATTGGGTTAATCTATGAGATTTCGGCAATAATAAGGGATGTTTTGCCTCAAAGGAGAGTTGAGAATGCCGTAAGCGTCCGCCCACTCTAAGGAAACCCAATTCGTCCAAAAAGGGCGCGAGTTTGCGAAACGGCTTAGGTAATAGCTGAGTATTTTGAATTTTTTGAATGATATCCGAAAAACACTCTTCTTGGACCCTTTTAACTAAAACAAGTAGAGCCTTGTGTAGTTCAAAAGCGGAAAAAACGCCGGATAAAGGGTCAACTGAGGTTTTTCGATTGTGAATAAGTCTTAGAAAATGACAAATGATTTTTTGAATGGTATTTAAATTGGATATTTTATCGATTAATCTATCAAAAAAGTTTTGATTTTGAATTTCTGCCGTCAGCACCACTGAATTTTCCGGTTTTTCTTCTTTGAGAACCTCGTCTGAAACTCCCAAAGAACGTTCATTTATAAACCTTTGAATTTGCCACTCCGTAGTGGGCAAGGTAATCCATGGAGGGCCGTGAAACCAAAGAGGGTGATTTATTAAGTTATTGGGCGACAACCCTCTGCTAGCGCAGTCGGCAGGGTTCTCGAGTGAAGTAATGTGATACCATGGGACTTCGGGGATTGTTTCTTGAATACGACTTACGCGGTTTGCCACAAAGGTCTTCCACTTGTGAGGTGAAGATGTGACCCAATGAAGCGTGACCTGTGAGTCCGAGAACGCAAGAATTTCATCGATTACGAGTAATGATGAATAGGTGCGAATAACTAGTTCGAGTAAATCAGCTAATAGAGTAGCTCCAAGTAGTTCCAAACGTGGGATTGAAATAGTGTGTAAGGGAGCAACCCTTGACTTGCCCATGACTAGAGCAGTTTTGATAATTTTATTTGGTAATTCGACGCGAACGTATACGCAAGAAGCGTATCCTAGCTCGGATGCATCGCAGAAACCTAGCAATTGACATCGTTGAATATTATTCGAAAAAATATGTCTAGGTATACAAAGATTCGAAAGAGTGGTTAATTGATTATTGAATTGATTCCAAAGAGTTTTGATTGGATCGGGGGGTATTTCATCCCAATCCGTTTTGCATAATCACTTTGGCTAAAAATGAAACAGGCGATAAGAAACCTATAGGATCCCAAATTTTAGCGATAGCTGATAAAATATTCCTTTTGGTGCAAGGTTTTTCACAAGGGGTACAAGAATAGGTAAAAGTATCTGTAGAAGGGTGCCACTGAAGGCCCAACACCTTAATCGATGTTGAAGAATCGTCTTCAAAGGTAACAGGGATCTGACAATCAGCGGGCGACAAATGTGAAAGAAGTTTCGGATTATTTGATGCCCATTTTCTTAATTCAAATTTTCCCAATTTAAGCAACGCTATGAGATCCTTTTGAAGTGATAAAGCACCTTCTAGAGAGTTAGCTCCACAGCAAATATCGTCCATGAAAATGTTATTCAAAAGGACCTGGGATGCTTCAGGATAATTCTTAGCCTCCAGGATGGCTAGTTCTCTAAGAGTTCTAATAGCTAAATAGGGACTTGAACTAACACCAAACGTCACTGTATTAAGCCTGTATTCCTGCAGGGGTTCATTGGGATCAAATCGCCAAAGTAGCCTTTGGTAGTCCCGATGAATTGGATTAATTTGAATTTGTAAAAAGTGCTGTTTTATATCAGTCAAAAATACGATAGAATAAAATCTGAATTTTAATAGAATTTCGGAAATATCGGCTTGTAATTTTGGTCCTATTAAAAGAGTTTCGTTCATGCTTAGGCCTTTCGAACCCTTAATCGAGGGGTTAAAAACCACCCGGAGTTTAGTCGTTGATTTGTCAAGACGAAGGACTCCGTGATGTGGTAAATAAGAACATAACTGAGGTCTAGGTTCGGATCTTGGAATTAAAGACATGTGCCCGTTTTTGAGATATTCTCTCATAAAATCCGAGTACATACTATAGAAATTTGAATTTTTTATTAAGCGAGATTCAAGAGACAAAAATTGACGATAGGCCACTGAATATGTGTCTCCTAGGTCAGGAGGGTCAATGTGACGAAAAGGCAAATTTACAGTAAATCGGTCCGAAATATCTCTAGTGGTAGTTTCTTGGAAAATCTCTTCACATCTTTTTTCTTCGGGTGAGAGAAACGTTTTTGACTTAATTGATTCTAGTTCCCAAAATCTGCGAATATTAAAGTCGAGAGACTGCTCACAGGAAGTAAAGTAAGAATTGACTTGAGGTGAAATATTTATGCTTTGAGTTTGGCCCATCAAGACCCACCCAAAAACTGTCTCAAAAGCGGAGGGTAGGCCGTGAGGTCCTGGAATTCGTCCTGATTGGACGATTTCTGTGTAAAGTTGTGCACCTAAGAGTAAGTCAATTGGACCAGGGTTGTAAAATTGATTATCTGCAAGCTTTAGATTTGAAATATGACTCCAATTGGATAAATCTACCTGTACTGAGGGCATATTCGAACAGAGTTTCGGTAAAACGAAGACTTGAATAGAAAAGGTAGGCTCTTGTTGGCCTAGGGCTCGAATAGTGCAAGTAGAAATGCCGTTAGTGGCCGATGAAGATTGATTTAGTCCCAGAACAGGGATCGAAATTTTGTTTCTTGGCAAGCCTAACCTGTTAAGACAAGCTTCGCTTATCAGGTTAGCTTGGCTACCGCTGTCCAGAAGTGCTCGGACAGGTTGGTAGTTACCCCGACTATCCAGTACCTCTAATTTTATAGTCGCTAGAAGCACTGTCGTCCGGGGCGTCAAGGTGGATAACGAAGAGTATTGATTTGTAGATGTATTTGGATTCGAATTGATTTGAATTGAATTTGAACTGGGTTGAACAAAACTAGGGTTCTGTTGGCTAAGAATTGAATTTGAATTCTGGTACGATAAGTTTGTGCCTGTGCTTGGCACGGCCACTTGATTTGGATTAAAACTTTGATTTAAGTTCGAATTTTGATTTGAATTTTGGTTTGAATTAACAAAGGATTGACTTGAATTCTGACGGATTGAATCTGTCAATTGCGATAGATGAATAAGACTATGGTGCCTATGTCGACATACCCTGCAGTTGTACGTACTACTGCAGTCCATTACTTGATGATTTGAACGTAAACAGTTGATACATAACGATTGTTGTTTTACATAAGTAAAACGATCTGAAGGAGATTTGGAAATAAAAACACCACACTGCGAGAGTGGATGAAAAGAATTATTGCATAATTTGCACTTATAGGGTTGTTGGTTTTGTCGAAATTGAATATTGGATTGTTTATTTGATACTTGTGAGTGCGTATGCGCTAAAAAATTTGATGGAGGGCTTGATTTGTACTGATTATTTGAATAAGAATTATATTTTTGGTTACTAGAATTCGAATAATTTGGTTTTTGCTGTTTGGAAGTCGAAGATTGCATTTGCGTATTTTGGGGAGATAGCTGTACTGTTTCAAGAGCACGGCATTGGTTAATAAGAAACTGAATTAGATTTTGATATGTTGGAATCTCGGTAATACTATACTTTAATTCGAAAGCGGTTCTTGTGGTTTGATCGATTTTTGATAATAAAATTGAAAATAAACAAAAACACCACGACGTTACTGGAAATTCAAGATTTTCGAGCGCCGCAATATTCTCGGAAAAGGTATCTACCAAGACTCTAAGATTCTTTGCTGACTGGTTTCCCTTTAAAGAATTTGCATAGTAGATTGAGTTCCAGTAGGTACTGGCTAAAAGTCTTTTATTTTGATAGCGATCTGTTAATACCTTCCAGGCGATTGCGTAATTACTTGCCGTTAATTTTATAGAACTTAAAGTATTAAGTGGTTCGCCCTCAAGGAAGGTTAGCAAATGTTGAAATTTCCTTATATCGGAATAATTAGAGTTTTCGTGAACCAAACAAGAATAAACATCGCAAAAGGTTGGCCACTTTTTTACGTTTCCATTAAAGCAAGGTACCTTTAAAGGGCCCAGATCATCGCTACGTGAATAGTGTAAAGTTGCGGGGGTAAAATTTGAATGAACTGAATCGGAACATAAACTCGAAAAAAGAACTTTAGCTTGGTGGTAGAATAGATCCGTATCTTTCCTAATTTTGTCCTGTACTTCGAATTCATCATCGTCGTCGTCTTTCAAGAGACCTATGATGTCATTATGAATGTTTTTAAATTGTTCATAGTGATTATCTAACGATTCGTAAAACGCCTTAAAAATTGGCAAGGAAGAACTATCTGATTTAGCTTTTGTTCCCAAGTTATACGTTTCCGTAATACGAGATATTGAAACTTTGCGTTGATTCTCAAGCTTTTTTAACGACATATTGTTAATTAAAAAAATAAAAAATATTTAAAAGGAATAAAACTAACACTTGACCCCTATTGACTTTAATCAGTCCAAAAGAGTCCAACACGCATATATTTTATTATCGATTTCTCGAATAAACGCAAAAACTTAACAACAGCTGTTATCCTAGGTCGCGATTTTTCTCCCAAAATAAATGCACACAAAACAACTTGTACCTACTACCGCTTCTCTTATTATTTACAGGTAAATACTAATTCTACTAGATGTGTTTGTTTACCTGTTAAATAAGAATAAAGCATTTAACTCACAAGCACTTTTGTTGTTTTGAATAACTATAACATATTATTTAAACAAATAACTATTATTTAAACAAATTTCGATTTTTGAATCAAAACAAACGACGTACCAAGTGCCAATTTCGGCTGCAATGAAATGTGGGTGGAGCAACCGTTAAGCCACGCAAGGGGGGACGGAACCTCCTTTCTAAACTGGACACGGCAACAAACGAGCCAAAATGGCGAGGCGAAAAAATCTTTAATATTTTTAGCAAACAAATTTTAAAAACTATCTGGGTCGTGGGACCAGAAAATGTTGTTGATTTAAGGGGTAGAGCGGCGGGACTGTAAGCGCGCTGGTCGTTTTATAAAATCTGGGTGCAAAAATCCTTAAAAGGACGATGTAAAAATACTAATTTTTCCGAGCCACACAAAGACAATATAGAGGATTGGCACTCACCTTTTCAGTTGTTTCCGTCGTCCAGAGGAGCTCCTCTCGCTGGCCCAGTCGTTGCAGTCGATCCACACTAGAATCACTTGTTTGTGTAATGGTTTAGTTTGATTTTCTAAGAATGTTATTGGATTTTTTGGTTAATAGAATTTATCACCATGCTGCGTGGTGATCTCGATAGAATACGAGAGACGAATCTTTTTTGGTTACGCCTTTTTGCGCAGATTCATTTTTCGTAGATGGCGCTGGCGTTTTGCTTGTGCCAATCAAATTGAAATTGTGTGGGTTTTCCGAATACGGGAATTTGGCGCAAAATTTGAATTTAAAATTAAAGTTGCACGAACAACTGGGAGCGTCGGAAACAGATTTCTATAATTTTAGAAGAACTAAAAAATGCCATCCCTATTGCTTGCAAACCGATTTCTCCAGAGGTACTTACAAATAATGTATTGTAAGAGTTGTATGAAAGATTGAGATAAGTACTGTTTGGCCGAAAATGAGGAGTTATTTGAACATTTACTTTAATTTTACCTAATCTTTTTTACACCGTTTTTTTGTCAAATAGTTAAATAATAAACATTATTTCATTTTTATGCATTTATTTTTAACACTCCTAAACACATCAGACTGCATATGTTTAGTGGGCTGAGATTTTTTCTGGTTTTACCGGTACATAATATTTACAACAGTATAATTGAATTAACAAATGGCTATATAAAAAAAATATAAGTTAATTCAAAACCTTAAAGGGTAGGTTATTAAAATCCGTTTTAGGTTTAAGGATCAAAAAGAAAAAAAATGAAAAAAAAATATATATATATTCTAGATAACGACACACGAAACAAAAGAAGTTGCTTGGGAGTTTAGTGCGCATCTAAAGGTAGTGGGCACAACTTGACCACGGGACGAGTGAAAAGTCCGTGTTGTGTTTTAACAGTAGCAACTCGAATGTGATTATCCCGACCAGGATGTACAGATACTATTCTACCCAGCAACCAGTGTAATGGCGGCCTAGTTTCATCCTTAATTAATACAAGCGTATCTAGCTTGATTTCAACCGAAGGGTCCGACCACTTAGAACGCTGTTGTAAAGTATTTAAGTACTCGAGTTTCCAACGCTTCCAGAAATCGGCATGAATTCGTTGGATAAGTTGCCAACGCTTAAGGGTATTAACTTTAAGGGTAGAAAGGTCAGGATCAGGACACGAATTAAGGGGTTCCATTGTGAGGAAATGACCCGGAGTCAAAGACGTAAGATCGTTTGGGTCAGAGCTTTGCTCACAAAGGGGTCGAGAATTGAGTAATGCCTCTATTTGGGCGAGGAGAGTATAGAGCTCTTCGAAGGTTAGTATCTGGTCACCGATGACCCGATACAAATGTGTTTTTATAGATTTGACTCCTGCTTCTGCTAGACCATTTAGGTGGGGGGCTCCCGGACTATTAAGACACCATTTGATTTTTAAGCTCTCAGAAGCTAATTTCGAAAGATTATGGAGCTCCTTAATAGCCCCAACAAAGTTTGAGCCTCTATCACTTGTGATTTGGACACAAGTGCCACGTCTAGCGACAAAGCGTCGTAAAGCAGCGATGCACGCCTCTGTGGTTAAATCCGAAACAAGCTCGATATGGATTGCCTTGACAGAAGTATCGACAAAGACTGCGATATATGATTTACCAACTTGTGCTCCACGACGTCTCTGACCTACAAAGGTTTTGATTGGGCCTGCATAGTCTAAGCAAACGTGTGAAAAACATTTTAATTGTGACGTTCTAAAAGAAGGTAAATCCGACATGTACGGAGTATACGGTTTTGGTTTTAAGCGAAAGCAGGGAATACATTTCAATAAAACCCTCTGAATAGCTCGACGTGATGACATAATTCAAAACTTTTGACGAATTAAGTATTGGACTGTGTTTATTCCGGGATGTAAATTTTCGTTATGAGTTTGAATAATGATCAATTGGGTTAATCTATGAGATTTCGGCAATAATAAGGGATGTTTTGCCTCAAAGGAGAGTTGAGAATGCCGTAAGCGTCCGCCCACTCTAAGGAAACCCAATTCGTCCAAAAAGGGCGCGAGTTTGCGAAACGGCTTAGGTAATAGCTCAGTATTTTGAATTTTTTGAATGATATCCGAAAAACACTCTTCTTGGACCCTTTTAACTAAAACAAGTAGAGCCTTGTGTAGTTCAAAAGCGGAAAAAACGCCGGATAAAGGGTCAACTGAGGTTTTTCGATTGTGAATAAGTCTTAGAAAATGACAAATGATTTTTTGAATGGTATTTAAATTGGATATTTTATCGATTAATCTATCAAAAAAGTTTTGATTTTGAATTTCTGCCGTCAGCACCACTGAATTTTCCGGTTTTTCTTCTTTGAGAACCTCGTCTGAAACTCCCAAAGAACGTTCATTTATAAACCTTTGAATTTGCCACTCCGTAGTGGGTAAGGTAATCCATGGAGGGCCGTGAAACCAAAGAGGGTGATTTATTAAGTTATTGGGCGACAACCCTCTGCTAGCGCAGTCGGCAGGGTTCTCGAGTGAAGTAATGTGATACCATGGGACTTCGGGGATTGTTTCTTGAATACGACTTACGCGGTTTGCCACAAAGGTCTTCCACTTGTGAGGTGAAGATGTGACCCAATGAAGCGTGACCTGTGAGTCCGAGAACGCAAGAATTTCATCGATTACGAGTAATGATGAATAGGTGCGAATAACTAGTTCGAGTAAATCAGCTAATAGAGTAGCTCCAAGTAGTTCCAAACGTGGGATTGAAATAGTGTGTAAGGGAGCAACCCTTGACTTGCCCATGACTAGAGCAGTTTTGATCATTTTATTTGGTAATTCGACGCGAACGTATACGCAAGAAGCGTATCCTAGCTCGGATGCATCGCAGAAACCTAGCAATTGACATCGTTGAATATTATTCGAAAAAATATGTCTAGGTATACAAAGATTCGAAAGAGTGGTTAATTGATTATTGAATTGATTCCAAAGAGTTTTGATTGGATCGGGGGGTATTTCATCCCAATCCGTTTTGCATAACCAAAGTTTTTGCATAATCACTTTGGCTAAAAATGAAACAGGCGATAAGAAACCTATAGGATCCCAAATTTTAGCGATAGCTGATAAAATATTCCTTTTGGTGCAAGGTTTTTCACAAGGGGTACAAGAATAGGTAAAAGTATCTGTAGAAGGGTGCCACTGAAGGCCCAACACCTTAATCGATGTTGAAGAATCGTCTTCAAAGGTAACAGGGATCTGACAATCAGCGGGCGACAAATGTGAAAGAAGTTTCGGATTATTTGATGCCCATTTTCTTAATTCAAATTTTCCCAATTTAAGCAACGCTATGAGATCCTTTTGAAGTGATAAAGCACCTTCTAGAGAGTTAGCTCCACAGCAAATATCGTCCATGAAAATGTTATTCAAAAGGACCTGGGATGCTTCAGGATAATTCTTAGCCTCCAGGATGGCTAGTTCTCTAAGAGTTCTAATAGCTAAATAGGGACTTGAACTAACACCAAACGTCACTGTATTAAGCCTGTATTCCTGCAGGGGTTCATTGGGATCAAATCGCCAAAGTAGCCTTTGGTAGTCCCGATGAATTGGATTAATTTGAATTTGTAAAAAGTGCTGTTTTATATCAGTCAAAAATACGATAGAATAAAATCTGAATTTTAATAGAATTTCGGAAATATCGGCTTGTAATTTTGGTCCTATTAAAAGAGTTTCGTTCATGCTTAGGCCTTTCGAACCCTTAATCGAGGGGTTAAAAACCACCCGGAGTTTAGTCGTTGATTTGTCAAGACGAAGGACTCCGTGATGTGGTAAATAAGAACATAACTGAGGTCTAGGTTCGGATCTTGGAATTAAAGACATGTGCCCGTTTTTGAGATATTCTCTCATAAAATCCGAGTACATACTATAGAAATTTGAATTTTTTATTAAGCGAGATTCAAGAGACAAAAATTGACGATAGGTCACTGAATATGTGTCTCCTAGGTCAGGAGGGTCAATGTGACGAAAAGGCAAATTTACAGTAAATCGGTCCGAAATATCTCTAGTGGTAGTTTCTTGGAAAATCTCTTCACATCTTTTTTCTTCGGGTGAGAGAAACGTTTTTGACTTAATTGATTCTAGTTCCCAAAATCTGCGAATATTAAAGTCGAGAGACTGCTCACAGGAAGTAAAGTAAGAATTGACTTGAGGTGAAATATTTATGCTTTGAGTTTGGCCCATCAAGACCCACCCAAAAACTGTCTCAAAAGCGGAGGGTAGGCCGTGAGGTCCTGGAATTCGTCCTGATTGGACGATTTCTGTGTAAAGTTGTGCACCTAAGAGTAAGTCAATTGGACCAGGGTTGTAAAATTGATTATCTGCAAGCTTTAGATTTGAAATATGACTCCAATTGGATGAATCTACCTGTACTGAGGGCATATTCGAACAGAGTTTCGGTAAAACGAAGACTTGAATAGAAAAGGTAGGCTCTTGTTGGCCTAGGGCTCGAATAGTGCAAGTAGAAATGCCGTTAGTGGCCGATGAAGATTGATTTAGTCCCAGAACAGGGATCGAAATTTTGTTTCTTGGCAAGCCTAACCTGTTAAGACAAGCTTCGCTTATCAGGTTAGCTTGGCTACCGCTGTCCAGAAGTGCTCGGACAGGTTGGTAGTTACCCCGACTATCCAGTACCTCTAATTTTATAGTCGCTAGAAGCACTGTCGTCCGGGGCGTCAAGGTGGATAACGAAGAGTATTGATTTGTAGATGTATTTGGATTCGAATTGATTTGAATTGAATTTGAACTGGGTTGAACAAAACTAGGGTTCTGTTGGCTAAGAATTGAATTTGAATTCTGGTACGATAAGTTTGTGCCTGTGCTTGGCACGGCCACTTGATTTGGATTAAAACTTTGATTTAAGTTCGAATTTTGATTTGAATTTTGGTTTGAATTAACAAAGGATTGACTTGAATTCTGACGGATTGAATCTGTCAATTGCGATAGATGAATAAGACTATGGTGCCTATGTCGACATACCCTGCAGTTGTACGTACTACTGCAGTCCATTACTTGATGATTTGAACGTAAACAGTTGATACATAACGATTGTTGTTTTACATAAGTAAAACGATCTGAAGGAGATTTGGAAATAAAAACACCACACTGCGAGAGTGGATGAAAAGAATTATTGCATAATTTGCACTTATAGGGTTGTTGGTTTTGTCGAAATTGAATATTGGATTGTTTATTTGATACTTGTGAGTGCGTATGCGCTAAAAAATTTGATGGAGGGCTTGATTTGTACTGATTATTTGAATAAGAATTATATTTTTGGTTACTAGAATTCGAATAATTTGGTTTTTGCTGTTTGGAAGTCGAAGATTGCATTTGCGTATTTTGGGGAGATAGCTGTACTGTTTCAAGAGCACGGCATTGGTTAATAAGAAACTGAATTAGATTTTGATATGTTGGAATCTCGGTAATACTATACTTTAATTCGAAAGCGGTTCTTGTGGTTTGATCGATTTTTGATAATAAAATTGAAAATAAACAAAAACACCACGACGTTACTGGAAATTCAAGATTTTCGAGCGCCGCAATATTCTCGGAAAAGGTATCTACCAAGACTCTAAGATTCTTTGCTGACTGGTTTCCCTTTAAAGAATTTGCATAGTAGATTGAGTTCCAGTAGGTACTGGCTAAAAGTCTTTTATTTTGATAGCGATCTGTTAATACCTTCCAGGCGATTGCGTAATTACTTGCCGTTAATTTTATAGAACTTAAAGTATTAAGTGGTTCGCCCTCAAGGAAGGTTAGCAAATGTTGAAATTTTCTTATATCGGAATAATTAGAGTTTTCGTGAACCAAACAAGAATAAACATCGTAAAAGGTTGGCCACTTTTTTACGTTTCCATTAAAGCAAGGTACCTTTAAAGGGCCCAGATCATCGCTACGTGAATAGTGTAAAGTTGCGGGGGTAAAATTTGAATGAACTGAATCGGAACATAAACTCGAAAAAAGAACTTTAGCTTGGTGGTAGAATAGATCCGTATCTTTCCTAATTTTGTCCTGTACTTCGAATTCATCATCGTCGTCGTCTTTCAAGAGACCTATGATGTCATTATGAATGTTTTTAAATTGTTCATAGTGATTATCTAACGATTCGTAAAACGCCTTAAAAATTGGCAAGGAAGAACTATCTGATTTAGCTTTTGTTCCCAAGTTATACGTTTCCGTAATACGAGATATTGAAACTTTGCGTTGATTCTCAAGCTTTTTTAACGACATATTGTTAATTAAAAAAATAAAAAATATTTAAAAGGAATAAAACTAACACTTGACCCCTATTGACTTTAATCAGTCCAAAAGAGTCCAACACGCATATATTTTATTATCGATTTCTCGAATAAACGCAAAAACTTAACAACAGCTGTTATCCTAGGTCGCGATTTTTCTCCCAAAATAAATGCACACAAAACAACTTGTACCTACTACCGCTTCTCTTATTATTTACAGGTAAATACTAATTCTACTAGATGTGTTTGTTTACCTGTTAAATAAGAATAAAGCATTTAACTCACAAGCACTTTTGTTGTTTTGAATAACTATAACATATTATTTAAACAAATAACTATTATTTAAACAAATTTCGATTTTTGAATCAAAACAAACGACGTACCAAGTGCCAATTTCGGCTGCAATGAAATGTGGGTGGAGCAACCGTTAAGCCACGCAAGGGGGGACGGAACCTCCTTTCTAAACTGGACACGGCAACAAACGAGCCAAAATGGCGAGGCGAAAAAATCTTTAATATTTTTAGCAAACAAATTTTAAAAACTATTTGGGTCGTGGGACCAGAAAATGTTGATGATTTAAGGGGTAGAGCGGCGGGACTGTAAGCGCGCTGGTCGTTTTATAAAATCTGGGTGCAAAAATCCTTAAAAGGACGATGTAAAAATACTAATTTTTCCGAGCCACACAAAGACAATATAGAGGATTGGCACTCACCTTTTCAGTTGTTTCCGTCGTCCAGAGGAGCTCCTCTCGCTGGCCCAGTCGTTGCAGTCGATCCACACTAGAATCACTTGTTTGTGTAATGGTTTAGTTTGATTTTCTAAGAATGTTATTGGATTTTTTGGTTAATAGAATTTATCACCATGCTGCGTGGTGATCTCGATAGAATACGACAGACGAATCTTTTTTGGTTACGCCTTTTTGCGCAGATTCATTTTTCGTAGATGGCGCTGGCGTTTTGCTTGTGCCAATCAAATTGAAATTGTGTGGGTTTTCCGAATACGGGAATTTGGCGCAAAATTTGAATTTAAAATTAAAGTTGCACGAACAACTGGGAGCGTCGGAAACAGATTTCTATAATTTTAGAAGAACTAAAAAATGCCATCCCTATTGCTTGCAAACCGATTTCTCCAGAGGTACTTACAAATAATGTATTGTAAGAGTTGTATGAAAGATTGAGATAAGTACTGTTTGGCCGAAAATGAGGAGTTATTTGAACATTTACTTTAATTTTACCTAATCTTTTTTACACCGTTTTTTTGTCAAATAGTTAAATAATAAACATTATTTCATTTTTATGCATTTATTTTTAACACTCCTAAACACATCAGACTGCATATGTTTAGTGGGCTGAGATTTTTTCTGGTTTTACCGGTACATAATATTTACAACAGTATAATTGAATTAACAAATGGCTATATAAAAAAAATATAAGTTAATTCAAAACCTTAAAGGGTAGGTTATTAAAATCCGTTTTAGGTTTATAGATCAAAAAGAAAAAAAATGAAAAAAAAATATATATATATTCTAGATAACGACACACGAAACAAAAGAAGTTGCTTGGGAGTTTAGTGCGCATCTAAAGGTAGTGGGCACAACTTGACCACGGGACGAGTGAAAAGTCCGTGTTGTGTTTTAACAGTAGCAACTCGAATGTGATTATCCCGACCAGGATGTACAGATACTATTCTACCCAGCAACCAGTGTAATGGCGGCCTAGTTTCATCCTTAATTAATACAAGCGTATCTAGCTTGATTTCAACCGAAGGGTCCGACCACTTAGAACGCTGTTGTAAAGTATTTAAGTACTCGAGTTTCCAACGCTTCCAGAAATCGGCATGAATTCGTTGGATAAGTTGCCAACGCTTAAGGGTATTAAATTTAAGGGTAGAAAGGTCAGGATCAGGACACGAATTAAGGGGTTCCATTGTGAGGAAATGACCCGGAGTCAAAGACGTAAGATCGTTTGGGTCAGAGCTTTGCTCACAAAGGGGTCGAGAATTGAGTAATGCCTCTATTTGGGCGAGGAGAGTATAGAGCTCTTCGAAGGTTAGTATCTGGTCACCGATGACCCGATACAAATGTGTTTTTATAGATTTGACTCCTGCTTCTGCTAGACCATTTAGGTGGGGGGCTCCCGGACTATTAAGACACCATTTGATTTTTAAGCTCTCAGAAGCTAATTTCGAAAGATTATGGAGCTCCTTAATAGCCCCAACAAAGTTTGAGCCTCTATCACTTGTGATTTGGACACAAGTGCCACGTCTAGCGACAAAGCGTCGTAAAGCAGCGATGCACGCCTCTGTGGTTAAATCCGAAACAAGCTCGATATGGATTGCCTTGACAGAAGTATCGACAAAGACTGCGATATATGATTTACCAACTTGTGCTCCACGACGTCTCTGACCTACAAAGGTTTTGATTGGGCCTGCATAGTCTAAGCAAACGTGTGAAAAACATTTTAATTGTGACGTTCTAAAAGAAGGTAAATCCGACATGTACGGAGTATACGGTTTTGGTTTTAAGCGAAAGCAGGGAATACATTTCAATAAAACCCTCTGAATAGCTCGACGTGATGACATAATTCAAAACTTTTGACGAATTAAGTATTGGACTGTGTTTATTCCGGGATGTAAATTTTCGTTATGAGTTTGAATAATGATCAATTGGGTTAATCTATGAGATTTCGGCAATAATAAGGGATGTTTTGCCTCAAAGGAGAGTTGAGAATGCCGTAAGCGTCCGCCCACTCTAAGGAAACCCAATTCGTCCAAAAAGGGCGCGAGTTTGCGAAACGGCTTAGGTAATAGCTGAGTATTTTGAATTTTTTGAATGATATCCGAAAAACACTCTTCTTGGACCCTTTTAACTAAAACAAGTAGAGCCTTGTGTAGTTCGAAAGCGGAAAAAACGCCGGATAAAGGGTCAACTGAGGTTTTTCGATTGTGAATAAGTCTTAGAAAATGACAAATGATTTTTTGAATGGTATTTAAATTGGATATTTTATCGATTAATCTATCAAAAAAGTTTTGATTTTGAATTTCTGCCGTCAGCACCACTGAATTTTCCGGTTTTTCTTCTTTGAGAACCTCGTCTGAAACTCCCAAAGAACGTTCATTTATAAACCTTTGAATTTGCCACTCCGTAGTGGGCAAGGTAATCCATGGAGGGCCGTGAAACCAAAGAGGGTGATTTATTAAGTTATTGGGCGACAACCCTCTGCTAGCGCAGTCGGCAGGGTTCTCGAGTGAAGTAATGTGATACCATGGGACTTCGGGGATTGTTTCTTGAATACGACTTACGCGGTTTGCCACAAAGGTCTTCCACTTGTGAGGTGAAGATGTGACCCAATGAAGCGTGACCTGTGAGTCCGAGAACGCAAGAATTTCATCGATTACGAGTAATGATGAATAGGTGCGAATAACTAGTTCGAGTAAATCAGCTAATAGAGTAGCTCCAAGTAGTTCCAAACGTGGGATTGAAATAGTGTGTAAGGGAGCAACCCTTGACTTGCCCATGACTAGAGCAGTTTTGATAATTTTATTTGGTAATTCGACGCGAACGTATACGCAAGAAGCGTATCCTAGCTCGGATGCATCGCAGAAACCTAGCAATTGACATCGTTGAATATTATTCGAAAAAATATGTCTAGGTATACAAAGATTCGAAAGAGTGGTTAATTGATTATTGAATTGATTCCAAAGAGTTTTGATTGGATCGGGGGGTATTTCATCCCAATCCGTTTTGCATAACCAAAGTTTTTGCATAATCACTTTGGCTAAAAATGAAACAGGCGATAAGAAACCTATAGGATCCCAAATTTTAGCGATAGCTGATAAAATATTCCTTTTGGTGCAAGGTTTTTCACAAGGGGTACAAGAATAGGTAAAAGTATCTGTAGAAGGGTGCCACTGAAGGCCCAACACCTTAATCGATGTTGAAGAATCGTCTTCAAAGGTAACAGGGATCTGACAATCAGCGGGCGACAAATGTGAAAGAAGTTTCGGATTATTTGATGCCCATTTTCTTAATTCAAATTTTCCCAATTTAAGCAACGCTATGAGATCCTTTTGAAGTGATAAAGCACCTTCTAGAGAGTTAGCTCCACAGCAAATATCGTCCATGAAAATGTTATTCAAAAGGACCTGGGATGCTTCAGGATAATTCTTAGCCTCCAGGATGGCTAGTTCTCTAAGAGTTCTAATAGCTAAATAGGGACTTGAACTAACACCAAACGTCACTGTATTAAGCCTGTATTCCTGCAGGGGTTCATTGGGATCAAATCGCCAAAGTAGCCTTTGGTAGTCCCGATGAATTGGATTAATTTGAATTTGTAAAAAGTGCTGTTTTATATCAGTCAAAAATACGATAGAATAAAATCTGAATTTTAATAGAATTTCGAAAATATCGGCTTGTAATTTTGGTCCTATTAAAAGAGTTTCGTTCATGCTTAGGCCTTTCGAACCCTTAATCGAGGGGTTAAAAACCACCCGAGTTTAGTCGTTGATTTGTCAAGACGAAGGACTCCGTGATGTGGTAAATAAGAACATAACTGAGGTCTAGGTTCGGATCTTGGAATTAAAGACATGTGCCCGTTTTTGAGATATTCTCTCATAAAATCCGAGTACATACTATAGAAATTTGAATTTTTTATTAAGCGAGATTCAAGAGACAAAAATTGACGATAGGCCACTGAATATGTGTCTCCTAGGTCAGGAGGGTCAATGTGACGAAAAGGCAAATTTACAGTAAATCGGTCCGAAATATCTCTAGTGGTAGTTTCTTGGAAAATCTCTTCACATCTTTTTTCTTCGGGTGAGAGAAACGTTTTTGACTTAATTGATTCTAGTTCCCAAAATCTGCGAATATTAAAGTCGAGAGACTGCTCACAGGAAGTAAAGTAAGAATTGACTTGAGGTGAAATATTTATGCTTTGAGTTTGGCCCATCAAGACCCACCCAAAAACTGTCTCAAAAGCGGAGGGTAGGCCGTGAGGTCCTGGAATTCGTCCTGATTGGACGATTTCTGTGTAAAGTTGTGCACCTAAGAGTAAGTCAATTGGACCAGGGTTGTAAAATTGATTATCTGCAAGCTTTAGATTTGAAATATGACTCCAATTGGATGAATCTACCTGTACTGAGCGCATATTCGAACAGAGTTTCGGTAAAACGAAGACTTGAATAGAAAAGGTAGGCTCTTGTTGGCCTAGGGCTCGAATAGTGCAAGTAGAAATGCCGTTAGTGGCCGATGAAGATTGATTTAGTCCCAGAACAGGGATCGAAATTTTGTTTCTTGGCAAGCCTAACCTGTTAAGACAAGCTTCGCTTATCAGGTTAGCTTGGCTACCGCTGTCCAGAAGTGCTCGGACAGGTTGGTAGTTACCCCGACTATCCAGTACCTCTAATTTTATAGTCGCTAGAAGCACTGTCGTCCGGGGCGTCAAGGTGGATAACGAAGAGTATTGATTTGTAGATGTATTTGGATTCGAATTGATTTGAATTGAATTTGAACTGGGCTGAACAAAACTAGGGTTCTGTTGGCTAAGAATTGAATTTGAATTCTGGTACGATAAGTTTGTGCCTGTGCTTGGCACGGCCACTTGATTTGGATTAAAACTTTGATTTAAGTTCGAATTTTGATTTGAATTTTGGTTTGAATTAACAAAGGATTGACTTGAATTCTGACGGATTGAATCTGTCAATTGCGATAGATGAATAAGACTATGGTGCCTATGTCGACATACCCTGCAGTTGTACGTACTACTGCAGTCCATTACTTGATGATTTGAACGTAAACAGTTGATACATAACGATTGTTGTTTTACATAAGTAAAACGATCTGAAGGAGATTTGGAAATAAAAACACCACACTGCGAGAGTGGATGAAAAGAATTATTGCATAATTTGCACTTATAGGGTTGTTGGTTTTGTCGAAATTGAATATTGGATTGTTTATTTGATACTTGTGAGTGCGTATGCGCTAAAAAATTTGATGGAGGGCTTGATTTGTACTGATTATTTGAATAAGAATTATATTTTTGGTTACTAGAATTCGAATAATTTGGTTTTTGCTGTTTGGAAGTCGAAGATTGCATTTGCGTATTTTGGGGAGATAGCTGTACTGTTTCAAGAGCACGGCATTGGTTAATAAGAAACTGAATTAGATTTTGATATGTTGGAATCTCGGTAATACTATACTTTAATTCGAAAGCGGTTCTTGTGGTTTGATCGATTTTTGATAATAAAATTGAAAATAAACAAAAACACCACGACGTTACTGAAAATTCAAGATTTTCGAGCGCCGCAATATTCTCGGAAAAGGTATCTACCAAGACTCTAAGATTCTTTGCTGACTGGTTTCCCTTTAAAGAATTTGCATAGTAGATTGAGTTCCAGTAGGTACTGGCTAAAAGTCTTTTATTTTGATAGCGATCTGTTAATACCTTCCAGGCGATTGCGTAATTACTTGCCGTTAATTTTATAGAACTTAAAGTATTAAGTGGTTCGCCCTCAAGGAAGGCTAGCAAATGTTGAAATTTCCTTATATCGGAATAATTAGAGTTTTCGTGAACCAAACAAGAATAAACATCGTAAAAGGTTGGCCACTTTTTTACGTTTCCATTAAAGCAAGGTACCTTTAAAGGGCCCAGATCATCGCTACGTGAATAGTGTAAAGTTGCGGGGGTAAAATTTGAATGAACTGAATCGGAACATAAACTCGAAAAAAGAACTTTAGCTTGGTGGTAGAATAGATCCGTATCTTTCCTAATTTTGTCCTGTACTTCGAATTCATCATCGTCGTCGTCTTTCAAGAGACCTATGATGTCATTATGAATGTTTTTAAATTGTTCATAGTGATTATCTAACGATTCGTAAAACGCCTTAAAAATTGGCAAGGAAGAACTATCTGATTTAGCTTTTGTTCCCAAGTTATACGTTTCCGTAATACGAGATATTGAAACTTTGCGTTGATTCTCAAGCTTTTTTAACGACATATTGTTAATTAAAAAAATAAAAAATATTTAAAAGGAATAAAACTAACACTTGACCCCTATTGACTTTAATCAGTCCAAAAGAGTCCAACAGCATATATTTTATTATCGATTTCTCGAATAAACGCAAAAACTTAACAACAGCTGTTATCCTAGGTCGCGATTTTTCTCCCAAAATAAATGCACACAAAACAACTTGTACCTACTACCGCTTCTCTTATTATTTACAGGTAAATACTAATTCTACTAGATGTGTTTGTTTACCTGTTAAATAAGAATAAAGCATTTAACTCACAAGCACTTTTGTTGTTTTGAATAACTATAACATATTATTTAAACAAATAACTATTATTTAAACAAATTTCGTTTTTTGAATCAAAACAAACGACGTACCAAGTGCCAATTTCGGCTGCAATGAAATGTGGGTGGAGCAACCGTTAAGCCACGCAAGGGGGGACGGAACCTCCTTTCTAAACTGGACACGGCAACAAACGAGCCAAAATGGCGAGGCGAAAAAATCTTTAATATTTTTAGCAAACAAATTTTAAAAACTATCTGGGTCGTGGGACCAGAAAATGTTGATGATTTGAGGGGTAGAGCGGCGGGACGGTAAGCGCGCTGGTCGTTTTATAAAATCTGGGTGCAAAAATCCTTAAAAGGACGATGTAAAAATACTAATTTTTCCGAGCCACACAAAGACAATATAGAGGATTATAGTTATATAGTTAGTTTGATTTTCTAAGAATGTTATTGGATTTTTTGGTTAATAGAATTTATCACCATGCTGCGTGGTGATCTCGATAGAATACGACAGACGAATCTTTTTTGGTTACGCCTTTTTGCGCAGATTCATTTTTCGTAGATGGCGCTGGCGTTTTGCTTGTGCCAATCAAATTGAAATTGTGTGGGTTTTCCGAATACGGGAATTTGGCGCAAAATTTGAATTTAAAATTAAAGTTGCACGAACAACTGGGAGCGTCGGAAACAGATTTCTATAATTTTAGAAGAACTAAAAAATGCCATCCCTATTGCTTGCAAACCGATTTCTCCAGAGGTACTTACAAATAATGTATTGTAAGAGTTGTATGGAAGATTGAGTTAAGTACTGTTTGGCCGAAAATGAGGAGTTATTTGAACATTTACTTTAATTTTACCTAATCTTTTTTACACCGTTTTTTTGTCAAATAGTTAAATAATAAACATTATTTCATTTTTATGCATTTATTTTTAACACTCCTAAACACATCAGACTGCATATGTTTAGTGGGCTGAGATTTTTTCTGGTTTTACCGGTACATAATATTTACAACAGTACCTTCATACAGGGTCACAATATAATATTTCTTCTCTATGTTGCCAAGGCAAACGCATCAAAGTTTGTGTTTATGTGTGTATGTTCCTCAATCACGCAAAAACAGCCAAACCTATTTAAATGACAGGTGTCAACTTACAATATTTTTTGAACGAGCAACGCCGCGAGTTGGGAGCTATAGCATAGTTAATCTAATTATTAATTATATCTATCTATCTTCCTCTGAAACTCACTCAACTTCAACACACATATATTTAAGTTTTACAAGGTGAAAACTTTGAAAAAGTTATTTTCTATCCTATTAATTGAAATTTTAGAAAGAAAACTATAAAATGTAAGTTACACTATTTTATAGCTTAGAAATGTGGAAAACCCACAAAAAATGCGATAAACACAAACGTTTTCGCTTAAAATATGCTAAAATATTTTAACCCTTAAATTATCAACGTAAACTGGTGTTGTTGTTTTGAGGTTGGTAGAGCAGCGGGACTGTAAGCGCTGGCCGTTTTATAAAATCTGGGTGCAAAAATCCTTAAAAGGACGATGTAAAAATATTAATTTTTCCGAGCCACACAAAGACAATATAGAGGATTGGCACTCACCTTTTCAGCTGTTTCCGTCGTCCAGAGGAGCTCCTCTCGCTGGCCCAGTCGTTGCAGTCGATCCACACTAGAATCACTTGTTTGTGTAATGGTTTAGTTTGATTTTCTAAGAATGTTATTGGATTTTTTGGTTAATAGAATTTATCACCATGCTGCGTGGTGATCTCGATAGAATACGACAGACGAATCTTTTTTGGTTACGCCTTTTTGCGCAGATTCATTTTTCGTAGATGGCGCTGGCGTTTTGCTTGTGCCAATCAAATTGAAATTGTGTGGGTTTTCCGAATACGGGAATTTGGCGCAAAATTTGAATTTAAAATTGAAGTTGCACGAACACTTAATACGACTGGCAAACTTTGACGCTATGACAAATTTTGTTAAAAATGTTATTTTTTCGTTCGTCAGATATGATTTTCTTTTTTAAATTTCTAAAATACTCTAACTGACGAACTTTGACGTTATAACAAATACTGTTCAATAAGTAATTCCTATCTACCTTTATAAACCTTGTTTTGCTAGCTGCTATGGTTCTCGAATTATTATTATTTTAAATATTTGAATCCCCCTACTACCCCCACTGCCTTATCCACGGGTACCACAAAATTTTTGTGTAGTTAAGCCTTTTTTAACTCAAATAACTTATTTTAAGTGATAATAAAAAAGTTGTTTTTTGACGATCCCAATACCCTTCCAGACCTACGGCATGGATGACTAAAAAAATTGAATCAAAACGTTGTATCAAAAACATAAGATTTTTTTGGCTATGCGGGACTAGAAAGGTTTTATTTATCTTGTATTTTCCCGTGGGCAGCTTAAAAGCTGTACACGGTAGAAGTGTGTTGCGATTACACGAACTGTGACTTTGTCACTGTGACGCTTCTGTCGCAGTCTAGACCGTGATCCAGTACCAGCGAATCACGTTCCCTAGAATAGACCGGTCTATGGATGAAATTTTTGAAATCCAAGGCAACCAAACCAACTGTTGTTTGGTATGCCCCTCAGGTCGGGTTAATGCCTATTGCATTTTTACCGTATTCCCGACATTTTATGTCGGTCAACTAAGTTGTAAGGCAAACATAACAAACGTTAATTTTAGTGTCCGTAAATAAAGAAAACAAAAACTTTTCGTGTTCTTGTATTTTAATACAAGAGAAATAAAACTTTCTATGCTCATTACCCATGAAAAATTTACGGCTACTAAAATTAACATTTTATATTAAAGTTATAAAAATCTTTAGATGGTTCCCAGCCCAGTTCGTCCGGTTAAGAGTCAGTCAAGATGACACAGTAGAAGACTGCCTCGCCGCCATCGCTTCAGGTCGACCAGTCTCCGCGACTATTCGAAGAAGAACAAGTATATCCCTTCTCTCCAACGACCAAGTTAGAACCAGTGTGGTGCGCGAATTGGTGCATACCGAGAGGGATTTCGTCAAAGTATTGTGTGATGTAGTAGAAGGTAGGAAAGGCAGCTTATATTAGTACATTCGGGTTCAAACAATATGTAGATGCAATTTCCGTAGAATGAACAAATTTAAACATTTTTGAGGGGGGGCACTTTAGGCACTTAAAAGTTTACTTCAGTGGCTAGTTTTAGGGATTAAAGTAATCATTTTAATTTGTAGGAATCAAAATCTAAATTTTAATCCCTAGGGATTAAAAAAACTTACCTTTAATCTCTAGGGTTTAAAAATAAATATATTATTTTAGATGTCATAGCAACTAGACAATACATACTTAGATTGTATGTTAAATAATAATCTCTATGAAAGACTGTCAATCACCAGGATGACATTTTATACTTAAAGTTTCGTTTATACGGGGTGATTAAATAGCATTCAATGATTTTTATTTTTAATTATTTTTTCTATTTTTATTTTTTTCTAAAGTTCATAAAATATTATATAAATCACGTGATTAAAGTGCATTTATTCCGTCGGCAAATTGTAGCCCTCCCTCCGATCGGGTAAATTTTTCGCCATGGGCTTAAAACAGAGATAGCACAGCTAAAGATTGGATTTCACAACCAACCAAAATAGAAAGAGGCGGTACACCATGCCCTTGACATTACCAGTGAAAACGTGGTAAAACAGAGCCTTACTTACTTACTCTAATTCTAAGACCCTGAACAATGTTTAACAGATTTCATCCTCAATTTAATTAAAAAAAACTGGCAAAAAAACCAATAAACAAAAACAGCGGTTGACAAGCCCCTGACATTTCTAAACCAATCAATGTTCTATTATCTGCGGATTAAAAGTATCACTTTCGTTTATAATGTACTATTTTTTTATAGTTTTTGCAAAGTCAGTTGAACAAAGATAAAAGCCGACCATCGGCATATCCTTTATAGAAAGTGACATGGGCGGCGGTAGATATACTCGTGAAAATTATTTCATTTCATTATGGCGTAAACTAAAGAAATAAAAATAGATAATAAAACTTTCTATTCCTACACCTACAGAAACGACACTGGTTTATTTTCTAACTCTGCATACTGCCGACTAAAGGGGTTCCGAAAAGCACACCCGAAAGCAATTAAAAGCGCATCTCAAAAAAATCTGCCAATCAGGTGCCGTCGATCCACCTGGGCTCGGTCGATCTGAAAACAAATACTTTGTGGTCGAACCGCAAAGAGCCGCGCTCTTCTCTGTCGGTAGGGTTGAAATTATACCAGGAAGATTTTATATGAATTTGGATAACTTTTGAAGGGCAGAATGAAGCAAAATTTCATGAAATCGATAGAACCCCGTATTAGCAGTAATTCAAGTGACTTTGCAAAAACTATACTAAAAGGTTTTTTGTAAGGAAAATTTGAAAAATTTGGGTTTGTTTCATGTGGTTATTAACTTTTTATCGATGCAATAAGAAGTTTTTTTTGTGAGGAAATTGTAAAAAAACTGATCTATTTTTCTGGTAAACAACTCTTTTCGATCTAATAACAAAAATGTTTGGGGTAGAAAGAAGGCAAGTCCTGTTGGAAGCTGTACAAATTTTAGAGTGCCGATGACCCCTCGCGGTGCACTGAACATGCTTTCATATCCATAAGTTTATAGTCCACACAACACCGATCTATTTTTTAGGTGTTGAGTACAACAGGCTCAATTTTCGTAAATAGAGACGAGATGTCCAACGTTTTCCTTTGAGAAAATGCTTGAAAGTGATTCTTAACAGCGCGGGTACCAAACTGAATCGACATTTTTCGAGCGTTCGGGCTGACTAAACCAAGCATTCGCGATTCGTAGAAAAATGTTGTCATTTCCTTTTAAAAAAATTTTAAGCCACAGAAACAAAAGTCCCGCTTACTAACAACTTTTTCAGCTCGTTATTTCGACATGTTTGAAATAAGGGACACGGCCGTCAAAGCATCCAATTTGGAGGACAAACGTTTTTTTCACATTTGATATCATAAAGAAAGCTGTAGATTTTTGCAAAAAATTAATTGTTCCTACTTAAATGACTTTTTCACAGCCACCAAATTGACATTTTGCAGCTGCGTACTCTGTTAGGAATTACTTTAAGAGTTCTCACAGTAACGTATTTAGGGGGGGGGGGGGGGAAGACCGTAGAATCACTTTTTAAAGGTTCATTTGAAGATCTTAGAACTGTAGTCCCTGTATAAAAACTTTTTTAATTTCAGGTTACATATCAGAATGCCGCAAACGTAAAGACATGTTCACGGAAGATCAGATATCAACAATCTTCATAAACTTGGAAAATATTCTGAAGTTCCAAACGGATTTCCTTAAAGATTTGGAAAAGTGCGTCGATTGGGAGAAGCCGCATAAGAGTTGTGTCGGCTCTTCTTTCCTCAAACACAGTGAGGGATTTAAAATGTATTCAGATTACTGCAATAGGTAAGGAACATCACACTAGGTACTATAGTTATAATGTACGTGGGAGCTTTGAGCTAATATAGCTAAAAATTTAAATATATTTTATTCAACTCCAGAGTCAATTAATTACCTTTCGTTTGATACCACACAAGCCATGTTTTGAATATAATTTTTGAAATATAACCCCACCCTTTTTTTAAAACTAAAATGTATTTTGTCAACTAGTTGTAACTCCAGACCAATGAACTTGTAAAATCTTTTTACAACTTCATTGCTCCAGACACTATTACCTTTCGTTTGATATCACGCACGCCATATTTTCACTTAAACTCTAATTTTTAAAATCTACCCCCACCCTTTTTTAAAAATAAACTAAAATGTATTTTGTTTAACTCCAGACTCAATTACCTTTTGTTTGATATCACACATGCCATATTTTCACATACACTCTAATTCTTTTAATCTACCCACACCCTTTTATTTGCCTTGTGTTTGGTGGACTTTGTTCATTTTTAAATGGGACCATCTCAACCCAAGACCCAGCCTAGGTAGCAGTTGTTGAGTTATGCGCGTTGGTCGCTACAGACTAACAGATAGACAGACGGCGCGACAAAAGTTTCAAAATCATCTGAAACGCAAAGATATATAAAAAATTTTGAAATCGGAGCTACTTTTTTTTCTCGAAAAAATCACCATAGCTTACACTACTATAGTATAGTAGTAGCGCTTCGACTACTGCGCAATCTTCAATAGGGGCGACAGAACGTTGGCCACCATTTCTTCACAGATTTTAAGTATAAGCGGTTACCCCTAAAAGTCGTTATGGTGAACAAGCATATAGGGTCCCTGGATCACGAAAACGGCGTCGCTACCGCCCCACAATGGGTTATATGAGAGGACTAGCGCGACACTCAATTTTAACTCAGTTTTAACCCACTTCTAGACATCGGATCAATTTCAAATTTGGTACACACTTAAAGTTCCGATGACAATACAATATAATGATATTATGAAATTCATAGCTCCCCCCCTTTGGGAATGCTGGAGGGGGGCTACTATCTAAGTATGTCCGATATCGTTCAAAATTGGTGTGCAGGGACTTTTGGGGATGGGGATCAAGAATTTTTAATTATATTTTTAAAATTGTAAAAGTGACGCCCCCCTCTGCCTTGGAAAATCAATCATCAATCAAGTCAATTTTGACCAACTTGTACATATCCGATCAACATCAAATTTGGTGTGGACTTATAGTTACAGCGACAATACAATATTATAAAGCTCTTAAGTCGGAAACTCCCCACCTTTAAGGATGGTGGAGGGGTTTTCGGGGTTTTGGATCACGCACAATCTTTTTTCTTTTTTAATAAGCTTTGGAACAAGTTGCCAAAAGTTAGGTCTACCAGTTGCAAAAGAGGTTGGATATTACTAACTTTTTACTTAAGTTTTTTAATTAAATTATAAATTTTCCTTAAAAGGATATTTTCAGTGTCAAAAGAGTAGACCCCTTTGCGGGGGTCTTTACAAATTTTTTTTATAAGTCGACGTACTTTTGGATTTTTCGGAATAATCTAAATTGAATCCGCTGTCGAACTTATTCAGTCAGTATTGCAGATTTAGGGCTACCCCCAAAGCAAAGGAGCAGCTAGGGGCAGCAAATTTTTCATTTTTTGAGTAAAATAGACCCTTCTCTCTAATATTCTGGTGATATCACTAAGCCTTGCTAAGCTTGTTTCTGCAGGCTTTACAAAGAAAAATAGAGACAAAAATAAACTTACTAGATTTCAAAAAATTTAAACCATAAAAACGGTTTTGGAAAGTGCAGTTACTGGTTATGCCCACTTTATAGCCATATATCCAAAAAGTGCTGTTCGTCATTTTTTTTTAAATACTGTAAAAATACATTAATTTTTTTCCCAAAATATTTTTCAATATTAGGCCTCTGTTATGGAGAAATATATTAAGATTTTTTTTTCAATTGCATTTTTTTTATTAATTACAATACATTTGGGTGGGTTTGGTTATCATAATTTAAAAAACATATACAGGGGTAATGTCGTGCTAGCTCCGCCATATAACCCATTGTTCATGTTCATATAACGCCATAGAACATAAGCAGTGAAGCTCTGCGAACTCTCTTTAATTGAGATCACTGGCTCCATATGATGTTTTACCACGAGTTTAGTTCAATCGTGCATGTCAAAGTTGGCCTTGCTCAATTTGTGAAAAAATGGCGGATTTTAATTTCTTCCCATTTCCTCCAGTCTGCGCAGGTTGGGCAAGCGTTCTATTTATTTTTTATTTCTATGGTAAGGATCAGCCACAGGGTTTTTAGATACTTTTAGATAGATTTTTTCTAAACTCTCTACACTTCCACTTTTGACCAGCACTTCATGGAAAAAAATGAATTTAAATATAAAGTAGCAGCACTGACGTAGGTCGGGTGGGCTCTGGAACGAAATAGCGATGTACAAAATAGCGACGTACGAAATAGCCAGTAATGAAATAGCGATGTAATGAAAGAGCGACTATCAAAATAGCGATGTATCAAAATAGTGTTTGTAACAAAACAGCGACATATCAAAATAGAGATTTATCAAAATAGCGACAATCAAAATAGCGATATATCAAAATAGCGATGTATCAAAATAGCGGTGTACCAAAATACCGAATCAAACCAAACCGAATCGAATCAAACCAATCCAAACCGAAACGAACCGAAATGCGCTATTATATCCTTTGGTATCTTGACTATACCAGCTTATTTTTCCAAAAAAAAAACTTCCCTGATTCTGTTCCGGGATCCTAGAGGGTTTGAATTCGAACCGAACCGAACCGATCTGAACCGAATTCGTTTCGGTTGGGATTCACACTCTCTAGGATTCCGGAAAAGAAGTCTGGAGAGTTTTTTTTTGAAAAAATATGCTGGTCCGGTTCGGTTCGGTTCGGATTCATACCCTCTAGGATCCCGGGAAAGAAGTCAGGAAAGTTTTTTTTTTGAAAAAATTTCTAAGAATGAAACCATTTAGTCGAACTATATGCCAAAACGGAACCGAAATATCGCTATTTTGATAGTCGCTATTTTGCTACATCGCTATTTTGATAGTCGCTATTTTGTTACATCGCTATTTTGTTACATCGCTATTTTGATAGTCGCTATTTTGTAACATCGCTATTTTGTTACAATCGCTATTTTGTTACATCGCTATTTTGTTACATCGCTATTTTGATTGTCGCCCTTTCATTATATCGCTATTTTGATTGTCGCTATTTCGATACCGCTATTTTAATACTCGCTATTTTGTACATCGCTATTTCGTTCCAAAGGCGTCGGGTGAATAAGGAGGATTAAGTAACAATTTAACTCCCTATTTGACAAAAAAAAACGATTGTTCTGGCTGCTTTTCGTGCCTTCTTCTTTTCAGAACATCGCTTGCCAACACGTAGGTGATGTCTTATAATCTTCTCTACACCTGCTGATCCAATCTTTAAACTCTGCTCAATTTCATTATATTTATTTTTAGTCATCCAATGGCAACTGCGTCTCTACAAGAACTCTATCAATACAACAACTACAGCAAATTTTTCGAAGCCTGCAGGCTGATGAGAGGTCTTATAGAAATTCCTCTAGATGGTGAGTATAGCAATTAGCATAAGCATAACTGTTTGAAATTACATAGGTCAGCTGAACGGCATTCTATTAATTTTGTTCTTACTATTTATGAGGTTTATTAAGAAAAGCCTAATTTTTAAAAGCTACCACACCTAAAAATTTAACTTTATTTAAAAATCACGTTTTGCCAATCCCTCTTAAATTTCCAAGAATGTTGTTTCTTTCATAAAAAGGTTCTTTCTCTGTTTGTTTACCCCATTTTTAGCTGTTGTTGGAGAATAAATGCAAGTTGGCTATGATTCAAAATTGATTATTTTATTGTAATTTCAGGGTACCTTTTAACTCCAGTCCAAAGAATCTGTAAATACCCGCTACAACTAGCCGAACTGCTCAAGTACACAAAGACTGATCACCCTGACTACCCGCATATCAAGGAGGCCCTGGAAGCGATGAGAGGCGTTGCCATGCTTATCAACGAAAGAAAGAGAAGAATGGAAAGTCTGGAAAAACTGGCTGCGTGGCAACAGAGGGTGGAAGGTTGGGAGGTAAGATCTAAGCGAAAATTCAAAAAATGCCAACACTGTCACGTAGTGAATATAATCACTACTGAATATACTGAATTTCTACATCTAGCAATCTCTATGTAGCAAATTTAATTTGGTAACCTTAGTATTTTCCCAGATAAAAGTAACTCATGAGAATCTCCGTAACGGCAAGAGATACCATTGCACAAAACAACCAAATCTTATAAAAAACACAACTTTTAGCATTGCCCCGATATTTTTAATTTCAATACATCATCTGATTGGGCTTAGAATAGCGCAAAGTTTTACTGATTTAACCAACATTGTATCCCCTACCGTTTCCAAAATCCCTCTATATATACGCTTTCAAAAATTAATGTCCGATTTAGACCCAAACAAAATTTAAAGTAGCGCTTACATGCTCTCACTATAAAGACTTCGTTACATGTGGTAATCCCAACAATTCGTGAAATTTTTATTTAACTACTAGGAATCTCGTATTACGATGAAATAGCCCTCCGAACTACTTCTTAGGATTATTTCTTTATGGTGCATTTTAAAAATATTCTATACCGCCATAGGACGTTGTCAAAGTTCTAGTAACTTTTCAGTTGTTAATTCGTAGTCGCCCTTTATATGTTTCGTCACTACCTCAACAAAGTTGCGCTTTATATAAGTGGTAGACGCGTGTAACTCCGATACAACTTTGAATTTTACTACAAAAGTGAACGACTAGCCATCAAGTACTTTATGCTTTTATGACGTATTTAAGGGCACTTAAGTTCAATTTCTTTGAAATCTTAACATTTTTCATTGATTTTAGGGTGAGGATCTAATAGACCGTAGTACTCAACTGATTCACCAAGCTGAGGTCATACGTGTTACTAGTGGAATGTGGACCAACAACATAACACTATTCCTTTTTGACCACCAAGTTGTATATTGTAAAAAGGTAAGGGGGCGTGTTCATATCACTCTCGATAGTATTTCTCGGAAATTAACACATTTTGGAGAGTACTTGTTAGTTACTCTCAGGTACTGTCCATCACCATTTGGAGAAATACTATCGACTGCAACTCTCAATAGAATATTTCTCTAAACCGAACACAAAACCCTAACTTCCTAATTTTATATTTGAACATGCAAAAAGGTCAATTCATTGTTCATTACTCTCGAGAGTATTTCTCGGAAATTGACACATTTTGGAGAGTACCTTTTAGTTACTCTCCATGACCATTTGGAGAAATACTATTCAAAGCAACTCTTGATAGAATATTTCACTAAAATGAACACAAACCCCAAATTCAAACTTTTAAAATAGTAGCATGCAAAAAAGTCAAGTAATTTTTCAAAAACTGGATTTTTTTTATTTTTTAGGATATTCTCAAAAGAAGCACATATGTGTACAAAGGTCGGATATGCTTGGATACCTGTGAAATTATAGACGTACCTGATGGAAAAGGTAAGCTATACGCAGATCTGCCTATACGCTGAAGTTATATATCTCTTTTCCCGTTTGATCAGTGGCTTCTTACGTCGCTATTTTGCGTAGCAAATTAGAGATCTATGTATCATTCTAAACTCTTTTGTAAAATTTGTCAAATACCCTATTTGTTGGCCCATATTTCCTTGTTCTGTGTCATTTGCACCCACTCAGCAGGCGTTGATCGCGGGTTTTAACTTGTAGGTATCCTTTGTAAGGGATACAAGTAAATTTGCCAGATGAACTGATTTGGATTACTATTTGAAGAACAACATTTTCCGATACTTGTGCCATAAAGTTGCTTTGTGCGTATACGGTTATAGAGGATAGGGTGTTAGCGTTCATAAGTACGTGACCTAACCAATTCCAGGAAATGCTCGGTAATTCTAGATACCCTGTATTATTGATTATGCAACACCCTTATAAACATTGCCTGGATTAGAGACCCTGTATGTATGACATATTTTTACAGAAGAGCGACGTGGCAACCCCATCAAAGTAACTAAAATTAATATTTTTTGGTAATGACATTTTCTTGCCAAGTTCAATGGCATTACATTAAAATAATTTAAATTGTCAGCGGTAAGTGACATCAATCATCATGCAACATATAAACAAACAGCTTTGCCCGCACTACCTGTATAGGTTTTGTTAAAAATTATTTATTTTTATTTACCGATGCTTATGAGTTAACAAAGATAGAAGACCGATCTTTTTATCCTGTGATTTTGACTTAAATAAATTTGACTTTGACGAGTTTGTCGTGTCTCTATTTCTTTAAAATATGTCATACATACAGGGTCTCTAGCCTATATGTATGACATATTTTACAGCAGGGCTGTCAAAACGGACGGGCCACAATCCTCCACCTTGGTGACGTCACATCGGAGGCTGATTTTTTTTTGATGGTCACGTCACGACACAGCTGATTGTCTTTAAAATATTTTTCAAGTTGGAATGACGGTTCATGAATATTTGATTTTTTTTTAAACAAAGCCGGTTTTAGGATTGTTCTTATTATATTCTTGCAGAAATTTTTTTTTAATGTATAGTAATCCTTAATTTTTTAGAGCCGCTTCATTAACTCACACTAAAATTAAATTTAAAGCAGAAGCGAATGTGTCAAACACAGATGACAAAGTCAAATACTTGCCAAATATAACAGTTGGCATGCGGTACATGGCGGTTAGTTATAAAATTAGGAATGCTAAATCTTAAAGATTTTAACCTTTTAATCATCTTGCATCCGTACAAAAGTAAATATCGGGATGGTGTCTTAAAATATTTCACTGAAATTGCGCGAAAATCTGTAGTGCCATTTTAAAAATATCATAAAAAACGTCTGAGTTCCCATAAAACCCAATGTAAAATTTTTAAACAAAGCCGGTTTTAGGATTGTTCTTATTATATTCTTGCAGAAATTTTTTTTAATGTATAGTAATCCTTAATTTTTTAGAGCCGCTTCATTAACTCACACTAAAATTAAATTTAAAGCAGAAGCGAATGTGACAAACACAGATGACAAAGTCAAATACTTGTCAAATATAACAGTTGGCATGCGGTACATGGCGGTTAGTTATAAAATTAGGAATGCTAAATCTTAAAGATTTTAACCTTTTAATCATCTTGCATCCGTACAAAAGTAAATATCGGGATGGTGTCTTAAAATATTTCACTGAAATTGCGCGAAAATCTGTAGTGCCATTTTAAAAATATCATAAAAAACGTCTGAGTTCCCATAAAACCCAATGTAAAAGTCAGCCCCCCGACAACAGCTGATTTTTTCAGGGTCGTGGCCTGTATTTTTTTGATGGCCTTGTTTATAGAAATTATAATATATTATACATACAGGGTCTCCAGATATATTTTAACCTAAACTGGTCCATTTTTTTTAGATACGAACCTGGGAGTGACGGTCCGTCACGCGATCAAATTGTTGAACGTGGCGCGCGACAAATGGCTGATGTTTTGCTGTCGTTCAGCCAAGGACAAATTAAGATGGCTTGACGCTTTCGCCGAAGAACGCCACCTAGTGAATCAAGATAAAACAGACGGCTTGGATTTTCCACCTGCTGCCAGGCAATTGGCTAGGGTTGCAGCGCGATGCCAGAGGAGGCCTCCTAGAAAAATAAGAAGTAAGTTACAAGGTTTTTAACGTCCCTGCACATTCAGGGTGGCCCAGCCTTCTCTGCATGTGACTGATGTGATTTAATTTTTTGTGACACAGCAAAAGTGTTGATTTATCATTTGTAGGAAGAAGTAGTGTATTACAAAAGTTTTAAAAAACTATTATGCAAAAGAAATATTTGGTTTTATTATGCAAATCAATATGATGATACAAATAAATAAAAATCGCATGTATGTCAATATTTGCAAATATTAAAAATGTTGATTTATTTTTTACGGACCCTGTAGATTTTTTAAAATATAATTGGATTTTTTTACTTTAGCTATACTAAAGGTACTCGTTATTTCTAGCTTTTGTAGTTTAGGGAATATTAGCGGAAAACTATTGATATAATATACTGGGTGTTCCAAGCTAAATTAAAAATGTTTTTTAGTCCTTAACTTTTTGCCACTCTCCTGTATACAAAATTTGAATTTCTCAGAATTCGCACTGGTCTTTTTTCTACCAATAATGGCTTGGACATATTTGATCCCAATATGTCAACATACAGGGACTCTACCTGTACCTACCAAAAATTATAAGAATCACAGCCCTCTCATTCATTTAAGGGGGCTGTGTAAGAATAGATAACGAAATAGTGCGTATCAAAATAACGCGTATCAAAACAGCGCTTTTCAAAATAGCGCGTGATTAAAATAGAGCAAATCAAAATACCGCGTATCAAAATAGCGCATGTTTAAAATGGCGCATATCAGGTCTGATTAGGTATATTCACCTGAACGGTTTAGGCAAGGTCAGGTAAGGTATAATTACCTAACTCTTAAATAAACCCATGGCTTGCCAAACTTAACACAAGTCATATAGATCAACTATAGTCTCTGAATACCCGCACTGAACTAAATCAAAACAAATATTTTTCCAAAAAACTATTTTCTTAAATTAGCTTCTTCTTTTGGGAGCTAGTTATCCTAACCGGTCCAGATACTCCCTGACCTTTTTCCGTAAAAAAAAGTCCCAGGTTAAATAGAAACGTTTGCGCTCAATTGACAAAAGGGTAGAATAACACCGATTTCAATCTCCCAAAGTAAGGACCGGAAAGCTAATTGAGGAAAATAATTTTTCGAAAAAATGTTTCGGTTTGGTTCGACTGGGTAACACCATCTAGGATACCGGGAAAGAAGTCAGGAAAGTATTTTTTTTGAGAAAATATGTTAGAAAGTGACCCCTAGTCAAAGGATTTGTAATAGCGATCTTTTCAAACGCGCTATTTTGATACGCACGATTTTGAACACGCGTCATTTTGAACACGCGTCATTTTGAACACACGTCATTTTGAACACGCATTGTTTTGATACGCGCTATTTTGAACAAGCGCTATTCTGAATACGCGCTATTTTGAACACGCGCTCAAAAGCGCGCTATTCTTCTAGAAAACACAATAGAAAATTAAAAACTCACCTTAATTTCAGATTTCAAAAACGTCAATCCAAACAGTCCATACATCGGTTCTTCGATGCTTCAACTCAACACGACGCCAAATCAATCTCAATCCGGACTGGGTCGCAAGATGGGAACGTGGTTCACATTTGGCGCAGGCAAGAAAACACGACACCAAGATGTGTCATGAGATCAGGATACTTTATTGTAGATTTGAGGTTAAGAAATCCTTTTAGATAATTTTTAAAAAATGACAGATAAACTTTGACATTTGACTGAAAAAAAAACTACTCAAACAACTGCCTGTCTAATACTCTGATATTGAAAGTTTTTAATCTTTATTCAATACATAAGTTTATATCACCCATCATATTTCTGACAAAATAAGGGAAGACAACAGGACCGAGCCTAGAGAATAATTTTTTAAATAATTTTCTCTTGCAAAAAAAAGAACCTTGTGAAACACCGGATGTTGTAATTGTTTTGGAGAGATATCCATTCTCTAATTGTCGATTAGGAGCTTAAAAAGGGCACTCATCAAAGAGCAAGCTCTATAGGAAAGCCTGACATTGATTTTTTATTTTTTTGTTATAATTTTTTACCTGTTTTCGCCGTTTAATATTGAAGAATCGTTCTTACTTTAAAGGTGTAGTTTTACACAGTCCGAAGGTACCTAAACTATATTATATTTATGTATTTAGAAAATTACGATGAAACTATCATGAAACTATGTTATAATTAAATAGACTTGCTTACTGTGTAAAAATTACATCTTTAAAATAGGAACCAGCCGCCAATGCCAAACCGAGGAAAACATCTCAAAAGTTTTAAACAAACAATATAATATCAGGCTTCGATTTCTATCTTTTTTTTCTCACTTAAATAGAAACGCGATAAGAAAGGGAGAAACATAGTAACCATATTATAAGTTCGCAAAAGAATGCCTACATTTTCACGAACTTAAACTCTAAATCCTCCCATAGACACGCATGCATATCGTGCGTTGTACTAGTACAGTTTTAACTCGTTATGCAAGATGGACTGTGTATCATCAATTCGTCCGTTTGTGTTCCGTCAATGGTCTTTGTGTTTCGTCTATTGATTGGCTTGAAGCAAATCAGTTATAGACTAACCCGCCACACATCAGTATGCTTATCGAATGCTTTAATGTACAAGTAAAACGGACGACAAGCATGAGTGTCCGTGGGGGCCTTAACATACAAATTGCGCAAGAACCATAGCTTAATTCAAGCAGCAATGATACAGCCGATTGGGCGAGAATTGATTTTAACAATAAGGTTCAGAAACAATCGCGGTTTAGACAAAATTAAAATTTGCTTAAATCAGATTTGAGGTGCCAAACGATGGTGCTACTTAAAAAACTAAACTACATAAACTAATAATTTGCATCATTTCAAATAAATTTTAATTTGAAACTTGTTTAACATATCATATTTTGTATAGGTACTCAGTACTAATGCTTTTGCCCATTTTCCTTATAGGGGGAAAATGTGCTTAAGGCTTTCTAAGTTTAAATATTAAAATAATTACCTGTTTTTATTATTTCCCAAGTGATTGGTTTCCGAGGCACAACCACAGTACAAAGCATGACTAAGACCGCTCGGCAAAAATCGAGTGCGTAAATGACAATTCGACTGAGTAGACGGCGCTGCGGTAGGTGAAGCATAGGCGAAGTTATCAGATCTGGGGGGCTAAAGTCCCTCGTCTCGTAATACCCCATAGTGAAATATGTTTTATATTGTAAGGTATTCGTCAAGATAGGAATATTTTATAGTGCAAGATTATCATACAAATCAAGCCTGAAAGCAAAGTTAAAATAAAAGAAAGCATAATAGTAAAATTTTATTGAAGAAGCATTTCCTGTTTTAATAAATCCTTCATATTTGCAAGAGCTAACCAACTGAATCGCTCTTGACCCATGGACAACCTTTCAAATGATTTTTTTGGAGGGGGGGGCTTACTGAGTTTTTTTGGGGGGGCTTAGCCCCCCAACACCCCTCCTAACTTCGCCCATGCCAATGCGGCTTCCCAAGTTTTATTATGGGTTACAAGGAAGTTTTATAATTATGACCTCTTCTTACGCTTAAGAGGTTTGAAACGATTATATATTTTTTATAAAGAATTAATTAAATTTTCGTAAACAAAACTTAGATCTAAATTCTTATAATAATCGCCAGATATTTGTCGTCGCCATTTTTATAAAACCCTCAAACTGTAAGCTTTAAACATAAGTTGGATAATGGCCAACTTATATTACAAAACTAAAGTTGGCATTAGCCAGAGGTTGGCATATTTATATAACGGTTGGCATAACCTTTATAAAATTTTAAGTATTTAGGTAAACATACACGAAATTCTTTATTATCATCCAGAGTTTTTTGTTTGAATGAATAAATCAAATATTTCAAATGTTTTAAACATTGAAAGAAAGAAAATATACATTTTATTTCAACTCTTAAATAGTATTATAAACGATTTATAAACGATTATAAAGCTATAAAATTGACTTACAGTATAAATATGACATTTATGAGGCTAAGGGGGTTTTATAACAGTTATAATAATATAACAATGTACTGTTATGAAATTTGATATTTGCTATTAAGTTGCTGTAACCCTTAAAAAATAAATCATGCTGTACTTAGGTTGTTAAAAGAAGCAAATTTTTAGCGACTAACCCCAATTGATTAAGTCATTTGCTTCACACAAAACACACCTTGATGCGCCTGTGCAGTCAAGTTCCAATTTACACAGTAGTGCGGCATAAGTTGACCGGTGTAAACTTTCAGTAAGGCAAATATTAGTTTATGCTAGAAAAACTTCTTAAAAAAAAATTATATTTATATTTTGTAAGTAAAAAGGCAATATTAGAAAAAACTGTAGTGATCGTTACCTAGAAATGTGAAGTGCTTTGCAAATAAAATAAATAATATCTTTAACGTAAGTAGCATAGAGATGTTGAATATAATAGGCCTAATATGTAAATATTATCACTAGGCCTTAGTGGTGTAAGAAAGTTTAATATATTTATTTTATTGAGGCCAAATAATTGTGCCATAAAAAAATGAATTTTCAATAAACCATGGATAATATTCATTTTAAACAATTTATATGTAAAGTAGAATGATAAATAAAAATTGTAAAATATGTCTAAATCATATAATTTAAACCAAAAGGATAGACACAAATATAAAATTTACAATATTTTAATCGTACTTAATTAAAGCAAACTTACTTTCTTCATTAATTGTGAAAGTACACTACCAACCAAGACCGTAAAAAACTTCGGTAATACAATATTTGGCACAAAAACTGTCCAACAAGGTGTGATGTCTATTTTTTTGGGTAGCTTGTATTTTGCCAAAATGATTTAAATTTTTATGTGTTAGGACATAATAATGTTGTCAAATCGTAGTGTATAGAACGTACTTTTATAAAAAAAAAACCATCTACTTAAAATATTTTATTTAACATCGTCAAAAAAATTATTGAAAAGAAATATAATCAAATTAAAGCACAATCAGACAAGACAAAATACTTTTTACAGAAAAAAACAACAAAGGACCAATACTTTTTGCTGTTACCCTATTTTTATGACGGTGTAAATAATAAAACATTTTATATAAAATCAACGTAAATATTTTGTTGTTTTGCTAAATGTAATACAAAATAGCTTTTTCTCCAAGAAATTTAAATACATTGCTAACTTTATGACACCTATTCGTATTCTTATTCGTCTAAACTGGCAAACTATTATTTTATTTTTGATAATTTTTTGAGTTTTTAAACGAAGGTCAAACACTATCTACTATTTACTCATTTCTTAATACTCCACGCTACGTGACAAAGATAGACAACCTCTTTTTTTAATAATAATGTCTCCGGTAAGCCAATAGCAAAGCAGCTACAGAAAAAAGAAGACAGTCTTTCTCACACTGGTATATTTTCTACTCGTACACAATCAATAAATATTTCTGCTACTGCTAATTGATTATTAGGATAAGGATACGTGAAAGTGTTGTACAGTATTATAACTTCCCTAATAATAAATCGTTAAAAATACTGCCCTTTCCTGTGTGTAAAACTTGACATAATTGGATTAAAAGTGCGCACAAATCTTTGCAATTATTATATATTTCCTACTTCCAACCTACCCTACTAAGTATTTAAATTTGTATACTTTAAAAGTACACTCGATTGTTATTTTTGACCTTTTGTTACAACAAGAATCTGTCAACAAGGAGTTAGCATGTTCTTGATTTAAAAAATCAAAAATAACAGAGTGGTAAAAACTTAGAGAATAGTTGTAAGTACTTTGTACTATCTTATCCTTGGCACAGGGTATTTAAAAAAGTAGTTGGAAAATTGGATATATACCAAGAGTGCAAAATTTTATGATATTGTTGCTAATTAACTTCAACAATATTAGGAAAATGAACAAATTAAAGAAGATTTTTGCTCTCTAAGCTATTTTGTTCCTCTTGGTACTAGGCTAAAAAAAGAATCTTCCAATGTAAACTTGTATATTATAAGACGAATGATCCAACTTTTGAATAATTATTAAAATATTGGTATTAGAAAGGTAAGGACCAATAAAAAATTAATAAGTTGTCGTTAGCACACTACTTGGTATGTACTGTCTATCTTTTGTTTTGTAAACTGTATACTGTCTTTTATTTTGTCATTATATTTTATCCTTATTTTTTATTAAATTTTTATTTTAATATTTGTTCTGTTTTCTTTTCTTAGATGATTATCCATTTTCCCTTTCTTTTGTGTTGATTTGAATGTGTAATAGACCCATCAGTGTTGCAAACACATAGCAATACCTACATTTATAAACATGAAAAAATAAAAAAAATTACGGTGAAAAGTAAGTAATTTGAGCCTAGTGAGGGCTAAAATTTGTCGAGGAATATAATCTTTTTTTACCTCTTGAAACTAGAACATAAATAATGGAGCAAGAATGTATCCTAAGCTTCAAGTTTTAATTTATAAAGTCGAAATAAGAAGAAACAAAAAATTAGAGTAGATACGCTTAGACCAGCACAATACATGCGAAATATTTTTTGGTAAGCAATAAAGTGTAAGGAACCTATTTTTGAATAAAATATAAACAAAAAATAAATTGTTGTAATAATGTTTTTAAAAAATTAATCATGAAATGTTAAAATATCTAGAATTACAAGAATATTCGTCTTTTGCTATTTAGGATGGATAATATTAATAATATTTATTAACACAATGCAATATTGAGGCCATATTATTTTAAATAAAACCTTTCTTGCAATTATAATAATAAACTTCCAATAATATCATCAATCGTTTTTCTAAGATTCAAAGGTGTCAAACTTGGTTATTATTTTTTGGATTTTCAGAACTTTCTTAAGCAAAAAATCGGACCTTTTAAAAAGTTGAAAACGGTACAGATATAGTAATCGAAACAACACAATTATTGCTGAGTAGTCTTTAGTTTTCTTAGAAAAAATATTTATTTTTATAAAAACCCACTAACAAGTTATTTGTTTTCATTTTTCTCGGGTAGACGTATTGGTTTTAAGGTTAATCATTGTAGTTAAAGTTGTTTCCCAAACAGGTAGTGGCAAAATACCCAATATTTTTTTTCACGGTTAGAGACATGGGTAGGGGATAATTCGCCGCGAAAATTTTAGTTTTATTTTACTCTAACTTAACCAGTGTTAAAGCTAACCGTGGTCAATTGATCGCAAACATATCCTAACCGGTGTCTGGTTCATCATTTTGCAAAAAAAAGTCCCCACAAAGAATTTTTTAAATGCCTTTTTAATAACAAGTTTTACAAAAAACTAATTCATAAAAAAAAATTTTACAATTTTATTTTGAAATAATACTTTATTAAAAAGTAGTTTTTTCAAAATCTAATTTATAAAAAAACTAAAAAAAATATTTGTTTTTTTTTCAAAAATATTTTTTCAAAAATTTATAAAAACCAAAAAAGTTTTTTTTTATTATTTTTTTAAAATATTTTTTCAAAAAAAGCACGTGATAAACAAATTTCCAATCATAACCTGGTCGGCAGAAAATTGTCCCCGCGGCGAATCGGACCGTGGCGAACACTTATATTTATATTTTACTGCAAACTTTAAAAGTGTGTTTAAAATTATTATGGCCCGGATTGTTCAGAATGATCATCATAGGCAGAAATGGTTGTACGGTCTTTATAATATAATACTTCAAACTTGAAAATTTAATTTTAACTTAAAAGTGTCAACTTTTTAAAACGGCAACTATTTTCCGCCCCTTTTTATTAAGTCAAAATCACTTCACTATATTTTATTATATTTTCTTAAACTTTAGTTTTATTTGAAAAACGCTCAACATTCCTGATGGTTCCAACCCCGTGAGAGAGAAACAAAACTTTTCCCGTGAGAGAGAAACAAAACTTTTTCAGCCCCTAGCTATAAAAATTTACGAGTACAATAAACTATGGTAGCTCTAGGACAAACATACAGGGATGTTGACATATTTGGATATATTAATATATCCAAATATATTAATATACATATATATATATTATAGATATATTAGTATATCCAAATATGTCAATATACAAGGACTCTAGGGAAACGGGCCTTGGGTATAAGAGTTATTTTTCAAATTAGACAAAAGTTCTAAAGGGTTAGGGATTCTTTGAAGGATCAAACTGTTAAACATACACGGCTTTTTCGTCTTGTATTGTTTGAGATTTATTTTATTATAAAAAGGCCTGGGCTGACATGTATATACACAGGTTACACAGCCCCAAGACAATACAGACCATGATATTCTTATATATTTTTTAACGCTGAATACAAATCTGAAAGTTCCAGGTACTGGAATTTTCTTCAATTTATATTAAACCAACAAAAAAAGAAAGGAGATTTGGCAGACCATTTTGACTTTTTAGTTATTTTTGATACATTTATTTTACCGTTAAACGCAGGCAACTTAGTTTTTAATTAATCTTTGAAAATCAATAAAAAGCCAATTTGGTTCAAAGTATATACTAAAATAAATTAAGGTATCTCTAGAAATACGTTCACCAGGGTAATGATATATGGCTTGAAAGGACTTTGAAATATCTTGCAAAAGTGGTAGTGACGTAATTTTTTGTCCCCTTTACGGGTAGAATGAGTGTACCAAAAATAATTATTAATAACTGGCACCCGTCTAGGGACTTTTTTGATCCGGGCTTCAGATTCAGTGTCAAAAAATAGATAGGTGGGAATATCATGATCTGTCCTACACTGCCCCCGTTAGTTAAAAGGCAGCAAAAATGCATTGTTTCCCTATGTTATTACGGTCTTTTAATTAACGGGGGCAGTACAGATCTCGACAATTTCCTTTTCCTGTGGGGCTGCGGGTGTGTTATTTAGGTGTGTTTGGAAAAGTCGTTAAAATAATGTGTTAAATCCTCTAATAAAAATTGAGTTAAACTTTCCGATGGTACAGTGAGGGACTTTTTAATTGGCCGCGTGAGAATAAAATATTTCCCCATTTGATATTAGAACAACCAGTTTGATCAAACCTAAAAATGAGTAAACGTAACGTCTGTCTGTCTGTGTACATGTTTAACAAATGTTTTTTTCTGATATCTATAACTGATTGATAGAAATTAATACCCCCATAGTTTAAAAAGTCCGTTACTATGCAGCAAATAGTGCGGCCGGTAGGCCGACTATGTAGAACAAGATCCTCTAAGCGCCCAATTCTTGTAAAGAACTGATTTTCAAAATTCTTTTAGTGACAAAATGTAAAACAGTACCAGATAACATGTTACTTTTTCTATGACAATACTAAACAAAAGTACCATTACAATGTGAAAGTTTTGACAGTTTGATCGGACCCAAAAATCCTTTTGAAAACCGTACCAACAAATTAATTATAGTTATCAATATGTGGTAATACTGTGAACTGTGTCTCTAAAATATGTACCAAAGAGCTTTTCTCCCTTTATATTGAATAAGATAATTTTTTTGTAAATATAAGCATAAGCAGCACCAAACGAGGAGCTTTGTTATAAAATCGTTAAAGTTTTAAAATTCCTGTGAGAAACCTAATATTTTAAGGCAGCAGCAACTTCTTGTTTGTATTTTGGTGGGCGGGATCACCATATCATGGAGCTAAAAGTATAACAAAAAATCCTTAAATCTGTGCTTTTACATTTACAAGCTGCTCGTTTATTAATTTATCTAAAAACGACCTAAGTAGTCATTGTTAAAATTATTAAAAAAAGTCATACCCAGTTACCTTAAAACAGGTTTTTCGCTGGAAATATTTCCATATACAAAATAATAAACCATTCTAGTTATGTACTACTGATAAAAGTTAAATTTGTTTTGTTAATATTTTAAGTTGAGAAATAAAATAAAACATTTAAAGAAATAACAAATTATTTATTCATTTTACACAGTGAGGTGAATAGTTTTTTCATATCTAATTTCCTCTAAAAATTGTCCAAAATGGAATATTTAGTACATGAGATTTTTTAACCCTGGGTCATAATTGAAGGCCTTGGTGCAAAAATGTCCACTTTTGGGTTTAGACAAGTTCAAATTTTTTAAAATTACTTTTGGTGCGATTTTTACAAAATATCAATTTTATACTGTGCCATATAACAAATACATACCAATAATATCTATATTAGAACCAATATTTCGAACAGTTGCAAATTTATTTTTAAATTCAGAGTTTGTTTGATTTCCCACAAATTTGAATTTTAGGACTTGGCCGGTTTTGCACCAAGGTCTTCAATTGTGCACAGTTATTTCAAAGGGCGCCATTTTTACGAAAAACAAAAAACACTTCCATTTATGGCTTATTGTGGAAACTTTTAACTTCATAAATTAATACTTTTTTGATCAAAGACTTCAGGTTTTGAACAACCGGTGTCATATTTTTCACAAAATGTTCATTTCAAGTGCGATGGTCGACCACCGAAAGTTTGTTAACAGTAAGTAAAAAGAAAATCCACAATCATCAACGGTGTTTTGAATAGTTTTTAAAATTTTATTTTTGAAATATGTAGCTTGGGAATAATAGAGTTTAAGTTTTTTCATATTTAAATAAAATTCTCTGCTTATAGCATATAAAAGGCATCTGTTTTTGTTTGTGCATAATTGTGCACACTCTTAAAAGATATACATTTGAAATTTAGGGACATATTTTTTTGATTTTTATGGTGGAGATACGACCCGGACAATGAAGAAGATGCAGCATTTTTTTAAAATAAATAAATGTTTTATTGTCAATTTAAAATAATATTATATACGGTAAATGCTTCAGTTTGCCCATAATTATGCCCACATTTTTTTTTCTAAACCATAGTTAATGGAAAGCAAAAAACTATACATACCATTCTTTTTGGGACTGATTTAAAAATCATATTGCCAAAAAAAAATTATCTCGATAAAAAAAAATCAGGTCTGAAAGAGTTAAAAATCTTCAATGTTTTCGAGGTGTTTTCTTTTCGGATTGTGCTTCATTTAAACGCTTTGTTAGAGAATTTTTTTTGTAAAAACTTAGTAAAAACACTTTGGTAAATCGTAATTTTTTATTACATTACATCTAATATAAATTACACAATCTTACAAACGAAATATCTACATATAAAAATATATAGATTTTAGGTATAATTGTATAGTTTCAAACTAAATAAAGGTCGGTTTTGTAACTTTGATATTTAATACTATAAAGTGTCAATATAAAAAAGACAAAAAATGCACAAAAAGCCATCAACAAAAAATTATTCAATGAAATAAGCACATGGAAAAATAATTTATCTACTTAACTAGATATTATATAATAGTATGATTTTATCATATTTCTAAGTTATATACTTTATATTTTTTTGATTCTATAAAAAATCAAAACGTCCAGTGCGTATCGTGAAAACGATTCAATCAATCAATAATTAAAATAACCTGGTCACTTTCCACACTTTATATATATATATATATATATATATATATATATATATATATATATATATATATATATATATGTATATTTTCGGGTGTTTATACGGAGTGAATTTTTATAAACCTATCTCGCAATAACTTTTTTAGTATGTAGTCATAATAATCAATACGATACAGGGTGTGATTTTTTTAAGACTAAACGATTCTATAAACATAGGCTGTTATACTGGGTGTACAGGGGAAAGCAAACGACGTGCATCCAATGAAAACGCAGGTAGCGAAAACGCTGCTGACTGGCTATCCTTTTCATGTAATTTTGAATTATATCGGGTGTTTCACGAACATCGAAACAGAGCCCTTTTTGGGTATTTAGAGTGCGAATTTGGAGAAACGCTCGGACACGTCGATTTTGTTTGCAAGGGGGACACTTTTTGGCTATCTTGAAATTTTCGTAGCACGAACCCCCTTCGAGGGGTATACTTTAGCCGTATATTTTGAATAGGGAAACTGGGTCTAGTGATACCTTGTTGTGAAGCTCTCTTGAATATCTTTACAACCGTGTAAAAATTTCGAAAATCCATCGATTAGTTTTTGCGATATTTGCTTTCAAATTTAACATGGAATGATATAAAAATTAAATCCGAAAAATATAAAATTCTAATTAAATTTTTATTTTATTAATCCATGTTAAATTTGAAAGTTTGAAGGCCATTATCTCAAAAACTAATGGATAGATTTTTGAAATATTAACACGGTTGTAAAGACATTCAAAAGACCTTCAAACAAGGTATCACTAGACTCACTTTCTCTATTCAAAATATAGGGGTAAAGTATACCCCTCGAAGGGAGTTCGCGCTACGAAAATTTCAATATAGCCAAAAAGTGTCCCCCTCGCAAACCAAAATCGACGTGTCCGAGCGTTTCTCCAAATTCGCACTCTAAATACTCAAAAAGGGCTTTGTTTCGATGTTCGTGAAACACCCTGTATATCTTATCTCTCGCACTCGCGACATCTAGATGAAAAACTTGCAATGGGACACAGATTATACAATTGCAGTTAATTAGGAATTAGGAAAAATAAAAAAAGATCAGTGCAAGATAGGAATATAAAACTGTAACGAAACTTTTTGTTAATCTATTTAAAAGGTCGATTTGACAAAAATTTGTCATTAGGCCACATAAAACTGTGACACCATTATACATTTTTTAATTTCACCTCACATCACTTCGATAAAAATAGGCCAGTCAATAAAACCAATCCAACATTGCAAACGCGCATCTATCTACGTTTTTTTTCTATACTGTTAGGATCCCTTAAATCAGTTCATATCCTCAAAATCCCTGAGTTACTCCCGTGGTACTCAAAAATCTTCGAAATTCCAGCACTTCTAGTTTTAAAAAAAACTACCCTAAGAAACCATGTTTTTGGGTATTTATGTTCTAGACTTTTGTAAAGCCAGTCAAATTTTCTACAATTTGAGTGCAACTCTAGCTCTCTAGCTTTATTAGTTGCAGAGATACATCTAGTAAAAATGGATAATTTTACTTTATTTTTAAACAATACTTTCCAAAAGTAGTGTTTTTAAAAAAACCAAAACAAGTGCAAGTATTTTGAAGATTTTTAAGTATGAACTACAGTCAAGGATCCAATCCAACAATATATACAAAAATCGTAAATACCTACATGCGCGTTTGCAATGTTTGCATTTTTTTATGTCAATATGGACTGGGCTAAAATCTAGTACAAACCCATAAAATCTTTAAAGAAAGATTTTAGCCATGTTATTTATTTTTTTACAAAGTAAACACAACTTGTAAAATTGATTTACTACTTTTTGTTTATTATTTTGCTAAACAAGAGGATTATAATTATTCCATTTATATTATTTTCTAATTATTATATAATTTAGTGTAAAATATTTGTACAAAACAAAAAAAAGAAGAATATATCGATTTTACTTTTCTTGTGTTCAATAACCAAGACTGATAACAGCAAAATTGAATTCTTGGTATTCGCAAACAAACCACCGCTATCTAACTGTGTTGAGGACTTCTTGTCCTTACAATTCTCAAAATATCAGGTGAATAAAGCAACATCCCTATAAAAAAAATTAATTTATTTGCTGAACTTGATAGAACTTCTAAACAAAGATCCGAAAACAATGCCCCTTGATTCAAAGGTTAATAGAAACAATCGGATTAAAAAATATGTATTACGTATGCCATAAATTATTACCACAGTCATGACAAAGAGTCATGATGAAAATTTTCAACGCCGCTCCATCTCGTACTTCTCAGTGGAATGAGTTGAATTAAATCGACCCTAAATAAGTTCTTAACTAGTTTAGACGGCGGGCGGGGCTTCATATTGAAAAAATGTTGTTAATTATATTTCTATCCTTTTCCCTTCGGATCAATATGGTAGTACTTTGTTCAGGTTAGAGTAAATGAACATCTAAAAAGTACCCAATTAGGGGGATATTGAAAAATCCGGTTTAGCGGATAATGCATGGTCAAATGATCACAGAATTCAGTGGTCAGAAGTTAAATTTTTGCATAAGGAGTCGCATTTGCGAAAACGAAAGTTTGTTGAAGCTGCGTTTATAATGCAGAATAAAGAAGTTTTCAGTCAACCAAGTACGGACATACCAAACATATGGAAACCACTCCTTAAGGAAAACAGGCGTCTTAGGATTAAAAAGGGGGCGGGCCGTCACACGTGACTGCACACCAAGTAGTATAAGTAGTAGCCTATAAACTAGATTGTTTAGTTTACACTTGAAAATGGTTAGAGATAGTTACTAACCGAAACGTCGTTTTTAAAATAAATAAAGACAATGTCCGAAATTTTGTTTCCAATATGATAGTACTTGTATCAATTACTGAATGGCGCACGTGATTCAAAGCATCAACCAAAAAATTTTTCCCTGGTTACGTCAGCAGGCGTCCGCTGTCACTCTGCAACCAGAGATTATTTTTGTTCGTGCGCATGTAGCGTCCTAGTGGTGTACGTGATTTGAAGCCAATTTTTAAAGTTTAAACAAGAAAGATATCAGAGCGGAAAAGGCATCCAGACGATTCTATGGACAGTTTCGAAGAAGAGGACATCTAATAAGATCGATCCAGGTTTTGAGGGATCGTCTAAAAATGATCGAAAACGAAAGGAAGACAAAACGGAGTGAGAAGGTGCCTCTCTTAGTTTTGGGGCGAATTCCACCACATCCACCACCTACCCAAGTAACATTTCTTTATTTATAGCAGAAGCTAAAAGGTTGCCAGCGCCTTTCCTTAAAACCATTAGTTTCAATGTTTCGTCGCTAGCACGTTCCCATTACCCTTATATACCCCTTAGACCTCCTAAATGGGACTCCCCAATTGGTGGTGGCAACCTATGTATTAAACTCATTATAAAACCATAGAAAATAAAAGCTAGCTTCGCCCTCTAGCGGTTCCACCAGTATAGAACCTTTTAGAGCCTAAAGCTATTATGCCAGGTTCTAAAAGCAACTCAGAAACGTCCTCTATCATGTTATAAAACTAGATTTGGTAATTTGGTATCCTGGCAATTCTGTTGAATACCATAATACCTTTAGAGTAAAGAATTTTTCCTATAAAAGCTTTAGCGATATTTTAGATTCACAATGGCTATATAAAATAATTTAAGTCATAAAATTGCCAAAAATGTCAGAGTCCCAAAATTATTGTATCACATAAAAATATACCTATATATGAGGAGTTTGTCGTTCTGTGGATCATCAAATTGCCTGCCACACTTATTTTTCTGATAAAATCGTATCTGAAAAGCTCTCAAAACAAGCGCGCCAGCTCACAAATGCTTTTTAATAGTTTTTTTATAACTGAATAACAAATATTTAAAATAAAAAAAATAATTTACACTATTCACCATTAAAAAAGTCTGTTTGGTTTACATAAATAAAAATTAAAGTAAAATTATTGTTAAAAAACACTGCTAAAACGACTAGATAAATATTTTCTGTTTACAATATTTTTAAAATAATTCTATATACGCCATTATCGTTTTATAGTGGTCACTTGGTTTTATTTGTTACTCTATCGCAACAAGGATTTTTGAGTGCGCTTATGAAACCAATAAACAAGAGAAGGTAAACATAGTGAACATAACCTCACTTAAATTTTTTGTATTTGTTTTTTAAAGTGTTGTGTTAAATTTAAATGTTTTTTATCGTGCAATTTGCACACAATCAGGAGGGCCAGTGCAATGATATCCGTTGTGCCTGCAGGTTGGAGGGAAACCTCTTATATTGGCCGTTTAAACAGGCCTTATCTAGGCTTGGGTGCCCTACCCAGGAGGATAATAAATAATCAATCTTGCAATAGGTAGGTACCAATCTGTACTAGTACTAGTAAAAACTAAAATACGAAAGTATTTATTTACTTCTGTTAGAACCCTTAAGGAAACAAAGTTTTATATGACCGCCTATTTAAATAATATTTAATATGCAGCTATGGGTAACCATAAATACAAAAGAATTAAGTTTACCTTTAAGCTTTCCTTTTAAAACCTGTTTAAAATGCCTAAAAGTAATGGCAAAAACCAAAAGTCTAAAGTTTATATTTACCACTCTTAAAAACCTTAAGGAAACTAGGTTCTATATGGCCGCCTATATAATCATATTTACTATTAAACTACTGGTAACTACAAAAACAAAAGGATATAAGGTAACCTTTTAGCTCTATTATAAAACACTTTTGTTATGACCTAAAGTAATGAAAAAAACTAAAAGACCAAAGTTTATATTTACTTCTTTTTAAAAACTTTAGGTAAAAGGGTTTTATAAGACCATCTTTATAAATCAGAAATCAGTAAAACCAAAAGTATCTAAAAGGAACAGAAGAACACTTTTTGGTTGTATAACACCTCTTTAAGTAATTGGCAATATAAATTACCTTTTTGTAGCCAAATTGATCCTAAAAGCCATAACAGCACCCTCTAAATAACCTTGGAACCAAATTAATAAAACCTTGAGTGGTAATAATGTTACTTGGGTAAGCAGCCCTCCCAAGTGGAGATTGCCCTAGCACCCTCTTTCGAAAAACTATCAAGACGTGGTTTGTTGGATGACAAATATGGTTTGGTTTCGGAGGAAAAATCCAGTTTGGAAGGCCTGATAGAGGGAGAGGGGGATGCGCAAAATTATGATGTTTTGGAAGATGAAAATAGTAAGTAAATTACTAATTTACATGCATCTTTATCTTAAAAATTGTAAGTAGAATAAATATGACAAAAAATTCCTTGGGCGTTGGCTATGATGCGGAACCATCACGCCACCTAGTGGGAAGGAATTTTGCTTGGTAAGGTATTGACAAGGATATTTTTTCTTGGCATTGGCACAGCCATCTAATAGATGGCATACATGGCTGTGTTATTGATTACCAGAAAACCATTTTAAAAATCAATACTTTAATGACATAAAAAACTGTATACCTTCTATCAAGTTGAGTTGGTACTATAATTTAAATCTTTATGTACACACAAGTCAAGGAAATCAATTACATACCTTAGAATAGGTTTTATAGTTATTATAGAAGCACCATAAAGAGAGAGAACCAAATTATGAGGTGTGAAAAATTATTTTGTTTTAGGAGATTCCCCAATATTGACCCAAAAATCCTGGAGATTCTAGGTGAAAAACAAACAAGTAGAAAAACAACAAGAATGGTCAATGCATAAGACAATCTCAAACCAATGGTCCAGGATGTTTAATGAGGGCCTTACAGAAGAGCAAAGCTCTTAATTATGGAAAAATACACAACGCCAAGTAACTTATATTTGGGACCCCTAAAGTCAATCCTGAAGTGTGAGCCAATATTTCTATTGTAGGGAAAGCCAAAGATGGGAAATCATCAGAAGCACAAGAAGAAAATGAAACAGTATTCTTTGCTCTAGGGAAAGTTGTTTCAAGGCAAAAAGAATATCCAAATACAGCGGAGGTTATGTCATTCTTAGAAATGTTAAATGATGCAGCCAAATTGCTAGTTAATATTCAGCATGACATATCAGTTAAAAGGAAATCTGCCTTGATTGGTTTTGCCTTTTCACCAAGAGTGAAACCCAGTTTCCAGGAGGTTCTGACTAATGCGAAAATTGGTAAATGGTTGTTTGGAAATGACCTTTGTCAAAAATTAGAGGAAATAAGAATTTTAGAAAAGGAAGGCGCTTCTTTGGTCGAAGGTTGCCTTTAAACATGAAAGGCCCATCTTGCCCTACAAAACATGAAAAAATGTCAGCCAAGATAGGGCTTCAACAAAGACGGGGTGGGCAAAGGACATTCAGATGAAAAAAACCAAGTAATACAAGAACAAGAGACGTTAAACAATGTAATGTTTGCAGGTAGACTATGATTTTTTAAGGAAATATGGAATATTTACTAATTTGTGTCTACCATTTTTGTCAGGGGAAAATTAATTTAATTTAAAGAAAATGCTTTTATGACAACAATAAACCTTAAAGAGGCATATTTTCTGGTTCATAAAGACAGTAAAACATATTTAAGATTTTTCTTTGAAAATCAGCTTTATGAATTCCAATGCTTACATTTTGGGTTCTGTTCCGCCCCTTGGGTCTTTGCAAAGTTATTGAAACCCACATTAACATATCTAAGGAGTAGGAACATAGAACTAGTCAATTATTTAGATGACTTTTAAATAACCTCATCCTCTTTCAAGAAGTGTTTAGAAGATAGAGAAACAACATGTAACTTACTAACATCTCTTGGGTTTGTTATTAATTATGAAAAAAAGTTCTATTCCTCCAAACCAACAGTGCAAATGTTTAGACTTTGTCTTTGATTCAGTAAAAATGGGATTAGAATTACCAAAAGAAAAATTGTTAAATGTTACATCATTTCCTAAAAAAATTCTTCAAATAAATAAATGGAGAATAAGGGAATTTGCAAAGCTGTGTTGTGATTTAGTGTCTTTGTGTCCTACAATTCCTTATGGATCTGTATACACAAAGATAGTATAACGAACAAAATATTAAGCCCTCTTAAAAAATAATGATGATTATAATAAAAGTATGGCTGTATCTTTTAAAGTCAAGGAAGAAATTTCGAAATGGATAGTAGGTGAAAACCCTGTTTTGCAAATTTGAAATGGGGGGTATTTTTCAATGGCGGGAGTTCTAAAGGCTTCTGGTTGAAGATAAATCTAAAGAGCATATTAACTATTTAGAATTATTGGCGGCTTTTATTGGGTTAAAAGTCTTTGCTTGTAGTATGCCAGACACAAAAATACTGCGGATTCATCCTCTGTTTTTTCATTATTTTATCACAAGCCCCTTAAGGATAAGAGTGATTCGAAATAAGTAAAGGTTTAACATATAAATAGTTATGATTAAGGAAAAGATGGTTGTTAATGTATAGGCCCCAAATAGGTTTACGAGTTGTAAGTATAATAATATTGTTATCATCTCATACAGCGTTATTATTAAGTAAGTTTTTAGTACAGAATATGTTTTGAGTCTTTTAATTTTTTGGAATTAAAAGAAAATGATTTGATTTTTATTTCACTTAACAATAAGGTGAATAATAATAATAAATAAGATAATAATAAAATAGCTATACAGCAACTAATATGGCTCTGAACATCTACCATATTGATCTGAATGGAAAAGGATAGAAATATAATTAATATATTAAATGAACTTACCAAGTTCGATAATAATTATATGATTCCTTTTCCCCGAGGATCAAACTTCTATCCCTAAAAATAATTTTGGGATAACCCTCCCAGTTTATAATCATATTAGTTGCCTGTCTTTGAAAAAAGGATCTCGGGTTGCATAGTGATAGCGGACGACAGCTGACGTAATCGGGAACAATTTTTTTCGTTGATACTTTAAATCGCGTGCGCCATCTAGTGATTGGAACAAGTACTACCATATCGATCCTCGGGATAAGGAATCATATAATTAATATCGAAATTTACTTGGTAAGTTTGTTTGATATATTAAATTTGGTGCTAAAATTTTATGGTTTTAGAAAAGAAATGTTATCAATATTTAATGAAACGTTTTGACAAGTCTTCCCCAATTTCAAACAACCATTTTTAATTAGTTTGCAAAATTCAAAAGCAAAAGGCTAACCTTAAAGAACAAACTTTGGACCGGCCTGCCATCTAGTAGAGCTCACAGGATAAGATTTCATAATAGGGTCAAAAAGCATTTCTTTTTATTTGCCCGTATCAGTAATCGAACTGCGCATGTGCAGAATCGTTACGAGACTTCAAATACTCGACGTGGAGCGGCTGATGCGGCACCCATAAGGCATCGCTGGCTCTTACGCATCTAAACCAATTTTTGTGTTCTTTGGTTTTCGCAGGTCAAGTTCTGCCGTCCAAAACTTAATGGCTGTAACTGCATTTTACGTGAAACTGAGAGAATCCCCTTTAAAGTAAAAATTCTGTATTTGCGATTAAATGTAACACTGTCATTTTGACAGTTACAATAAGTCTGTATGGTTTTTGAGGAGACAAATTGATTAACTAGAAGTCCAAACTGCCAATAACTCAATTTTTTGCAGTTACTCCCATTTTGCTTTGGACGGCAAAGTTGCCAGGCTTCGATCCCTACGTTTATACCTTTGCTTTTTTCCTTTTTTTACTAAATTACGTATCATAATTTATTACGGATAATGATAAGTGTGCAAAAGTGCAGTGCTGCTTTTTTACCCAAATATTGTTCAAAAAATTATTTTATTGTTACAGTATCTAAAGCTTTTTTTGTTGGAAATGGCCTCCCCTTATCTCCTGTTTTAATGCGATTTTTTTAATAGCTTTTGGGTAAAGGGTAGTGTTAGGATTTTTAACTATTAATTAAATACTAGGTACAAAGTACACCGGTCTATTTCTTAGGTAATGAGTAACAAACAAAATTTTCATAAATAGCTTCATTTTGATGAGGCCCAACTGTTTCACTAGGAAAACACTATTTTTCACCAGAATTACCAAATAGGAATATTTAAACATCGAAATTTTTTTTCGAGAGATTGGCAGTACTATATTTGCATAGCACAAGGAAACGAATATATAACGATAACAGAGTACGTAGGTCCTAAATGTCAACTGGTTGTTTAAATTTATGATAATGCCTCTGGATTTATGTCTATTGGTTAGAGTAAGATATCCATCATTTTAGTTTTATTTTTATTAATTTTAAACTATATGTCGTGTTAAAGTCTTTAAGCAGTTCTGCATGTATTTAAGGACTTATATATACAAAGGAACGTTGAGCAAGCATATACTTTTGGCAAATAACCAGTTTGTTCTCTTAAGTGTGTCTGATGTGAGTATACTAGATTTGTCAGAGCATCTTTTTTTTAACTGTCATTAAGATTATACACTGAAGAAATAACTGTCTCACATCAATAATTTGAATTGTATAGATCATCTGAGGAAAAATTTCAACTTTTGCCTAGCACTATTTTTAGAAGCCATTTTTGAATTATGTTCAGCGGTTCCCGGTGTGTTTTCTTCTAAAAGTTCCCATGAACTGCCTTTGTAAATGATTACAGAGTCATCACCGTAACAAGTAAATTCTCATTAAGTAGTAACAAAAAATGTTTGCTTAAATCTAAGAACTTCCCAGCCCAAAACAAACGATATGAAAACAGTAACGGTAAAGAGTTAGTAAACAGCATTTTTTTGTAGCTTAAAAAATCTGTTTCAAAATACAGTACAACTACGATAATCCGGCCATATATCGGTACAGATACCGCGGAATTATCAACGTATCCGGACTATTGATGTATATTTTTTTTACAAACTAGGATTTAATATATTTTTATTTAATTTAGAAACAAAACTTATAATGTATTTTATAATTTGTATTCAAGAACGCAAAAAAGATATATAAGGAGATTTTGAATAAGTACACATCTCTCTCAGTCAGGACCAATAGAGATACGAAAATCTAGTGTGATCGCATGCGCAGTTCGAGTTTCACTTGATTTTAAGGGTGTACTCTTCACCCATTGAAGAATTCGTACACTGGCAGAAATTTAATTTGTTAAAACAATGCAATATTGTCACGAGGGGGTTTTATCGTGACGTAGCACAGTTTAATTTAGATGTTATGGTTTTATTATAATACTTTAATTACTACTTACATTGTACTTAAATACATCTTGTCTACAAATTTTCTTGATACGCTCAACTTCTTATACTTTGACTATCGTACTACTTGTTCACTATTAACTAAGCCTGGGCGTTAGGTTCTCAGCTTACAACTAACTGCTAAACTCTTTTGTAGATGCTTTTATTACAAACCGTTTGCCATTGATAGGATATCGAAAACCCATTAATCGCTTCTTGTTTATAATAGTTTCTGTATACAATTTACTACTTTTAATACAATTTGAACTATATACAGAAGTTCATTTCCTTAGATTGTTTAGGGTTAATTTGCACTTGCTTATAAACGTAACTTGTGCCATTTACTTAATAGGACATTATTTTCTATCCTGACACAATCACAGATTTGGCAAGATCTTGGATTTTTTGACAAAATTCAGCTTTTTATACGACCGTTTGTTTAGTGCAATTTTTGTTGCGACATGTGACACTCCTGCACGACTGTAAAGCGAGGACTACTTCAACCCACCCGCGCCGTCAAATAAGTATTAGATTTAGCAAACTTGTTTTGTGATTTACCATACCACATGTCATGGGAATACGAAGTTCGCTTCGGTTTGCACACCCAACTTCAGATTCCGGATTCCCACGACATACGGTATAGCAAATAACTAACCAAGTTTGCCAAATCGCATAGATTCCGAGTAAATAGATCAAGTCATAACTGATTTTTAATCGTCTTTAAGCAGAAATATACTGGATTTATTTTAATTTGCTCAAATATTTAGGATGTGTCTGGATTACAGAGGTAAAAACTGTGTCCGGTTGGTAAGAGGCGCCGGAATACCAGTCTCCGCTTTGGCGCCTGTCCAGACTATAGAAGTTGTACTGTAAATGGCAACATTACAAATCGAAGGCTTGGTGTAGTAAGTCAGATGTACAAGAACTGTCTACGCCTGCGCACTGCGTCAGGAATTTTAGCAAAGAAATAAAGTTGGTCGTTGCGGCAAAATGTCTCGTCTATATACGAAAGTTCAGTCTGTTACTCATCACGTAAAAAATACTGAACTAATACAAGTTCGTTTGCCCGAACGTTCAGCTATATTTAGAAAAAAACAGACCATAAAAAGCAATCGACAGCTTTTTGTGGGATGTAAGCTTAACAGACCAAAAAAATCACAAACCACTGAGTTTGTAAAGAGACACAATTAAACGTATGTAACTTTACCCTGTCATTTACTTACTTCGAGTTCCTTTTCTTCCAACATTTTTTTGTGTTATGAATCCAAATCGTCTTCCTGTTGACTACTGAAGTACGACACAAGACCTCCAAACTCACCACCGCCTTCTTCCTCAATCGCTTTATCATCATCATCATCACT